>SJYA01000571.1:367487-381643 GCA_006410615.1 Neotragus moschatus | reverse complement strand
TGGATAATTCCAGGCAATAATGAAGGAAAGCTTCCATACCCTTACCCTTGCTGGTTACACAGGAGAGGGTGCGCTACCACAAGGCCCAGCAAAGGGAAATTTGGGATAATGATAGGGGGCACCCAGATATGAACTGGGGACCTCTTGATCTGCAGTCAAATGCTCTACCCCTGAGCTATACCCCCTACTGGGAAAGTTATACTCGTTCCTAACAACTTCTCACTTTGATGAGACACCTGTGCTAGCTGTAATAATTCTAAGACCTGATGTTTATTTATAATGCTAGATAAACTGTTCTAAATTTTTATACACTGTATATACTTTTTTATTTTTTTACCATATATAGTTTTAAAAATTATTGTGGTAGTGAGTGTTATCTCCACCACCACCCTCTTTATAGGTAACAATGACACAAAGAATTGAAGCAACTTGTTTGGAGAGTCCCATGGACAGAGGAGCCTGGCGGGCTACAGTCCACAGGGTCACAAAGAGTGGGACATGAATGAAGCAGCTACACACATGCCCCAAATCACAAAGCTTAAGCTCAGTTGGTAAAGAATCCACCTGCAATGCAGGAGACCTGGGTTCAATCCCTGGGTTGGGAAGATACCCCGGAGAAGGGAAAAGCTACCCATTCTTGTATTCTGGCCTGGAGAATTCCAGAGACTGTATAGTCCATGGGGTTACAAACATTCGGACACAACTGAGCATGTCTCACTTTTTCTAAGTAACAGAATTAAGAGGTAAAGGACCACCACTATATCCTGTCTCAGCTCAGCTGCCCTGGAGGGTGAATTTCAGGGCCTTGGTGCTTCGAGGCCGAGCCGCCTCCCTGCTCTGTGAACTCAGCAAATGCTCCCCATTTTATAACAGAGTTTTAGGGAACAGACCTAACCAGTGCCTTGAAAATGACCCACCTGGAGTTTCTGGAAGTCGGATGGCTTGAACTGAAGTTTCCTAAATTTCAGAATGAATTAACTTTTTTACAAGTAACACTTTCACATGGCACAGAATTGAATATGTATGAAATAGGAGCTTCCCTGGCAATCCAGTAGGTAAGACTCCATGCTTCCACTACAGAGAGCATGGGTTTGATCCCTGGATGAGGAACTAAGGTCCTGCATGCCACACAGCCAAACAACAATAATAAATTAAAAAATAAAATGTACAAAATAGCATCCAGACAAAAATCAAGACTCCATTCCATCCCAGTCTTCCAGCCGCCACATAGCCATTTTACTGGTTTTTTGTTGCATGTGGGCCTTTGAAAAGGAACATTTTTTCTTATACCCCAGGGTTAGCTTAATTTTCGTTTATTGTACAGCTTGTATCTGTACATACATTTGTATACACAGCTAGATGTAAATGCTTCACAGTCACAGTTTTATACACTTTTAAGACAAAACAATTTTAGAAGATCAGTTCAAACAAAATCACAAACCCAGGAACATTCAAGTTAACAGCAATTTGAATAGCAGATGAAATCATTTTGCTAGAAGAGGCTCTTTGCAATGTGCTTGTGAAGCTGCTCACGCCTAGAGACGCATTGGTCCCCCAGCTCCTCTGCTAACTGCCTCTATTAACACGCCCTCTGACTCTCAAGGCTCATTTCTCATAGGCTAAAGCTGTTACCAAACTCAGGGTTGGCTGCCCACCGCTCAAAAGCCAATTATCAAGAGGCGAGTGTATGTAGAAAGGAAATATGTTTTAATCAGAAAAGCTGGAAGTCTGGTGGATTCATCAGAAGGTGGACTCATGTCCTGAGACTGGCTCCGAACTGTCTGCTCATCCCTGACAGTTTGTAAAGGAGAAAAAAGCGGGAAGAATCTCAGTGAATCATGGAGGCAGGAGGTTGGGTTGTGTGTCGTTTTCCGTTGTATGTAATTCTCTCTCCAGGTGTTATCCTGTCCGTCTGATCTGCCTGCAGGATTGCTAAGGGGGTTGTGGGGGTAGAGGACTAGTCATCTTTTAATTCTTCTTTTAATCTAGGAGAAGAATCAACAGGTTAGGCAAGGCATAGAGAGCACAAGTCAGGAGCTAGGTTCAACTGCCTAGTGATCTCATTCTGACGAGGAGGTTTTTTCAAGGTTAAGCAGTCAGGGATTTCCCTGGTGGTCCAGTGGTTAAGAATCACATGCCCACTGAAGGGGTCACAGGTTCAGTTCCTGGTCAGGAACCAAGATTCTGCATGCTGTGGGCAGAAAAAATAAATAATTCTTAAAAAAAAAAAAAAAAGTTAGAGGGGGACAGAAATGGGCAAAGAGGGAAGGGGCACAAGAGCTGCTTTCAAAGTCGGCCTCTGATCTTCGATCATGTGTTACAGCGAGGCGTAGTGACAGGGCATGGCAGCCCACTCCGGTACTCTTGCCTGGAGACTCCCATGGACAGAGGAGCCTGGGGGCTACAGGCCATGGGGTCACAAAGAGTTGGACACGACCGAGCGACTGAGCACATGGTGACAACGTGATCAACTTGAGTGCATGCGTCACACTGGGCTCTGATTATAAAATGGCCCTGCAAACCAGCCACCCTGTGCCTGTATCAAGGCAGTTAAGACTGTTATTAAAATGTCAATAGAAGCTTTGAAAAAATCTTAGGGGAACTCAAACCACTGAGAAGCACTAGTCTGCGGTCCCCTTCACGCCCGGGCATGTCCAGGCTACCCACAGTGTCAGGACCAGGCGACAGAGGTTTTGACTTCTGCTCCAGAATCTTTTTAAGGCCTTCTGAGGAGCACCCACACCCCAGGGAACATGAGCTGGTAAGCTGAGGAACTACATCAGTCTGGTTAGATGGGGCCGCTTAAGTCTGTCCCTGGGGACCGTCCTGCTTTTGAGTCTGCTGTCTCAGCATCCAGTTCATGGAAACAAAATGAAGCTTTGGAAGTCCATTTTGTCCAAGGTGAAGTACCTGACATCGTGAAGGCTGTTATAAACTCCGTTTAAGAGTTTAGTAGGACTTCCCTGGTGGTCCAGTGGTTAAGACTCTCCCCCCTCACTGATGCTGGGGGCCCAGGTTCAATCCCTGGTCCATCAGAAATAAAAAAAAAAGGAGGGGGGAGGAATTAATTCAATAGAAGATAGAACTTTGTTTTTGCTATAATAATACAAGAACGCAAGTTTTGAAACCCAAGCTTTTAATGTAAACAATGTTCTTAGCAGGGATGCTGTCAGTAAGTTCTAAGCAAATGAAGCAGAAATGTTGTGGGCACGGTGGGGCACACATAATTCAAAAGTACATCTAAATGGGCTGTGATATTCTACCAATTCATATAAAAGCTGAATTGTTTAAAAAAAAAAAAACTAAATTGTTTTTGTGACACGGCTGATTTAATACAAGAAAAGATTTCTTGATGGCTGCATGTGGGTATGCGTGCTAAGTCGCTTCAGTGGTGTCTGACTCTGCGACCCCGTGAACTGTAGCCCAATAGGCTCCTCTGTCCATGGGATTCTCCAGGCAAAGATACTGGAGTGGGTTGCCATTTCCTCCTCCACGGGATCTTCCCAACTCAGGGATCAAACTCAAACCTGAATCTCTTATGTCTCCTGCATCAGCAGGTGGATTCTTTACCATTAGTGCCACCTGAGAAAGTATGTGTAAGAAAGTACAAATAGCTACTGAACTGACCTGTACTATAGGTCTATCTTAGACACACCTGTCCCCAATAGCACTAAGATTTTAGAAATGTTTGAGCCTTTGAAGAACTACTTTGTGAATTAACCCAAGTGTCCTGCAATGGTATTGGTATTGGTATTAAACCTTTTTTTTTTTTTTTTGTAAAAATATGCACCCAGAATTGTGTTTTGCACAAACCTCCACTGGTGTCTCAGATGGTAAAGAACCTGCCTGTAAAGCAGGAGACCCAGGTTTGATCCCTGGGTCAGGATGCTCCCCTGGAGAAGGGAATGCAACCCACTCTAGTATCCTGCTGCTGCTGCTGCTAAGTCGCTTCAGTGGTGTCCGACTCTGTGTGACCCCATAGACAGCAGCCCACCAGGCTCCTCCGTCCCTGGGATTCTCCAGGCAAGAACACTGGAGTGGGTTGCCATTTCCTTCTCCAATGCATGAAAGTGAAAAGTAAAATTGAAGTCACTCAGTCGTGTCCAACCCTTAGTGAACCCATGGACTGCAGCCTTCCACGCTCCTCCACCCATGGGATTTTCCAGGCAAGAGTACTGGAGTGGGGTGCCATTGCCTTCTCCAACTCTAGTATTCTTGTCTGGAGAATCCCATGGACAGAGGAGCCTGGTGGGCTATAGTCCATAGCGTCCCAAAGAGTCAGATATGACTAAATGACTAACATACTACACTTACACAAACCTGTTGGAAATCCTTAATCAAAGTTTTCAACAAATGTGTGCCCCAGAACTTCAGCTTTTGAAACCTTAGAGAGTTGCAATAAATGAAAATAAAATTTGCAAACAGAAAGACATCGAGACGGTCTTGCAAAAGCAAGAGAGAAACTGAACACATTAAACAATGAAAGTTCACTTTGTGAACAAGATTTAATTCTGAATTTCTAAAATTGTGCTTGCAAAGTCTCAAAAGAATCTTTGGCTGAAGTTCTTCATTTCAATTGAATAAATTTACATTCTGTACCTGAAGGGAATGAAATTTTCAAAGCTTGGGACTTTACAACATCTAAATTTGGTGAAATATTCAGGAGAATCATACTCATTTCAAGAGCTCTGTCTTACAAATATTTTTGTAGAAGAAATGTACTTTGAGGGACTTCCCTGGCTGTTCAGTGGTTAAGACTTTCTGTGCTTCCAATGCAGGGGACGAAGTTTCAATCCCTGGTTTGGGAAATAAGATCCCACATGCCACATGATGTGGCCATTAATTTTAAAAATTAAAGAAATGTACTTTGAAGGGAAGCAAAAAGATAAGAAAGACCTGTGAAATTTTGTGGCTAAAATATTTATATACTGCAATATAAGAAAATTGCAACTGGGTATTTTTAAAAGTGTTTAATATTTTTTAAAATTTTCTTTTGTGTTTTGGCTATACACCATGTAGCATGTCTGATTATAACTCCCCAACCAAGGATTGAACCTGTGACCCACACATTGAGAGCATAGCATCTTAACCATGAGACTACCAGGGAAGTCCCTGAGAATACTTTTCAATTAGCCTACTTTGCTCTGAGCTTATCAGTTACTCCAGCACCTGAATCAGAAGTATTTTCATTAAACGTACTTGGTCTGCAGAAAAAAGACAATTGAAAGAGGCTGTCCAGGGACCTGGAAACCTGTGGGTCTCCTACATATCTCCAGAGCAGCCTTGGACCCGTCTTACATCTGTCCTGTGGGGAGCAGCCCTCCCTGCTCCTGGCTAACTTCCTTTGTGATGATGAGGAAGGTGGGGCGATGGCTCCTCCCTGGGGCTCTTTCCATCCATCACACCCTGGGGAGCAAGAGGAGCCTCCTGGGACCCTGACCAGCACTTGGCTCCCCATTTCCTTGAAAACGGCAAGAAGCCAGTGAGGTTTCCTGTGCTGCAGAGCTGCCCCCAGTCCAGAGGTGGGTGGTCCAGATGAGCAGGTACCTTAAGAGGACATTGCAGCCAGATTTCAAAGATTTACCTCATTTATAAACTTTTATATTGGTCATATGCTGAAATGATAATGTTTTGGATAAACTGGATTTTAAAATGTGGAGGGTTGGGGCATTTCTTGGTGGTCCAGTGGTTAGGACTTGGCACTTTCAGAGTGCAGGGGGTTTGCTCCCTGGTTGGGGAACGAAGATCCCACAAGCTGCAGAGCACACCCCTTCCACACAAGGAGATTCATTTTGCTGATGTCATTTTACTTTATTTTTATGAAAACATTTCCCCCAGTTTTAATGAGATATAACTGACATACAATGTAATATCAAAGGTGTACAACATGATTCGATACATGTATATATTGACAAAGGATCACCACAATAAGTCTAGTTAACATCAGGCACCTCACATAGTTACATTCCCCCCTTGTTATAAGAATTTTCAAGATCTACTCTCTTAGCAACTTTCAAATATACAATAAAATATTGTTAATGCTGTACATTGCTCCTCGAGACTTATTTATCTAATTCTGTCCCTTTTGACCCCCCTTCACCCATCTTCCCTTTTTTACTTTAAATATTTAAGGTGGTACTAGTAAATGTAAATTCAGATATGTAGCTTGCATTCCATTCCTGGAGGGAGCACTGCTGGAGACCTTGGTCTTGGGAAAACCAACCTGGCTGGTGGGCTGAAAGGATTGCCTGTTATCCCCAAATCCTGATCTTGCAGGTCTCCTGTGGGGATGAAACGACAGTGCAAAGACAGGAAGGTATCTCTCTTCTGATGGGAAAGAGTCGGTGGGTGTTGTTTTCAGGGTAGAGGGGTTGCTTGAACTACAAGGAGAGTTCAGTTTAGTCGCTCAGTTATAAGGACCCAAGGAAGGTCGCCTATGTCAAACTCCAAAATGGAGCATCAGAAGGGGGCACCCGGATTTGAACCAGGGACCTCTTGATCTGCAGTCAAATGCTCTACCCCTGAGCTATACCCCCTGATGTTATATGATAGTCTCAACTCACACCTTTATGCTGCTGTAGCTACATCTGGACCCTGCCAACCTCCACAGCCCCCACCATGGGCTCTAACACCCATGGTCATCCCACACTGGTCCTGCTCTGAAATCCAACCGGTCTTCCTCTTCAGGTTGGTGGGAAGATCGATTCGGTCACAGTCTTCAGCCCACACCCGGAAGTGCAGAGGCGGAGGACTTCTCACCCAGAAGTGCAGTTTGAGGCCCTCTGACCCGGAAGTGCAGAGGCGGAGGACTTCTCACCCAGAAGTGCAGTTTGAGGCCCTCTGACCCGGAAGTGCAGAGGTTGAGGCCCTCTCGGGTTACCAGGAGAAAACACAAGTGGCCCGGAACTCTCCCACACTGCCGAACTCGGGTCCGAGGCCGGCCCGCCTTGTTCGTCCTGCTCTATCTGCCCTTTGCCCCTCGGTCTCGTCCTCCGTCTCCTCTTCCTCGCTGCCTATCTTTCCTCTTCCCACCGCCCTCCAAACCCCTCAGGACTCTGCTCTCCTCCGCCAGAGTCCTCCTTCCTCCAGCCCAGTCAAGCAGTGCCCTTTTTTCAATACTTCCTTGAGAAGTAATCGGAAGACCAGGCCTAATAAATACAAGGCAGACCATTTATTTCCAAAAATGAAATAGGGAGCTAAGAAAATTGTGAGTATAACAGGAGCGACACTGGAAGACTTTTCCATTGTAATTATTAGAACATCTAAGAACGCCTGACACCCGGACCCGGGAAAACATTACAAACGTGATGAAAGATCGTCACAAGTGCCTGAGCAGTGATGACGGTCACAACAACCCTCTGACGCAGGGCTGTGATCGGTACCCCGGCGGCAGAGCGGAGGAACCCGAGGCGCCGAGATGTGCAGAAAGCTGTCCAAGGAGACGTGATTAGTAAGCCGGGTGCAAACTCAGGGCGCCTGGCGCCGGAGCCACACGCTTAACCCCGTGCTCTACAGCCCAGAGTTAGAGCAGTCGTGAATTCAGATGGAAAGGAAAGGTTATTTACACAAGTGAAACTGGGAGAGTTTAATTAGCTCTTTGGGAAAAATAATTAAAGTTGCAACGCACCTTCTTTTTGTACATCAAAACACAGCCCAAGAGGATTAAAGCATTGTGTATAACAAAACCAAACATATAGGAAAAGAGACTATAAATGAATAACTAATGTCTGAACAGCCGGGAAGATATGGAAGAAATTCCAACAAAATATCAGTAGTTTTGGCTACATAAACATGAAGAGTTTAGGAATATGCACAAAACTGGGAGATTAATGGCAAGTTGGGAAACTATTTTTGTAATTTATCACAAACTATTGCAAATAAATTAATGTGTAAAGGGCCCACTTAGGCCATCAATGCATTGTTGGTGCATGCTCAGTTGTGTCTGACTCTTTGTGACTCCATGGGCTGTAGCCTGCCAGGCACCTCTGTCCGGGGAAGTTTTCCAGGCAATAATACTAGAGCAGATTGCTATCTCCTACTCCAAGGGATCTTCCTGACTGAGAGATTGAACTTGTAACTTGTGGAAGTGTCCTGTAAGCCTGCCGCACTGCAGGCGGTTTCTTTACCACTGTGTCACCTGGGCTTCCTTTCAGTGAATCAGGGTATATTTCAGACCAAAGAAATGTAAATTAAAATATAATATTTACCACCTATCAAATGAGGAAAAAATTAAAATAATATTAGCAGTATAAATTAGAGAAGGAAATGGCAACTCACTCCAGTGTTCTTGCCTGGAGAATCCCAGGGACGGGGGAGCCTGGTGGGCTGCCGTCTATGGGGTCGCACAGAGTCAGACACGACTGAAGCGACTTAGTAGTAGCAGTAGTAGTATAAATTGGGACTGTAAATTGGCATACAGTCTTTCTTGAGGGGAACAGCAGTGTCAAACCAGAGATTAGTTAAAATAATAAATTCCCTTTGACTTGGTAGTAATTTCCTTTGTTGGAATCCATCCTTAGAAAAACCTGAAATATGAACAAACGTTGGCTCAAGGATATATAAGACCTCGTGTTATTTAAAATATTTAAGCAAACAGAAACTGATATGCCCAATACTAAAGAGGTAGTTAAGTGAGGTATGCTATATCTGCATTATCAAAAACTGTTGGGACTTCCCTGGCAGTCCGGTGGTTAGGACTTCACACTGCAGGGGGCACCGGTTCACTCCCTGGTTGAGGAGCTAAGATACCACAAGCTATTTAAATTTCATATAGTTCACAATAACGCATAAATTACACACTGTCATGTTTCTCAGCCCTGATCATATTAGAATCTGTGTGTGTGTGCACACGCTCAGTCGCTTGGTCATGTCCAACTCTTTTGTTTATGGAATTTTCTAGGCAAGAACACTGGAGTAAGTTGCCATTTCCTATGCAAGGGGATCTTCCTGACCTAGGTGACAAACCTGTGACTCTTGCATCTCCTGCATTGGCAGGTGGATTCTTTACCACTAGTCACCTGGGAAGCACCATTAGAACCTCTGAGGGAGGTTTAAAAAACCCTAATGCAAGGAAGAAGGGAACAGCTCAGTTGAGTGAATGACAAGGTCACTGATATTTTTAAAGCCAGGGGATTGTGTGTTAAATGACAGAGAGCATTATCTCAAATGTAAACATATTTTCAGTAATGTTTTATTTTCATAAACTACCTAGAAATGTAAACAATATTTTTTTTTTCTTTTAAGGACATGGAAATATTTCTGAATCCAAATCAGGGCCTCTTAATCTATACTCAAATGCTGTTCTCAGGCCACAGCCTCAAAAGACCAGTCCCTCCTCCTGACCTCTTCTCCCGCTTAGTCATTCCCGAGACTCCATCAAGCAGGTATTTCCATGGCTTTTCAGGAAGCAAACCTACCTGCTGGGATGCCCAAGTGCATGGACCTGCTGGCACCGTTCATTCTGCAATATAATGTATTACTTTCAAAATCAGAAAAAAAAAAACAAATTTAAGCATATTCCCTTCTAGTAATTGCAAGCAATACCATTTGCTATGATATAATTAATAATTGCTTTAAGACAAAAAATCTGGATACTAATTTGGGAAATATGCATTATAATTTACATGTAACCCACTAAAGCTTTGATAAGGAATAATTACGTCCATTTTGCAGATGAGGACACAGTCTCAGAAAGTTTCCAAGACACTCAATTTCAAGACCTCTTGGTCCAAGTTCCAGACTGTTAACCATACTTTTTCCATCCTTTTGTAGTAAAGGGTGGGTAATTGAAAGAACAGGAGGGTTGAATCAGCCTCTGTAATCACCTCCGGGGATCTGAAACAGTTACCGCCACATCTGCCCTCTGGTCCCCCTCCATGTTAGGCTGAATGTCCATCTAAAATATTGACAAAGGCTCCGATATGTTGAGTGTTTACTACTTTGGTGGCACTGCACGTACCTCTTCTAATCCTCCCTTTGAGGTAGGTACAATTATTATCTCCTATGAAGTAGCTCAGATTATTTTGTAGATGGAAAAACAGATACTGGAGGGGTTAACTGCATTTAGTCATTCAACAAACACATGGGAAGCGCCCATGGTGTTCTGGGTTCTAGTCTGGCACTAAGGGTTCAGCAGCGAACAGGCAAACAAGGTCCTTGACTTCATGGAGCTTATATCCCGAGAGGTGAGAATGACAAACAGGAAAACAAACAAATGAACAAAATCATTTTCGATACTGAAAATATTGTAGGAAAATAAAGCAGGTGGATGTGATGGAAGATGACAGAGTGGGGCGGTAGTGAGATGGGGTCATCGGGAAGTGACGACTGGAGCCGAAGTCTGAATGGTAAGAAGACAGGGTGTAGAAATTTGGATGCAGAGCGCTCTGGGCTGTGGGTAGAGACCACCAAGGCTCCAAGGAGGGAGCTGGCTTGGCAGGATGGATGGAGGAATGTAAACAGTATGAAGGGACAAGACAAAGATACGAGCAGAGGGCACTGAGGTGGGGTAGGGGAAGCCTACAGAAGTCTTGTAAGTTTTGACGGGGTAGGAATGGAGCCTGCACTGAATGCGGGTCTGTCTCCCTTTGGGTCTAGGGGCCCCTGCCTTGGAGACCTTCCTGATGGGCTCTTCAGTGGGCCCGACATGGGGCCTGTCCAATTGAGAAAGGCTCCCCAGCTCAGTCTGTAAGCGCCTATGGCCACGCGTTTTGGTTTGTTCGTGTTCACCCAGGCGGCCTGGTTCCTGCTGTCACCGGGGTGACTTTCTGGAGGAGCAGGCCCATGGGAGAGCAACACGCTGAGACTCACGCACTTCCTCAGATGTCCTTGTGATGGGTGCCGGGAGCCCGAAAAACAGAACAGGGCGACCCTCGTCTGTGCAGCTCGAGAGAGCTTCCCTGAGGCAGTGACATCTCCAGAACACCCTGCAGGAGGAGGGGACGTGAGGTGGACATCGGTGGTCCAGGATGGGCGAGGGGGTGGGGGCTGAGCCAGGGGAATGGAGAGAAGGCAGGACACTGGAGTGCCGGCAGAGGGGACGGCCTCTTGTGGGTTGGGCAGCGTCCCCTCAAACCCTTGTCCTTTCAGGAACCTGGGATGTGGCACTCCTTGGAAGTAGGGTCCTTGCAGATAGTTAAGTAGGATGAAGCCGTACAGGATCCGGGTGAGTCCTTTATCTAACATGATGACTGTCCTTATACAAAGAGACAGAACTAGAGACACACAAGAACGCCAGGTGAGGACAGACGCCAGAGTGATGTGTCCACAGGCCCAGGACACGGTGGGTTGCCCACAGTGAAGGGAGGACTGAGGCGTGGAACAGTCTCCCTTAGAGCCTCCAGGAAGAACCAACTCTCATATCATCTGACCTTGATTTGGGACTTTTTTAGCCAATACATTTCTATTGTGTGAAGCCACTCAGTTTCTGGTACTTTGTTACACAGCCCTAGGGAACTAATAGGATTCCCAACCCAGGGCTCGAGAGGCAGCCAGGGTCCTGATGGAATTTTGGATTTCACTCACAGAGCCAAGAGAGGACCTGCACTTTTAAAGGCTCCCTCTGGCTGCCCAGTGTTCTAGAAGCGCTGACATCCACTGAGTCAGCCCCTCAGTATGACCCAGGGCACGGTCTCCAAGACACTGCCTGACCCGGTCCTCACTCACAGGGAACCACATGCAGCCCTTAAATGCCGGGTAGTTGATTCTCAACCCCCATCCTGCCCAAGGGACCACCTTCCCGGTTTCCCAGCTTCGCCAGCCGGTACGCTACCTAAACTTCCCCCCACCCTACAAGAAGCTGAGCCGGTGTCCCTCCTGGAGAACGGTTTGGCAAAATACATCAAAAGCCTTAAGAAAAAAAAGGGCCAATACCCTTTGACAAGGCAATGCCAACTTTTGGAAATAACTAAACATATTGGAAAATACATCAAGAAGCAAACAAATAACCAGTCGGGGCCCATCGTCAGCTTCTCAAGGTCCGCCTCCGCCTGGTGTAAATACATCTGCCACTAGCTTAACCGACTCGAGTCGGAGAAAAGTGGGCGAAACGGAGCGCAGCGCGGGACAGGGTCCGCGTCTCTAATCCCCGGGTCCATTGCGGGGGCCATCCCTTCCTCCTTCGTTCCCCGCGGCTCGCGGGGATTTCCTTTCCGCGCTTCTCCTCGGAGCGGCTTGGAGCCCTCGGGGTGGGGCACGTCTCGGCGCTCCGCTCTCCTCAGAGCCGAGGCCTCTCCTCCGCACCCGCGGGCTCCCAGCACCCGGATCTGCACAAAAAACGCGCCCCGCGACGCTCGGGGCCCCGCCGGAGCGTGGAGGGGCAGAAACACAAGAAAATCAGAGCGGCTTTGGCCCCAGAGGGCTGGTCCCCGGGCGCGCCAGGACGGCGCCGGGCCGCCAGCTCGGTAGGGGAGGCCGGGCGCGCCTACGAGCAGCTCCCGCGCAGCGGACCCCGGGCTCCGGGCACGTCCCCTTCCTGGGCGCGCGACGGCGGTCCCGCGCCACCACCGAGAGGCCCCCGCGTTCCTAGAGCGGCCGCGGGCGGCCAGGTGCGGCGCGGCGGCCTCCGGGCTCCGGGCTCTGGCCGGCAGGGGGCAGCAGGCGCCGGCCGCCGTCCCACGTGGCGTCCGCGCCCCAGCGAGGCCCAGGGCCTGGCGGTGGCCCGCGCGCGCTCAGGGCGTTTGGGCTGGTTGGTGAGCGGGGAGGGGTCGGGTCGACCGAGGAATCTGAAAAATGCAGGTCCCTAGAAATTAAGTTTACAAAATAATACACATTTATTTAGAACATAACTATATAAAGCTGTCAAAATCCAATCTTTAACTTAAAAATATATCGCTGCTGTCCCGTGCAAACATAGGAGTGACAATCTAACAGCATAGCCAGCCCGGGAAAGGGGGGAGGCCTCCCTGAATGCCAGGGAGATGGCACTCCTCCATGCCCCTGCAGTCTAGCTCTGCTGCCTGCCTGCCCTTGGACTCCTTATCGGGTCACTGGGTGACCTTCCTTGGAAAGGCAGGGCAGCCCAGAGGGATTTCTGTCATCACCGTAAGCCACCCTGCGACTGGTTAAGAGGATCAGGCAGTGACCTGGGGACTCTACCTGATATTTGGGCGATATCAGAGGGAAGGATAAATTTTCTGTGCCATCTTTTACAGGCTTGGATTAGCTTGAATGAGGAAGTCATCTGCATCTCAACTGGTCAGAAGTTCTGGGTTTTATTTGTGCATTTTACTTGTTTCTTTCCTGCACATTTTCACCTGTGTCTTATTCCCTGGTTAATTTAACAGTAGAGTGCCTCGCTTGGACCAGATGCTGGAGCCAGCATGGGGATGACCTGAAGCCTGCCCTTGAGAAGGTCAAGTACATGTAGGCTGCCCAGGGCCCAAGCCAGGGACAGGACGACGCCCTGGAGCCCAGGACAGCCTGGAGGAGAGAGACCCTCAAAGACGGCCCCCCCCACCCCCCGCAGTCAGGTTGTGTGTTTGAGGTCCTTGGGCTGCAGCTTGGCCTGATCCTCCCTTGCCTCTGCAGTGGAAGTAAGTGATGGCTGTAAAAATAACTCCTGGGATCCTTACAGCTTCTGACAGGGCTTTTCTGGACATCTGTGCTGCTATTTCCTTCAGCCTTCCAGGAATTCATGGTGGGTGTTAGCCCGCCAGACTTCTCTGGCGAGATTTATAGGGACTCATTGCAGAACCTGATACGGACATCTGCCTGGTAACGCAGAGGTCATAGAGACTGGGGAGGTGCTGTTGCTGTCGAGTTGCTCAGACGCGTCCAGAACTCTTGTGACCCCATGGACTGTAGCCAGCCAGGCTCCTCTGCCCATGGGGTTTCCCAGGCAAGAATACTGGAGTGGCTTCCCATTTCCTTCTCCAGTAGAGGCATAGGTGTACCCTAAAAGGAAGAAATCAGCTTAAACCATGTCCCCTATCAAAGGAGTAAGCACGGAATGTGTCAATGGACACAATAAACACACAGAGTTTGGACTGAGGCTGGGAAATACTGAAGCAAGGGAGGGGGTTGGTAGAACTTGCTGTGGGGGCATGGGGTGGGGTTTAAAGCAGCTTCCTCCTCAGAGACTCCCTCAGTGCAGCCCCCAGGCCGGGAGGGCTGAACAGGTGGGTTTGGCAGCCCCCCCCACCGCCCCCCCCCCCCCC
>SJYA01000571.1:326864-367318 GCA_006410615.1 Neotragus moschatus | reverse complement strand
CCAACTATTTTACATATTTAGCTTCTGAAAATGGTTTTATTTAAACAGGGAATTCTGGGGCTAAAACCAAAAGCTTGAAAACAGACAGATGACGTGCAGAAAACTTGGCTGATCGTTACAAATTTGATGAAGATTTTGTGTCCTGACTGAAAGAGTTTCTAAAATATAGATTTAGTTTCTACAGAGAGAGAGGGAACACTTCCAAGCAAGCCGTTTAATTTCACAGGTGCGGAGATGGCTTCAAGTCTTCCTACTGGGTGGTAAATAAAATGAACCTCTTCTGGTATGTTTATGGATGAGACTTAATACTTTCTCGTGGAGAAATAATGGGCTCATTCAATTCTGAGATAAGTTTTTATTCTCTGGGACTCAAATGTTTCCTTTACAGTAAGTAAAAAAAACACAACAATGCTATTTTCATTGGGGGGGGGGAAAGGGCTGTAAATTAAATTCTGAAAGTCAGTTATATGACAATAACATGCTAAGGCAAGCTAATCCTTTTGGTAAAATGAACACCCAAGCATGTTTGTATGCAGTTTAGTTTATGCTTATTGCTAGACTCTGAAGAGCTGGCACGGATCTGGGCAAGAAAAATGTGTCTATTTCTTCTCAATATGTCTGCCCTTTGAATTAAATATACTAGGGGTTGATGTTACTTGGATGTTGCCTTGCTTTTTTAGTAGTACTATGAGACATGAGGTTTAATTTTTTTCCAAACTTATTTCAAAATGTGTCACAAACCTTTGGCTTGGTAAGGCATTGATAAATTCAAGATAAAGTGGGAAATGAGTAATATCTTTAATTGGACATTTGTTATTATTACATTGTGTAGGGTGTCACTTTGCAAACCAGCTTGCTGCTTTTGCTTTCGGACAAAATCAATGAGGCGATTTTCAGTGATGATAATCAATCCATGTAAGATAATATATACCCCAATTTTTTATCTTAGGTTTTAGAATTTGTATACTTGATGTGCAGAAAATTTGGCCATGGAACCGTGGTTCTTGGCTCATACCTTCAGTGGGAGAAAAGCAAATGTCATGCTTCATAACCCGTTTAATTTTCTTAATTGAATTTAACTCAAATCCAGTGAATTTCAATCCTTTGAGGGCGTAACTTTCGCATTTGTGTATTCTGTAAACAAAGAATTGATTGAATGTAGTTCTTAAAAAGCTTTTATGCTTATTAGACTATACTGACTCTAGAAGGTAACAATTTGTTGTCCCACTATTCATTATTTAAATAAAATTGCTAGTGAGGATAGAAATTTTCATTGGCACATTTTGTCACTAAAATTCAACTTTTCAGGAATTTCCCAGCGGTCCAGTGGTTAGGATTTGGTGCTTCCATTGCAGGGGGNTTTTATGCTTATTAGACTATACTGACTCTAGAAGGTAACAATTTGTTGTCCCACTATTCATTATTTAAATAAAATTGCTAGTGAGGATAGAAATTTTCATTGGCACATTTTGTCACTAAAATTCAACTTTTCAGGAATTTCCCAGCGGTCCAGTGGTTAGGATTTGGTGCTTCCATTGCAGGGGGCCCAGGTTCAATCCCTGGCTGGGGAACTAAGATCCGGCAAGCCATGTAGCACTTCCAAAAAAAAAAAAATTAGCTTTTCCTTATCCTAGATAATGGTCAATAGTGATGCTCCTATCTTATCATCTTCAAGTTATTTTGAGAACTGGTTTGATAATTTCACAAAGAGAAGCAGTGAATTTCATTTATTGGTTGTAGCGGAAGGAATGGTGGTGTGGACCCAAGAGGTAGCCCAAGCCCGAACCGAGTGAGTCAGGGCAGGAATTTGGTTTTATTGTGCAGCAGATGTGTGGCCCTGGTGCTCATCTCCTTCACCCAACTCCTCTGATTGTCGAATGGCTTCATAGGTCCCAACGTAAAAACATACACAGAAAGGGACTGGACCTGAGCAGTTAAGCCTGTTCCCGAAGTCCCCAAGGAAGAGGGGAGCTTGGTCCAGAACAAGGGGGGCTGGCTTGGCGCTCAGCGTCTCTGCCTTCATGTTTGGTGAGCCCAGTGCTGTCCCCAGGCTGCTGGGCTGGCCTGGCCTGTCTGCCGTGTCCACGGGAGAGTCAGAGCTGCAATTCGAGAAGAAGGACTGTTTCGCCTTCTGTATTGAGGGTCCACGAAGAAGGAACTGGGAGGCGGGTGACAGCAGCAGTTAGCAGCACCCACTCTGTGTTTAGATTCTGGCCGCATGGCTGACCTGGGGCTAATCGCTTCACCTCTGTGAACTTCGTCTGTAAGAGGGATTGTGCATCCTGATTTCACACGACGTCAAAAGAGAAAATGAAAGCGTTTACTTGGCACAGTGCCGGGAACGTGGTGGCACCCAGTGAATCATACTGACAATTGCTATTAATGCCTAATAAACCCAAGGCTAGGTCTGATTTCTGCCTGGAAGTCTTCACAGTGGGTCCCTTACTGCCTTAGCCCTTGATTTAACTCCGTGTTTTGCTTTTTTTTTTCTGCCCTCCCGCCTTCCCTCTCTTTCCTTCCTTGTCTCCCTTCCTTCTTCCTTCCTGTCTTTTCTTGCTTGAAAAATTATTTTAGCCTGGAGTTACCTTTGGTAGAAAGCAGAAATAGAAGAGTTAGTTGGTTTTTAACTAAAAACACCCATTTCAAGGAACCCAGTGAGAAGTGGTCAGCGCAGAACTGATTGCAAATCTACATTTAGAAGTCCCCACGACGCCCGGCGGAAACAGTAAGAGGCTTCAGCAGCTGAAAACGCTTTCCAGAAAGCCCGAGGAGAGGCCTCGGCCTGACTCACTGTTGCCCTGGCAACAGGAGGGCCTGGAGGCCTCCGTCCTTGATCCCTTAATCTGAGGAGCCGCCACAACACCGCCCCCGGAGAGGTCCCCACAGACACCTGGCTCGTTACAGCTACCCTGCCTGGAAGGAGGGTCAGGGGAGAGATGGCGGCGTGGCCCTGCCTGCCCCCGACAGCGGCCTAAAGGTCTCCGTCAGCCTTCACAGGCCTCACAGGAGAATCAGGCCGCAGTCTGCGGTGGCTTCTGAGTGCTGTCAAGGCAGCGCAGGGTCTCCTAATCCTTTTGTGTTTCTTCATGGAGCCCAGCACAATGCTCTGCACACAAGGGGTGTCTAATAAGTACGGCGTCCGCGTGGTGCCGAGCGCCCGCTCCAGTGCCAGCCCCGCGGCCGGCAGGGTCACCGCCCCCTCCCGGCTGAGCCAGCCTCCGGCAGCGACCACCCGCTCTTCCCCGTCTCCATTTTTGCAGCTGCAGACAGGGGCTCCCTGACCCTAAGGCCTTTCTGGCCCCTCTTTTTTTTTTACTCTCTTGCTGCGTTCGTGATTTACTTTCTTGCAAGCGTTCGGCACAGACCAAAATTCTGCTCGGTACATGGATTCCCCTGATTGTACCTTACATTTTAAAATCTGAGGGTAAAATGGAGTAATTCTGAAAAGAGAGGCTCCAACTTCTCTTTTGTCAATAACCATAAAGGTTATTTGGTTATGTGGCCAAACACTTGGGCTTTGGTGCCAAGATGGCTTGAGTTCAAGTCTTGGCTCTGCCACTTGATGGCTGTGTGACTCTGGGCCAACCAAACCTCTCTGGGCCTCAAACACTTCACTTATAAAATGAGCATGTGGTGTACACATCTGAGCTACAAGGCCTTAGAAGGTACATAAAACCTTCAAAAGTGAAAGGACTTCAATAAATGGCCGTTATTCTCTTGGGCACACAACCCCGTGGGGGCAATGGCAACTGACAATTCAGGAATTTGAGTCTGGCTTTCTAATAAGTTAAAGGTCCTGGGGAAGTGCCATAAGGGTACCGCCACACAGGAAGGTAGGTTCTACCCACTGCAGGTGCTGGTGTGTGGCTGAGACGTGAGCAAACCCCTGTCCACTTCCACTTCAAGACTAAGTGCAGTTGTCTGTGTGATTTAACTTGAACGTCTTTCCACCAAAGTAATTTTCTGGCTGGTGGGGAAATTGCCTTTCTCAGAGATTCATTCTTTTAGGGCACAACACCAGTTCACTACCTGCCCAAACTTTTGCTTTTACTAAAATTAAGCTATCATTAGCTTCCCTGGTGGCTCAGACGTTAAAGAGTCGGCCTGCAATGAGGGAGACCTGGGTTAGATCCCTGGGTTGGCAAGATATCCTGGAGAAGGGAATGGCTACCCACTCCAGTATTCTTGCATAGAGAATTCCATGGACAGAGGAGCCTGGCAGGTTACAGTCTTTGGGGTCACAAAGAGTTGGACATGACTGAGTGACTTGCACAGCCAATAAACTGATCTGAAATTAGCAAACTTTCATTCAGACCTTGGGATGTGCCAGCATCTTTGCTACATATTTACTCTATTGTTATTAAGCCTTAGAACAATGTTTAGTGTCTGCAGTTCACAGGTGAGGACAGGGTCAGTTAATTAGCTTGTTCAAGGTGACAGAGCTATCATGTTTAAATCCACATCTGTTCAACTCCAGGGTCTGTCTATACTTATAGTGACCCCTCTGTTTGATGCTGGTCTGTGGCTGCTGTTGGGCAGATGGAGAGTGGGGATCACATGGGTGTCCAGGAGTTGGGAAAAGGGAGGAGTGACCTGGAGTCCAGGGTGCTGGGCTGCAAGGAGGAATGAGCATGAGGAGGGGGTTAGAGCCAAGGAAGGGGAGGGGGTCTCCTGATCAGGTCTCAACAGCCCAGGCACCCCCAAGGTCTCAAATTCCAAGACCTGTAAAGATTTTGAGCAGCAGTGGCCTTCCGCTAAACCTCTCCAGAACACCTCTGCTCACATCTCTTCAAGGCGTCAAACATCCCTGTTTCCTCTGTCACGCCCCTCACCCCCAGCAGCAGATGGTCCGCGGACCCATCCTCTGACCACCACCGGTTCCCCGTCATGTCTGACTCCAGACCATCCCCATTGCAGCCGCCCCCTGATACCCACTTGCCCCCCGTCTCTCTCCTGCTCAGCAGTCTGCAATGGCACCTCCTACTAGATCAAATTCAAACTCCACACTCTCCAGTCTCAGATCCCAGACTCCCTCCGCAATGCTGTCTACCCTCAGCCAGCCCGTCTGGCTCCGTTTTCTCTTCACAAGCCCTTTCTCTAGTTCACGGATTTCATCAGGCACTGATCCCCGATTCAGCTGGGCTCACTTTCCATGCTTCAGCCATCGAGAATACCCACAGCTGGAAGGCCTTCCTCCTGCCTCAAATCTGTGAAATCCTCCAGCCCAGATTCCACCTCTGCAGGTAGAGCTGTGCTCTGTCTAGGCTGCCCCCTCCTGAGATTGGCCATGCATTTATGACGGGCTTGGCACGTAAGTGTTTCCCGCACACAAACCTAACGACTTGCTCCTGGATCTGAATCTATTCTCCAGCCAGTTCTGCAGGTCAGGGCCCGACTGGCCGCCTCTCCAGCCCTTCACACCAGCCCGGGGCCTCTGCCCCCTCTGGCTTCTGGCCCTGATGTCCTCCCATCCTTTTAGAAAATTTCAGTGGAAACGAACATATATCCTTTCCAGCTCTTGGGCCGGCACATCCCCTCTCTCATGCCTTACTTCATATATCTTTATAAAGGAGGGTGTTGATGATCCCCAGTGGTAAAGAACCCGCCTGCCAATGCAGGAGACACAAGAGATGTGGGTTTGATCTCTGGGTCGGGAAGATCCCCTGGAGTAGGAAATGACAACCCACTCCAGGATTCTGGCCTAGAGAATTCCACAGACAGAAGAGCCTGGTAGGCTACAATCCATGGAGTCGGACACAACTGAGCGCACATGCACGTGGCCCCTTCAAAGTCAACCTTTTCCTTCCCCTTTCTGAACGCCCTGTGAGAGTATCTCATCCTCCGCTCTCCACTTCCAGACTCAAGACTCAGTCCTCTACCTTCAGCAACTCTTGGCTTTCAGGCTCTCTGCCTTCAGAAGTCTGGTTTCCCCATGTCCCACCGCTGAGCAGGGCACTCTGCTCGCCTCCATAAACTGTCCCTTCAAACAGCCTGAACCCTGCCAAACTCAGGAGAGGAGCAAGAGTAGATCGCTCTGTGGGCCAGTAACCCGCCTGAAGTTTTCTGAGCCCCACTGGAGGAGGATTGGAATCAATACCTAGCACAATGAGGGTGCACTGGAGCCTTGAACACGGCCAAGGAGAGCAACTCTGATGCAACATACACGAGAAGTGCTCTGGTTGGTGCCTTTTGTGGTTTTCCCAAATTGGCACCAGGTGCCTCTGCACCCCTTCCCTTACCCACACCCCTCCTCAGTCCCGGGCCACAGCCACACTTCCACCAGCTGCCTGGTGCTGAGGATAGCGTCCAGCTTCTGCTGTCGGTCTTCCAGCCTCGTCCAAACCTGTCCCCTCTCCCTGCCTCCCACCCAAGCCCCACTGTCCTCCCTTGCCAGGGCAGGGATGGTGTGCGCTGGGGGCTCCACCCTCCAGTCAGCTCATTCACGTGTCAGGCCTGCCTCTCCACGGCCCCTGGGCCACCCAATACGAGGAAGCGGCACAGAAAAGGACTCAACGGAACCTGGCCACTGATACTGGGCACACGCCCCTCGGCTACCTCCTCAACCCCTCCCCTTTTACGACCAAACAAAAACGGCAAACAGGAAACGCTCGTCTTTTAAAAATTACTCTATTATTATCAAATAGAACCACAGTATCCAAAATGTCATTATAAAGTTCTATCCCCAACTAAGTGGCCCCGCCCCGCCCCTCCGAGTGGCCGGCGGCCAAATCACTCCCCCCGTGCTGATTGGTTTCATCCATTTTATTGTCAAGGAAATGAACAGCCCAAAGGGGGTTCCCCAGGTCCGCGCTAGCCCCCCGCCACTGGGCCCCCCCCCCTGGGGGAGACGCGGCCGCCCCGTGTCGGGGGAGAGGGGGGAGAGGAGGGACGAAGGGAGAGGGGGTGGGGGAGGGCTCACGGCAAACGGGCTGTGGGCGCCCCGTGCCCGCCCGCTGGGCTGGGGCCGGGCGGCGGGCCGGGCCGCGCTCACTCGCCCGTGTGGGTCCGCAGGTGGTACTTGAGCGACTGCTTGTAGCGGAAGCACTTGGCGCAGTGCGTGCAGGGGTAGGGCCGCTCGCCCGTGTGCGCGCGCTGGTGCTCCAGCAGGTGGTGCTTCTGCGTGAAGCGCTTGCCGCACTCGGCGCAGTGGTAGGGCCGCTCCCCAGTGTGGATGCGCCGGTGCTCCAGTAGGTGGTGCTTGCGGATGAAGCTCTTGCCGCACTCGGGGCAGGCGTGCGGCCGCTCGCGCGAGTGCACGCGGCAGTGGTTGGTGAGCTTAGACTTTTCGCTGAAGCTCTTCTCGCACTCGGGGCACTTGAAGGGCCGCTCGCCCGTGTGAGTCCGCTGGTGGCGCAGCAGGTGCGACGGGCGGCTGAAGCTCTTGCCGCACAGGCTGCATATGAAGGAGACCTCGTGCTTGCCCGCGTGCACGCGCTGGTGGATGACCAGGCTGATGTGCAGGCGGAAGCTCTTCTTGCACTCGGGGCACGTGTAGGGCCGCTCGCCTGTGTGCGTGATCTGGTGCTTGGTGAGGCTGGACTTGTGGCTGAAGCTGCTGTCACACTCGGGGCACTTGTAGGGTTTGGGGCCGCCGCCGCCGCCACCGCCGGAGCTGGGCGACTTGGGGCGCGGCTTGAGCGAGTGCTTGGGGGTGAAGCTGGGGCCACGCTCGGGTGACGCATAGCCACCGCGGACGCGGTGGATGCGCTGGTGCAGCGTGAGCTGCTGCTTGTGGCGGAAGCTGACCTCGCACTCGGCGCACTCGTACGGGCCCTCCTTGATGTGGTTGCGCTGGTGGATGATGAGGTTGATCTTCAGCCGGAAGCTCTTCCCGCACTCCATGCACGTGAAGGGCCGCTCGCCGCGCCGGTTCCGCTGCTGCTGGCTGCCTGAGCCCCGGTTCTCGCCCGGGTGCCNCTCGTACGGGCCCTCCTTGATGTGGTTGCGCTGGTGGATGATGAGGTTGATCTTCAGCCGGAAGCTCTTCCCGCACTCCATGCACGTGAAGGGCCGCTCGCCGCGCCGGTTCCGCTGCTGCTGGCTGCCTGAGCCCCGGTTCTCGCCCGGGTGCCGCTCGCCGTGCGACGGGGGCGCTAGCCGCTTCACCGCCGGGTTCCCCAGCTGCAGCGGCGGGGGGCTCTCCTCGCCCTCGGGGGACAGCTCCCCCGGCAGCGGTGTCGGGTACAGGCTGGCCTCGTACCTCCCGGACAGCTGCCCGAGGGACTGCAGGTGCTGCGGCAGCTCGTCGTCCTCCTCGTCTTCCTCCTCCTCCTCCTGCTCCTCGGTCTTGATCACGATCCCCTCTGCTCCAGGGGACGGGGGACGGGGGCGGGGAGTAGGGGAGAGAGACAAGATGCAGTTAGGTGTCGCCTGGCGCCTCTGACCCGGGTGAGGCAGACCCTTCGTCCACACACACCGCGTGCGCACCGCCGGCCCGAGCCTTCACGCCTGCTCGCTCCCCACGGCTCAGGGAACCCAGGCTAGCCGCGGGGTTTAGCTCAGGAAAGGGCCCATTAGGGCCAGTCAGACCAGGCCCAAAACAGGCGGGTCGGAGCCCTGTTTTGGAATTTTCTGCCGGGAAGCAGGGACGACGGGATCCTCGTGGTGGGATGCGGGCGCTGCGTGTGCCTATCGCCTAGCACCTCTAGCGGGCAGGGACTCTCAGGTAAGAAGGAAACCGCACGCAGAGCCCTCCTGGAGGCGCTCGGGTCCAGGGAGCCAGAGGTTGGCACCCTCAGGACCCACGACGCTCCAAAGCCCTTCAACACTCCTGTCTTATTTTGGCCACTTGAGGGTCGGGTTTCTACCACGCAAGGGTCCTGACTCATCAAGTTGGCAACGGCTCCCCCTCTGCGGTCTCCTCTGCCTGAACTCGGCTCAGCCTCGCTGGCCTCCTTTCCAGAACTCACCTGCAGGTTTCTCCTCAGGTGCCTTCACTGCCCCTCTGCCAGCAAATCCCCCCTCCTGAGGTGGGGTGGGGGGCGTAGGGGTGTCTCCAAATCCTGCTCATTGCTTAACACCTCGCCCCAATCCTGTCTCCCTCAGAAAACCTTCCTTGGTCTTCCCAACCTGTATCCCTCAAGCCCTCGTGAGCCCACAGCTGGCGTGGGGGTGCCTCCTGAGGTAGCACCTCACCTCCATGGGTGGATGGCTCACTGCAGGCAGACTCCACCAGTCCTGACCCTGGAGCTGGCTGGAGTCTGAGGTAAGTGTTCCATGAACACCCCAAATGGTGATGTCCTCCTCCTGGGGCTCTGCCCTCTAGCCTAAGAGGTTGTCTGTCTTACAGGGTTCCTGGAGAACGCAAGTCAGAGAGTCCGCCAGCATCTGTGTGAATTTTCTCAAGCACCTTGTTCTTACCTGGCCCTGTCTAAACACTGAGTTGGGGAGCTCTATTCTTAGTGGCCAACTTTGTGTGGCATGAGAAAGGCATTCATTTTTGAGTCCACCTGTGAGATGGAAGATGTGACAGTCTGACATCTGTGGAATTCTCAGGAGCAAACAACAAAACTTTTCCAGAACACTTTCCACCTACACTCTCTCATGTTCCCAATATGCTATCACAGGAGACGTCAAGCAAGAATTATCCCTTTCTCACAGACATGGGGCACCCAAGCTTGCCGCTGTCACGTAACGTTTCCAAATAAAGTAAATAAACTGAAACCTCTTCAGCACTTGCAACTGAAGGACCAGCTAGTCTGTCCCCTCAACTGACAGAGAAACTGAAGATGGCAGAGTCTGTGAGCTGGCCAAAGTCTTGTAAGTCTGTCAGTGACCGCTAGGCCACAGCACTTCCAGCTACTCCTCTGCACCCTGTTAAGTGGCAGTGTTAAAATTAGAACACAGGTGTGCTGAGTCCCAGCTCAGGCCTCCCTGGCTATAAGACAATGCTGCCTCAGTCCAGTCAGGACGCTCAGCAGGAAGTGACCCAGAACATCCCTGGAACATGATGCTTAAAAGATCAGGAAGGAGGAAGCTGCTTCGGAGGTTGGCAACTCATTGGCCTGGTGTTGATCCTGAAAATAGGGTTGTTATGAAAGGCAAAAGGGAAATACGGGCCTTAGAATATTGGAACTCTCCTTGGGTTTCAAAGTTGTATTTTCTTAACAAAATAAGAAGAAACAGTTGGCCCTAAAATTCAGGGCTTGAAATCCCACAAAGAATCTTAGAATATTACTAAGTGGTACTAATAAAACTAACGGGAATGTTCACAGGGCAATCAATGCAAGGTAGCCTCACAATTTGCCTTGTCTTTCGCTATTCTTTAATGAAGGACAACGTGGTATGTTAAAAAGGTTTCTCGACTATCATGCAATTATTTAAAAATAAAGAGTTAGATCCACATCGGTTGACCAAGAATAATGTCCATGATATTTTATTATTGTGTGCAAAAAGACAAACTGCAAGGGAATAAAATAAAGTGAAAAAAATTTAAATCATTTCTCCGTATAAATATTAACTGATACGATGGCTAATGACTCCTAGTATACTAGACTTGGTAAGTTTAGTATAATCTTAATGATTCAAGAAAAGTTCAGGTTCATTTCATTTATGCATATAGTTGTACAATTCCTGAGTAAAACAGTAGCTAAGTAGACTTAGTAGCTAAGTCTAGTAGTGTATTTAAAAAATACACCATGAGGATCACACGGGGCTTTTCTCAGGCCTGCATGGACAGGTCAGCGTCACAGAAGCCGTCCTGGCAGCGCTCCTGAGAGCACACATCCTCACAGGGAGCAATGGTGTGTAGCCTGGTGACCCCGAGGCTTTGAGAATAAACAGAAATGAGGCCTAGATTCCACCAGAAAAAGACAGCATGGTCTCAGCCGTTTGCAAAGACGTGCGATCCAAGGTGGAAATCTTCAAGCCAGTTGAGGCTTCTAGTGTGACACAGGGATGACCAAGGACAGACGTATCAGGAGACGGAAGTTCTCGCCTTGCCACCAGTGTGTGACCTTCTCGGCCTGCCGAGGGAGGGGGCGGAGGGATGATCTCTGCCATCCCCAGAGGTCCTCATCTGACCTGGTCTTTGGCTGCAACGCCCTCTTTCCTTGCCCGGGGACGGATACTTTTAAATCCCAGGGCAGGGGACCTGGACCTAAGGCCCTGTTTGGTTCGGGCACAATTGTTGAGCTCTCGGCATCACCAACCTCTCTGAAGGAGACTTCGGCTTTGCCCCAGGACCCCCCACCCTGGCCCCTCTGCAGGCCTGACAATACCAGCTCCCCCCACTCACCTGCACAGTTCCTCTGCTGCACCAGCATCTGCTTGAGCTCGCTGAACTCGCCTGAGCCCTCTGTGGATGCCTCCAGCGGGTTTTCCGGCTCCTGCATGTCCAGGTCCGGCTGCTCACCACACGGGTCCCCCAGCTCTGAGTCCTGGAAGCCGTGCTCCTCCACCTGGCCCATCAGGGGCTCCGGCGTCTCCAGGCTCTCCGAGCCCTCATCATTGGTCTGCACCTCGATCTTAATCACGATCCCATCATGAGCTGAGAAGGCGGGTGGGTGGGGGCGGGAGAGGACAAAAGAATCCAGAACACGTTCATTCCACCTGCTCAGGTTTTTGCAGCCCTAGAATTTATATTTTCAAAAAGTCTTTATTTTTAGAGACCCTGAAGAAATATCCCGAGTTGGCAGTGAGTAGGCATAAAATTTTCTGGACATCGTGTAGCCTTGAATATAAACTGGAGTCAAGTTAAAATAGAGGCAGTTTGTTTCCACGACCCCTTGTAATTTTATAAGATAGTCATGGTTTCTTTTAAAGAGACCCCAATTCCTTTTCCCAGGTTGTTGTTGCTGCTGCTAAGTCGCTTCAGTCGTGTCTGACTCTGTGTGACCCCATAGTCAGCAGCTCACCAGGCTCACCCGTCCCTGGGATTCTCCAGGCAAGAACACTGGAGTGGGTTGCCATTTCCTTCTCCAATGTGTGAAAGTGAAAAGTGAAAGTGAAGTTGCTCAGGTTAGGCCAGAACAAAGCCAACAGCAACTCTCTCTCCACCTCAACCAAATTAATAAAGACAAGGCTAATCATGTGGTTGGGCTTCCCAGGTGGCTTAGTGATAAAGAATTTGGCTGTGATGCTGGAGATCTGGGTTCGATCCCTGGGTGGGAAAGATCCCCTGGAGGAGGACATGGCTACCTACTCCAGTATTCTTGCCTGGGGAATCCCATGGACAGAGGAGCCTGGCTGCAGTCCATGGAGTCTCAGATAGTCGGACATGACTTAATGACTAAACAATGACAACAGTCATCTGGTCATTTGCACACCCTTTCAAGTCCTGGTCAGGTGTCCTATATTGACAGACCAGAGGCCCCCCCACCCCCGCCCCAGTCCCCTCTCCCAGCCTCCATTTATAGGCACAAGAGGGGCCCCCGGTTGTTTTTAGTTAAATAGCATCTGATTACACACATGGCCCTGACATTTTAAAAAAATCTACTTGTATGTCTGTTGTAGGCTAATTTCAAATGTTGTTACACACAGGCATCACTTTACATAAATGGGATTATAGCACACATTTCTGGTTTTCAGTGCAGTATTTTTCCCCTTTGAATCTGCCTCCCCTTCCCCTCTCTCCTCACTTGACAAGCACAGGCATCTCAGGTAACTCCTATAACGGACCTCACACTTTTCTCTGTGCTTATGGAATGATTTATCAAAGCACATTTACATTTATGTTTCTTTTCTAGCCATTGGTTGCAAAAAATAAAACTGCCTTATACATAATCCTCTACGTTCCTTTTCTCACTCAAATATACTGTAGAAATCCCTTCACGGCAATTTCTGTAGGCTAATGCAGCCTTTTAAAAGCTGAGAATATTCCACAGTGAGGATCATACAGCAATGTGTTCAATCATTTCCTTATTGACAACATTCACTTTTTGCTCCTAGGCTTTTGCCCTGGTGAACAGCACTGCCATAAACATGTGTTTATTTATATCTCTAACCAAAAGGAGTGCTTTTATTTTTAGGAGAGTGGCGGGAGTGGGACTGCAGGGTCAAAAATTAAAAAATATTTTCGATTCTGACAGATGTCATCAGCCTGCTTATCCACAGGGCTGTGGCAATTCACATCTCCTCCAGCACTTTCCCCACGTCCCTGCTGGCAGAAGACATCACTGCTCTTTTTAATTTTCCTCGGTCGGATGGGTACAAAGTGATAACTTACTGATACCTTAATGGTTCTGCTTCCCTGATGAGGGTAATGTGAGTGCCATTCCTTGGTCTTTGAGAGTGGGTTCTGTGTGAACTGTGTTCTGTCAATCGGTTAGAGACCTTTGATTCCTGTATTAAAGATAACCTATTTCTCTTACTGCCATTTCAAATATTTCCCCCAAATTCATCATTTGTCTTTGCCTGTGTTACCTTTTATCATAACACTTTCCTGAAGTTTTCATTTCATCAGTTATGTCCCTTTCCCTTTTTATGGCCTGTGGGTTTTCTCTTTTACGAGAGTTAAGGAGGAGGTCTCCTCTGGCCCTAGGTGGTTCATCTGGTCTCCCAGATTTTATTCCCAGGTCTTTATCATTTTATTTTTTACCTTTAGCTCTTTATTCCACCCGAAATTTGCTTTCGTCTTGTGTATAGTGTGAGGTAGGGGCTCCACTTTATTTTCTTGCTTATGCATAGAGCTATGCCAGCATAAATCCCCTCAAATCACTGTGTTAATTAGGGAAACTGTAAATGTACAATGCATGAACATACTCATTCTTTGAACATTTATCCCATAGCTATTTACTGAGCACCAACCACGTGCCACGCATGTTCCACCACATGAGGGAACACAACAGAGCTCCCTGCCTGCCTACATCTCACATAAGGCAATGAACATAATTAATAAACTAGATGGTGTCTTACAAGGCGTAAATGCTGTGTTAAAAGAAACAGGACCAGGATCCCAGTGGATGAAGCTCCTCACTGTCCTTTGCCATGTCCCCTTGTCCTGCCTGAATGAAGTGGACCACTAATCATACTAGCAACTGATGGCACATGGCCTAAAGCTGGCTTCTTTCTGATGCCTGGCAATTCTTTAATTCCTCTCTGATCAGCCGCCTAACTAAGTCCCAAACGATGGGGAGTGCACAGCACAGGAAACATTCCGACAGCCTTCCACACAGCCGAGCCTACTGGAGATGTCTTCACCCCAGTCTCTGTCTTGCAAAAAAGATAAGTTATCCACACTCACACCCTGGCTTCCTCCTGCTCCAGCTTGACGTCATCGCCTGGCCTCCTGTGTCCCTCCTCCGGCCTCCCCTCTTCTGGGCTCTCAACTACATCACAACCGTGGCTCCAGCACCAGAAACGTATCTTCCCTGACTTCGGAAACTCCTGGAAATATTTTGCTTGCCTTCTCCCTAAGATAATTTTTTAAAACCAGGTACTCATTTGCACCTTCCTGAATAAATACATAAACTGCTTCAATCACTGCAAAAGATGTAATTTCTGGAGTATTGTAAATATTGATATTTTAAAATAAACTCTTCCATTGCCATTTAATGTTGCCAATGGAATCTTAGAACTCTGGCGATTTAAAACCCACCATTATTCACTTAAAAAATACATGAACAAGTTCTTCTTTGATACTTGAAATTTTAATATCATTCCTTTTCACCTTGGACTTCTATTTTCATTCCCACTTTACCCACAGAATTTTATCCTAATAGAACATATTTTTGTGCTCAGAAGCCTTTTACTGATCACCTCATCTACCACTCTGCCACAGAAATGTGCATGTAAATGGAAAGATTAATTTTGCTTTCATTTCTAATAACCACAGGGCTCTAAGAGTTACTTTTCTGCCTGGTTTAAGTCATACTTAGTTATTACTATTGTGGAATGAAAAATAGTTATTCAAGATGGGAAACCAAAAACCTGGAGGAAGTGAATTTCTTACAAGGATGGATAGGGACTTTTCCCCCAATTAGTTCACTTATCTGAGAGTGAATATTCTTATCTCTTGAGTGAGACAGGGTTCAGAATAAATTCTACTCCTACTTTTCATTTTTATAAATATAACCATTGGGAAGGCTCATTTGCATAGATCTGGAGATGGGCTGGCGGGAGCTTTGTTATGGAATCATCTCTCTATTCTGTGAACTTCTGAATTACAATGCTGCAAAAGCACATGGTTAACATATCATCAAAAGCTGTTTTTAATGACCTATTAGCTGACAACTTAATTAGGTTCTCTTTCAATTTTGTTGAAAGCCAGGTATTCCAAATATCTAACTTCCAAACGAATTCACCATCCAGGACCCTGAGCCATCCAGGTCCCTATCCCTGCAACAGTCTCGCTTGTGTCTTTGTTTCACGACCCCAAGGGCATTTTATACCTCAGAGAAACTCCCCATAGTAAGGCAAGATGGGCAGGAGGTGCTTGTTCTTTATCTGCAATAGTGGGAGGCCCAGGAGCTAAGAGTCAGCACTACTGGGACCGCGGGCGTCCAGCGCCCTCCATGATGCGTCTTAGGAAGGGGAACAGATGGATGAGACGGAAACGGGACCCACAAATCTGTCTGTGTCTGGCCTTCTGGGAAAGCCACTCGTACCCCCTGGGCATGGGTGTTCCAGCCTGAAGACCACAAACCCTTCCCATCCCTTTGTTGTTCAGTCGCTAAGTCATGTCTGACTCTTTGCAACACCATGAACTGCAGCATGCCAGGCTCCTCTGTCCACCACTATCTCCTGGAGTTTGCTCAAACTCAGGTCCATTGAGTGATGCCACTGAGTGNGCATGGGTGTTCCAGCCTGAAGACCACAAACCCTTCCCATCCCTTTGTTGTTCAGTCGCTAAGTCATGTCTGACTCTTTGCAACACCATGAACTGCAGCATGCCAGGCTCCTCTGTCCACCACTATCTCCTGGAGTTTGCTCAAACTCAGGTCCATTGAGTGATGCCACTGAGTGATCCAACCATCTCATCCTCTGTCGTCCCCTTCTCTTCCTGCCCTCAATCTTTCCCAGCATCAGGATCTTTTCCAGTGAGTCAGTTCTTCACATCAGGTGGCCAAAGTTCTGGAGCTTCAGCATCAGTCCTTTCAGTGAATATTCAGAGTTGATTTCCTTTAAGATTGACTGGTTTGATCTCCTTGCTGTCCAAGGGACTCTCTTGAGTCTTCTACAGCACCACAATCAATTGTTCGGCGCTCAGCTTTCTTTATGGTCCAATTCTCACATCTGTATGTGACTGCTGGAAAAACCATAGCTTTGAGTATGTGGACCTTTGTCGGCAAAGTGATGTCTCTGCTTTTTAACATGCTGTCTAGGTTGGCCATAGCTTTTCTTCCAAGGAGCAGGCGTCTCTTAATTTCATGGCTGCAGTCACCACCCTCAGTGATTTTGGAGCCCAAGAAAAGGAAGTCTGTCACTGCTTCCACTTTTTCCCCTTCTATTAGCCATGAAGTGATGGGACCAGAGGCCATGATCTTCGTTTTTTGAATGTTGAGTTTTAAGCCAGCTTTTTCACTCTCCTCTTTCACGTCCTCCTTTAAGACCCTCACTCCACCAGACATCCTAGGCTGCTCTCAGCCCATCATGAGTGTGATTCTCTGTGAACCCAAGCCGTTGTCTGCTGCTCTATGGCATCTAATTCTTTTCCCCTTGAAATGAGCAGCAGGTAGACATTTTTGTACCTCTCCTCTACCTTCTGGGCAGCAGAGAAGCCAGTGTTTCCCACTGAAAAGTTCTCTCCGCACCGAACAACTTTTGAGAAACAGTACTGACAACCAACAGCCAGACTGCATTCATAAGCAGTAATCTGTTCTCCCATTTAGAAAAAATTAATCAAAGACAAATACATTGTGGGAACATAGTTTATGACCAAAGGTAGCATTTCAAACCATCGGAAAGGGATTAGGTAAGTGGAGTGGAGACAACTAGCTTCCTGACTAGAACAAAAAACAAAAAATCTTCACATATCTCACCTCAAAATAAATTATGGATGAATAAAACTTTAGACATAAATAATGAAATCACACTAGGATTAGGAAAAAAAAGCACAGTTTTTTCCCCCTCCCCCATCCCCTCTTCCTTCCTTTCTATAAACAATGTTGAGCTGAGGAATTGGCTACTCTGAGACCCTCTGAGACTTCAAAGATTCCTTCCAGAAGCTACCTGGTCAGTTACACCAAACATATTGAATATGCACAATACTATAATCTTTAGTATAATGTGTAATCAACTATAACCTTTTGGTGTAAATTTTCTGGAAACAAGTATTTGTAGATTTGCCTTGACATTGTTTGGTGATAAGAAATATTTAATTTGTGATTGGTTTTTAATCTTGCAAATACATTTCTTCATAAGAACTCTTCTGAGATGGGAAAAATCTCTGCTACAAATGTTTTCAAAGGTATTAAATGTTGTGAACACATTTAATTATTAATGAAGCAGGTATAATGTTATTCTGGAAGACAGTTAAACATTTAATTATTTACATTTTGTAATTTTCAAATAAAGACGTCAAAGATATATTTTTGGAAAAAGCAAGTTGCTAAACAATGTTCTTCTATACTGTCTGAAAAAAATTTTTTTAACAAGAAAGCATTTATTACATAATTAAGGCTCTGTGTATATGTGCTTGACTACAGCACATAAACTGAAAGGAATAAGCCTCTCTTTCTTTCGGCTGTGCTGTGTGGCTTGTGGGATCTTAGTTCCCCAACCAGGGATTGAACCTGGGCCCTCCACAGGGAAAGTGTGGAGTCCTAACCACTGGACATCCAGGGAAGTCCCGAGCTGTTGACTCTTGAGAGAGAATTATGGAAACTTTCACTCTTTCAGCTTTTTTTTCTTCTTGAATTATGTTGATGCAACTTCAGAAGCTCATTGGAAAGTGAAAACCAGCATTGCCACGTTAACTTTCTCCACCAGCTCAAAGCACAGAAATGACGCCTGACGTGAACTTTCCAACCTTCTCATGGGTACAATTTCTGTTAGATTTTTTAAACTTTGGCATATTAATTTTTTAAATCTTTAAAAAGTTTATTATATGCACATAGGTCGGAGGGTTGAGAGTTCTTAAACAGTCACTTGTAAAAAGCTCCGCACCATCCTTCAACTTGCTCCCAGAGGCAGTCACTTGCCATCCTTCTGGCTCATTCTTTTGCCATTCACCTTCATACCTCTCTGTAACATGATGACACTGCTGCTTCTTGAGTTTCCAGTTTTAAGCATTATCTACTGACTTCCTAGAGCTGGAGGTGAGGACCATCTCTTCCTCATCCATCCACATCTTGTCCAAATCCCTGATTCTTCCCAGTCTGCAATTCTGGTTGGATTAATAAAGGGTGTTTTTGTTATTGGACTATGTAAATGCTATTTAAAATTGAATCATGTAGCATACTTATAAGTACTTTTCTATGCCTGTAAACACTTTTTGATTTCCCTGGAGGTAGTTTTCTTTTCTTTTGCTTATTGGTGTTTAGTTGCTCAGTTGTGTCCGACTCTTTGCCAACCCCATGGACTGTAGCCCACCAGGCTCCTCTGTCCGTGGGATTTCCCAAGAAAGAACACTGGAGTGAGTTGTCATTTCCTTCTCCAGGGGATCTTCCTGACCCAGGGATCAAACCCAAGTCTCTTGCAAGTCTCCTACACTGCAGGCAGATTCCTTACCACTAAGCCACTGATGAAGCCCCTTCTTTTGATTAACCTACTGTTAATTACCACTCAGTCAGCTACAAACTCTCCCCCGACCCTTCCTAAAACTCTCAAAATATCCAAGCACAATGGGTATTTCTCAGGTTTACTGACTTGAAAATTTTTCTTCAAATTTATGCTCCAGTCTGGACTTGTGCCTCCAGATCCACAATGTCTTTTGGGGATCCCCTTTGGGATTCCTTCACCTGTCTTGTGTTGGAGCTCCTTACACCTCTTCCTTGGTTTATTTCCTCACTTGGCAAAGTATGTGCCTCAGCTTGAGAAAGGGAGTGTGGCAGACCTCAAACATCTCAATGTCTTGATTTCATTCTCATATCTAATTAGATGATTCTGGTTAGATATCAAATTCAAGAATGTTGGAAAATACTTTCCAATTTTATAATGTAAGAACTTTAAAGGCATTGCTCTGCTGTCTTGCAGTTTTCAATACTGCTGAAATGTCCAAAGTAATTCTAATTCTTGTTCCTTTGTATGAATGTGGATTTTCTCCCAGAAGTTTATCAGATCTCCTGGGTCCTCAGCTGTTTTGCAAATCCTTGCTTAAGTATTTAAGGCATCAATTTTTACCTGTTGTTCTGGACAGTTGGTGGCTCTTCAAACTGCAGAGTTATGTCTTTAAGTGCTGGGAGTTTTCCTTGAGATCTTTCATCACTAATTCTCTCCTCCCTGAAAATCTGCTATTCTTTTTTTCTGATTTTTCTATTATCTGGATGGTGAACTTTCATCTTTTGATTTTCTTATTCTCTATTTTCTTTCCTGTTGTTTTGTTCTATTTTCCCGGGTCATATACTCAATTTTATTAAACACTGCTCAGTTTAGTTCAATCACTCAGTTGTGTCCAACTCTTTGTGACCCCATGCACTGCAGCAAGCCAGGCTCCCCTGTCCATCACCAACTCCTGGAGCTTGCTCAAACTCATGTCCATAGAGCTGGTGATGCCATCTAACCATCTCATCCTGTGTCGTCCCCTTCTCCTTTNATGTCTTGATTTCATTCTCATATCTAATTAGATGATTCTGGTTAGATATCAAATTCAAGAATGTTGGAAAATACTTTCCAATTTTATAATGTAAGAACTTTAAAGGCATTGCTCTGCTGTCTTGCAGTTTTCAATACTGCTGAAATGTCCAAAGTAATTCTAATTCTTGTTCCTTTGTATGAATGTGGATTTTCTCCCAGAAGTTTATCAGATCTCCTGGGTCCTCAGCTGTTTTGCAAATCCTTGCTTAAGTATTTAAGGCATCAATTTTTACCTGTTGTTCTGGACAGTTGGTGGCTCTTCAAACTGCAGAGTTATGTCTTTAAGTGCTGGGAGTTTTCCTTGAGATCTTTCATCACTAATTCTCTCCTCCCTGAAAATCTGCTATTCTTTTTTTCTGATTTTTCTATTATCTGGATGGTGAACTTTCATCTTTTGATTTTCTTATTCTCTATTTTCTTTCCTGTTGTTTTGTTCTATTTTCCCGGGTCATATACTCAATTTTATTAAACACTGCTCAGTTTAGTTCAATCACTCAGTTGTGTCCAACTCTTTGTGACCCCATGCACTGCAGCAAGCCAGGCTCCCCTGTCCATCACCAACTCCTGGAGCTTGCTCAAACTCATGTCCATAGAGCTGGTGATGCCATCTAACCATCTCATCCTGTGTCGTCCCCTTCTCCTTTTGCCTTCAGTCTTTCCCAGCATCAGGGTCTTTTCCAATGAGTTGGCTCTTCCCATCAGGTGGCCAAAGTATTGGAGTTTCAGCTTCAGAATCAGTACTTTCAATGAATATTCAGGACTGATTTCCTTTAGGATGGACTGGTTGGATCTCCTTGCAGTCCAAGGGACTCTCAAGAGTCTTTTCCAACACCCCAGTTGAAAAGCATCAGTTCTTCAGCGCTCAGCTTTCTTTATAGTCCAACTCTCAATGACTACTGGAAATACAGCTTTGACTAGACGGACCTTTTTTGGCAAAGTAATGTCTCTGCTTTTTAATATGCTGTCTAGGTTGGTCACAGCTTTCCTTCCAAGGAGCAAGCGTCTTTTAATTTCATGGCTGCAGTCACCATCTGCAGTGATTTTGGAGCCCAAGAAAATAAGTTTGGTTTTCAGTTATCCATTTATATTAAAAGCTGAGTACTCAAAAGTGAATTGCAAGACTGGTGCATCCAGGTAGGGCGTGGTTTCCCAGCAGGATGGTTTGGCTAGGTCATTTCACTGGGAAATCTTTTGGGCTGGCCCTGAGAGTCTACAGATAAAGAGTCTCCCAGTACCCTGCCCTGAGGGTTAAACTTGGATGTGAGTATAATCTTGGGAGTCAGGCTAGGGAAGAAAGCTGGAGATTTCAAGATCTGTCTGTAAGCTTCACTCATTTCCTTGTTTTCAACATGGTACCCATCCTCTCAGTTGTGCCTGGTGTCCACGTGCAGAGATGCTTCTGTCTTCAGAGAATCAGCTTTGGTCACCCACCATGGTTGGCTGAGGCCATGGAGGGGAGTGGCAGTGTTTAACGGACTCTCAAGATGCTTCATTAGTGCTCTGCTTTCAGCCTCACCTTTACTCCCATTTCCAAAGCTACCTGGTATCTCCGGTGCTGCTAGTTGCCGGGTCTCGAGCAGGGTTGGGGTAGACTGCAGACTGGGTTTCCCCCCAGCTTCCTTGACACCAGTTTTGGATTCAGCTTTCTAAATCAGTGACCACTCAGCCATCTGCTCTTAGCCTTCCAAAACTCAGCTGCTGCCGTCTCCTCGTCCATTTCTTTAAAAAGTCCTTTCATTCTTGTTTTAGGAGGAGGGGGGGAGGTGGGAGTAAGCACATGTTCAATCTGCCACCTTTAACTTGGAGTTTTTCTTTTTAAAAAAATATTCTTAGTGAATAAGTGATATATGCTCACTTTAGAAAATTCTAGAAAGCATAGTGAAATATGATTTGGTTTATATTTCCACCCCGTTTTTCCCCTATCTTTTGTGGACGTCGTTGACTTTCTACTGCATTTATATTATCCGCTTCTTTTTTGGCCATGCCTCCCAATCTTGGCTCCCCCAGCAGGGATTGAACCCGGACCCTCGGCAGTGAAAGCACAGAGTCCTAACCACTGGACTTTCAGGGAATTCCCTACATTATCCATTTCTATATCCATGTCTCATATCAACTGGCTTCAAACAGGCTTGGGCAATCCTCATCTTAAGCAAACAAGGCTCCTTACCCCAGCCACCACGCCAGCTGCTCTGCACTCACAGCTACACTGGGATAACCTCCACTTCCTCATCATCTGTCCACCCTTCAGCCCACTCTACAGGCCTCCACCCTGGCCACACCACCAGTGCTTCTCTTGCTAAGACCACTGACAGTACTAATGTGCAAATCCAGCGGACACTTGGCAGTCTTTGCCTTGAAAGTGAAAGTCACTCAGTCATGTCCGACTCTTTGCAACCCCATGTCCTATTTAGTCCATGGAAGTCTCTAGGTCAGACTACTGGAGTGGATACCCTTTCCCTTCTCCAGGGGATCTTCCCAACCCAGGGATCGAACCCAGGTCTCCTGCATTGCAGGTAGATTCTTTACCAGCTGAGGCACAAGGGAAGCCCAGGAATACTGGAGTGGGTAGCAGATTCTTACTTACTGAGCTATCAGGGAAGCCCATAAGGAAGGAAGGAAGAAAGGCTTTGTCTTACTAAACCACAATGCAGCATCAACACTGTTCGCCCTGCTCCCTCCCCGGGGAAACACTCTTCTCTTGTATGTTGACGCACTATCCTAATTTCTTACTACCTTTCTGGTCACTCCTCTTATTTCCTGTGATTCCTCTGGTTTCTTCTTCTTTTCCCAAACCCTACAACAGTGGTTTTCCACCTTGGGCTGCACATGAGAATCACCCTGGAAGCTTTTTAAAAAATACTAACACCTGGGCCCCACCGGCCCACTATATTCCAAATATGCTCTGAAAGTCAGGACTCTGGGGGCACATCCTGTGCTCCTCCTCTTTCCCCACCCAGGGTGGGAAAGACGATCCTGTCCACACGCTCGAGGCCCCCAGGTCCATCTCTATCTAGCTCAAGTTCCTGCTGGGAGCCCTGGTCTCTGTCACTCAGCACCAGCTCCTGGATATGTCCTGAGATCTCACACCTAACATGTTCTGTCTTTCCTCTGGGTCAGAGCCTCCCATTGTCCCACCCCCTCACTCGTGTCATGACCTGGGAGTCATCCTCAGGATCCCCTGTCCTCGTACTCAACATCCACCAGCCACACTTCATGGACATCCACGTCTGTCCCTGGCTTAGGCCAGGTCCTACCTGGCCTACGGAGAGAGCCTCCTGGCTTCTGGTCCTTCTTCCGCATGAGGAGTTCTCCTCTAGGAACTCCCAGTTGTGTTTCCACTAAAAATTCCACCTCTCTGAGGCTTCTGCCAACCACCTGGGCTCAGTAAGGCCTTCAGCGGTATGTCCCAGAACCCTGGAGCCTCTCTGCACCACACTGCCATAGTGGCCGACTGTATTTTTCTATACATGGGGTGTTCAGATTGTTAACACCATTCTCTTGACATAGGACATGGTACAAAAAGTATTGGATGAACTAAATAATAAACAGACAAGTGAAACTACGGTGCAAAAACGCTTCACATATGATTTCAGTGGCCGTATGACCGTCTATCATGGTGCAATATAGTATTTGTTCATCCTTATTTTTAAAAGATTTTTTTGATGTGGACTATTTTAAAAGTCTTCTTTGAATTTGTTACAATACTGCTTCTCTTTCAGGTCTTGGTTTTTTGGCTGTGAGGCATGTGGGAATCTTAGCTCCCCAACTAGGAATCAAACCCATACTCCCTGCATCAGAAGGCAAAGTCTTAACCACTGGACTGCCATGGAAGTCTCCTGATATTTGTATATCTTAATCCATATTTTGGGATATTTTTCTAGGCTACAGACTCTCAGAAAGGAAATGATCAGGGAGAAGACTCTTGAGAGTTNTCTGCGGAAGAAAAAAGTGGCTTCTGTCTCCTCACCTCTTTTTTCAAAAAGTATGACTACCAATTTTTGAAACTTGATCAAATTTTCCCACAGGTACCAAAGGTCTCAGTTACTAACCACCAAGCCTCACACAGATGTTTCTGAGCCTTGGTCACTTTGGGAGGCAGCTGTGCAGCAGGCAAAACGAAGCTGAAAGGAGAAGGGAACTCCTCAGGTTCCCTAGTGGGAAAGCCTTCACTAACCTCTCGTTTTCAAAAGGCAATTTGAAACCCTGCGTGTGTGCTTACTTTGTAGTGTCCAATCACCCTCCACCAAGCCAACAAAAAGCTGACTGGTCATACCAGAAATCCGGCTGTCATGCTATAGAGAAAAGTCAACCTGCCCGATAGCTTTGTAAGCCCACAGTCTAACACGTGACAAGGTGAGAAGTGTCTTAACAGACTGGGTGACTATTCTGTCAAGAAAAAAGCCCCTTCGCAAACAGGCTTGACTTGTCCTGCTCTATCCAAAACTTGGAGTAGAAGCCTGATTAAGAACACTTTTGCCAATTAAAAAATTAGTTTTAGAAATTCAGGATGCTCAGGCTCCAGTAATGACATCCTTTAAAAGATTTTATTGGAAAAAAATTGCTTTACAATATGCTGGTTTCTGCCCTACATCGACATGAATCAGCCACATGACCCCTCCCTCTTGAACCTCCCTCCCAACCTATCCCATCCCTCTATGTTGTCACAGAGCATTGGGCTGAGTTCCCTGTGTCACAAAGAAAATTCTTACTACATAAAGTTTCAATCATTAAAATGAGAGACATCAGCTACTTACAGAGAGCAGAAAACGACCAGGTCCTCTGGATTTTTTTTAAAATTGCCCTGCATATTTTCAACACCTGAAGGTCCAACCAAGATCTACTCTGAATTCTACTGGCTCAGTTAAGGCAACTGATAACAGTTAATCTTTAGTCTTAATAAGATCTCAATGAACATTCAGTTTCTTTTCTATAGACAATGAGTGTATTTTTATTATCTCACACTGTAGTGATTAATAATCTACTTTGCTATTTCAATTTTAAGACTTTTTTTCTTATAACAATAGAATTTTCTTTCGCTTTGGAGTGCCCTAGCTCCATTTTTCAGGAGGAAGATTTATCAGTGTTCAACCTCAAAAAAATGTTACTTAGTATCACTGTGCCTCAGTTGTACCATCAGTAACATGTAAGCAGCACCACCTCATAAATGTTGTTGTGAAAATTAACTGAGATTATGTGCATGTCTTTTGACTGGTTCTAAGGTAAACGCTAGGTGATGGAGTGAATGAATGAATGAATGGTCTGAACTATGTGACTGATGCATCAATGGACTCAGCTATACAAACCTGGAAGCAGACAAATTGCAGAAACAATTCACAATTTAAGACACAGTCACTCATGTACTGTCAGCTCCTAAAATTGTAGATACAATAAGTGGGAGGAAAGAAGCTGCCTACAGAAAGCATGCCTTGCAAATTCAGGCTACTGCAAAGGTGAGAACATTACAGTTTTCCCATGAGAAAAAAAATCTTCCCTTCTACTCTGAAGTTTTATGATTGTGTATTTGTGCAAATAGGAAGAACAGTTAATCTAACAAGTTTCAGCTTTGGAGTTCTAGGATTAAAATCTACCCATCAAAATCCATATGTAGATTTGGATTTGGAAATGTTCCCCATTTGACTTGGATCCAGGTATGTATAGAGTAATTGAGTCATAATTATGCTATTGTTCCATGCTATAATGCTTCTGACATGGAAAGAAACTGGACTGAGAATCTGAATTTGCTTGTGGCTTTTTCAAAGTCTCTTCCCCTTACTGACCTTCATTTCGAACACCAGTAAAATAAACAAGCCAGGCAAGACGATGACTGAGGCCAGTCCTCCCCAAACTGTCCTGTGCCTAATTCTGTTTGTTGTAGAAGAGATAATAACATGCAAGAAGATAGAGAAGCAGGCATCCCAGAAGGGAAGAGAGAACCTAAGGGTGAAAATCATGCTAGGAAAATACCATATTTAATTAATTATAAAATGCATCGTTAGACCTGCCTCTTAAGAAATCTGTATGCAGGCCAGTAAGTAACAGTTAGAACTGGACATGGAACAACAGACTGGTTCCAAATAGGAAAAGGAGTACGTCAAGGCTGTATATTGTCATCCTGCTTATTTAACTTATATGCAGAGTACATCATGAGAAACGCTGGACTGGAAGAAACATGAGCCGGAATCAAGACGGCTGGGAGAAATATCAATCACCTCAGATATGCAGATGACACCACCTTTATGGCAGAAAGTGAAGAGGAACTAAAAAGCCTCTTGATGAAAGTNATTCTTACTTACTGAGCTATCAGGGAAGCCCATAAGGAAGGAAGGAAGAAAGGCTTTGTCTTACTAAACCACAATGCAGCATCAACACTGTTCGCCCTGCTCCCTCCCCGGGGAAACACTCTTCTCTTGTATGTTGACGCACTATCCTAATTTCTTACTACCTTTCTGGTCACTCCTCTTATTTCCTGTGATTCCTCTGGTTTCTTCTTCTTTTCCCAAACCCTACAACAGTGGTTTTCCACCTTGGGCTGCACATGAGAATCACCCTGGAAGCTTTTTAAAAAATACTAACACCTGGGCCCCACCGGCCCACTATATTCCAAATATGCTCTGAAAGTCAGGACTCTGGGGGCACATCCTGTGCTCCTCCTCTTTCCCCACCCAGGGTGGGAAAGACGATCCTGTCCACACGCTCGAGGCCCCCAGGTCCATCTCTATCTAGCTCAAGTTCCTGCTGGGAGCCCTGGTCTCTGTCACTCAGCACCAGCTCCTGGATATGTCCTGAGATCTCACACCTAACATGTTCTGTCTTTCCTCTGGGTCAGAGCCTCCCATTGTCCCACCCCCTCACTCGTGTCATGACCTGGGAGTCATCCTCAGGATCCCCTGTCCTCGTACTCAACATCCACCAGCCACACTTCATGGACATCCACGTCTGTCCCTGGCTTAGGCCAGGTCCTACCTGGCCTACGGAGAGAGCCTCCTGGCTTCTGGTCCTTCTTCCGCATGAGGAGTTCTCCTCTAGGAACTCCCAGTTGTGTTTCCACTAAAAATTCCACCTCTCTGAGGCTTCTGCCAACCACCTGGGCTCAGTAAGGCCTTCAGCGGTATGTCCCAGAACCCTGGAGCCTCTCTGCACCACACTGCCATAGTGGCCGACTGTATTTTTCTATACATGGGGTGTTCAGATTGTTAACACCATTCTCTTGACATAGGACATGGTACAAAAAGTATTGGATGAACTAAATAATAAACAGACAAGTGAAACTACGGTGCAAAAACGCTTCACATATGATTTCAGTGGCCGTATGACCGTCTATCATGGTGCAATATAGTATTTGTTCATCCTTATTTTTAAAAGATTTTTTTGATGTGGACTATTTTAAAAGTCTTCTTTGAATTTGTTACAATACTGCTTCTCTTTCAGGTCTTGGTTTTTTGGCTGTGAGGCATGTGGGAATCTTAGCTCCCCAACTAGGAATCAAACCCATACTCCCTGCATCAGAAGGCAAAGTCTTAACCACTGGACTGCCATGGAAGTCTCCTGATATTTGTATATCTTAATCCATATTTTGGGATATTTTTCTAGGCTACAGACTCTCAGAAAGGAAATGATCAGGGAGAAGACTCTTGAGAGTTCCTTGGACTATAAGGAGATCCAACCAGTCCATTCTGAAGGAGATCAGCCCTGGGATTTCTTTGGAAGGAATGATGCTAAAGCTGAAACTCCAGTACTCTGGCCACCTCATGCAAAGAGTTGACTCATTGGAAAAGACTCTGATGCTGGGAGGGATTGGGGGCAGGAGGAGAAGGGGACGACAGAGGATGAGATGGCTGGATGGCATCACTGACTCGATGGACGTGAGTCTGAGTGAACTCCGGGAGTTGGTGATGGACAGGGAGGCCTGGGGTGCTGCAATTCATGGGGTCGCAAAGAGTCGGACACGGCTGAGCGGCTGAACTGAACTGAACTGAATCCATATTTGGGGATATTTTTCTAGGCTACAGACTCTCAGAAAGGAAATTATCAGGTTAAGTAAATGAATATTTTAAATATTTAAAACATTTTAAGTCCAAAAAATATCAAATTGCTTTGTAAAAAGGCTGAAGCTACGTACAATATATGAGAACCTGGATTTCAGCCATGGCTTCTGGTATGTTTGCTTCACTCTGCTAATCTGTCAGGTGACAGTGGTCTCTGGCTCCCCCGGTCCCCATTCACACTTACAGGGCTGTGAACAGGGGGAACTTGAGCAGGGCCAATATCTGAGTCACCTTCAGGCCTCCTTGCCCTTAGGAATCCGAACCATAAATGACAGCTTATGGATTGCATTTACTCAAACAATTCATAAAATAGTGATGTTCGGTGTATTTAGAACCATGACAGTTGTGTCTTCTAGCTGTTTCCCCCTTGGTATCACACGTTCAGGTTTAGCCCAGGGCTGGCCTTGTGGCCGCCCTTCTGAGGGAGAGGACACGTGAACAAGAGGTAACCGCTGGCGTGTTTGGGGTTCTGATAACTGAACTCATAGGACAAGCCTGTGGCCCCGAGGCCAGGGCCCCGCACACAGTGGTGCCCTGTGAGCAGTGCTTCCTGTTCTGCTCCTGTCCTCCACTCGTCGGGCTCCTGGTGGCTGAACATGGTTAGTGGAACAAATGGCACATTCCAGCCACACAAGGCAGCCTCTGTGAGGCCACTGCTGCCCACAGATGCTCTGGCTTAGATGCACTTGTGCCAGAACCAACCCCACCTGGGGCCAAGCCAGTTGAGGTTAGTTAGTTATTTGCTCGATTCTGGCCCTACTCAGTGTGAGGCCCACCTGTGATGAGGGTGTGAACAGGCCGACCGTGGACAGGGTCCATGTTCCCGTCTCACCACTTCTAAGAAGATGCTAGAAAGGCAGCACCCAGATTATAAAACCCCACGGAGACATCAGCGGGGTTCTAGGATCTTTACTGCAGACCGCCTCTCCGCTCTCGCCTTCTGCCTCCCAAGTCCTCTTTCTGATTTCCCTTCTCTTGCATCTCTCCATTGCAGTGGCACTGGTTTTGGATGCGGCCACTCAAACCTTTGACATCCAGACTTATTTTCCTCCAAACAAATGTCACACCTTGTCCCCAAACCCCTCTCTCACCTCATCTACTTTTAAATCCATCTTTCTGCCTGCCGGAATGAACTCAGGACTAGCCCCTTCCCTCCATTTAAATCTCTAGGCAAATCTCTAGAAAGTATTGATGCTTTAGGGTTTCTCTGAAACACGCCAGCATTTATTTTTCCTCGAGGTCCCGCCTCTTCCTGATGTTACTTCCGCTCTTACTTCACGTGGCCACCTCCTCCTGGTCCCAGAGCCAGTGACATTCCTTCATACCAGGTCAAAAGACCTGGCTTTTGACCCCAGTGGGCTCTTCAGCCAGCTTATCCTCCTTTTGCAAAAGACAGGATCACTAATGACATTTGGCTACAAATGACAAGGACTGCCCCCACAGAAGACCTTCAGGTGAGTGACGCAAGCCCAAGAGCAATGCCAAAGAAGGGGCTCTGAAACCACCTGTACCCTGAGAACACCGCAGTGCCAGTGTGGGGGCTTCTGAGTGACCTCTGTGTAAGGAACCGCTCCCCATGCGGACAGACACTGCCTGGCGACCCAGGCTGCTGGCCCCTGCAGGTCGGCACACCGAGCCCTGGCTCTCAGCACCCGTCCTGTTTCACAGATGAGAAAGCACACCTCCAGAAGGCTAGGCAACTGAAACCACATGGCGAAGACGCAGCAAGGCCGGGGTTCAGGGGCAGGCAGCCTGACGCTGGGTCTGCTCCCGAGCCCACGTGGTCGTGCCTGCACCTCCCTGCCGCCGCCACCTCACCGCCTTGTCTGGACCCCGCCCGCACACTGGAGGACGCTCAGGTCAAGTCCCTCCACTCACCGGCCGCAGGCCCAGGGACGTGGCCCTTCTCTGGGGAGCTCGAGGCTGCACCAGCGTCAGCATCCTGACAAGGGAACGCCTTTCTGTCAGTTCTGGTTTTGTTTCCGGCAGAGAGTGAGGTGACGCTCGGTCAGGTCAAAAGCTCCCCGAGACCATGGTGTTGCTAGTTCTGCCACCGGGGCCGCTGGTGACCGGAGGCCCCAGGGCCTCTGGGCCGCCCTCTTGTACTGGCCTGCTGACATAGCCCGCCGGGGTCTCCTGTGGGCCACACACCCCACGCCGGGCCTCCCGGGCGCCAAGGCCACGACTGCCTGCAGCCACTCACCAGCACTGGGATCGGCAGGCGCCTCGCCCTCCTCAGAGTCTTCCTGCTCCTGCATGGCCGGCCTCTCCCCTCGCTCCATCTGTGACATGAGGTCTGGTTTGGAAATTGCATAGTCTGGGCAGGAGGAAGAAAAGAAGATATTCTGTGGGGTGAGGTCGCACTGGACGCTAAAAACTGTCACCTGTGTGCATGTGACACCAGGAGCAGCTGCCCTGCTTGAGGCCGGAGTGCTGCCAACACAAGGGCCAGGTTCCCAGCTCTTCTCCTCAAGGCATGCTGAGTGTGCACATGTGCACGCACATGTGTGCGTGCTGAACCCATCTCAGGTCCTCCTGGCGGGACCAGCAACGGGGCGCACTTGCCGACTGATGGAAACCGGCCCTCGGTCATCTGTGGCTCTCAGGTGGCCAATGCCTGCTTGGATTTTCATGACAAAGGCAGAAGACACTTAAAGTTTTATAAATGAAAAAACTAACCTTAATAAAATCGAGAGGTCATGAAACAAAACACTGACAGGTTTTTTTTACATTACAAAAAGTTTCAAGTTCTTTGGAAATAAAGTCAAAAGATGATGAAACTTGAAGAAAATAGTATCTCATATACATTTGTAAAATATAAGACCAAGGGTTAACATCCACAATTATATATATTTTTATATATATAACCTCTACAGTTACTACAGTTACTGAAATAAAAATATCAAAGGTATGAATAGGTAATTCATCAACACATAAAAGATTCACAAGTTCCCATACCGATACAAGTCAGTATCATTTTTTGTCCATCAGAAAAGACAAATCTTTACAATAGGAGAACCTTGGCTGTGGTAAGGGTGTGGAGATGGCGCTTTCACACTACTAGGCGAAGCTCCAGTACTTTGGCCACCTCATGCGAAGAGTTGACTCACTGGAAAAGACTCTGATGCTGGGAGGGATTGGGGGCAGGAGGAAAAGGGGATGACCGAGGATGAGATGGCTGGATGGCATCACTGACTCGATGGACGTGAGTCTGAGTGAACTCCGGGAGTTGGTGATGGACAGGGAGGCCTGGTGTGCTACGATTCATGGGGTGGCAAAGAGTTGGACATGACTGAGCGACTGAACTGAACTGAACTGAACTGAGGCAAACACACATAGCCCTGGGTACGGCCCATGGAAGCGCCTGTGACACTGTACACGAGCACCTCTCCTTGGCAAGCCCACCTGCTGGAATCCATCCTGTTGAAATACTCGCAGAAGTGCACAAACACAAAGAGAGCCTGACTGCAACCCTCTGCAGCAGCGAGAAGACAGATCCAGGCTGCTGCTCATCAATAGTTCAATATCAACAGCACAACGGTTCACCAGCAACACTGCACTGCCCTTCAAGTGGGCCTGTGGGCTGACACAGGAGCTGTCTCTCGCTATGTTGGTAAAATAAGTGAGGGATCCCATTTGTGCAAACCACAAACCACACGTGCACGAGTGCACAAAATGATGAGAAACAGTATAGGCCCCAGGGTCCACAGTGGTTCCCTCGGGGGAGCAGCACTGACTAGAGGGCAGCGGCTGCTCATTATCATACAAACCTAAATTGCTGCATTCGCACAATTATGCACATACTTGAAAAAGAAAAGTAGGGGGAAAAAGGTACCCCATGGAGAGGTATAGACAGATAAAAGTAACAGTTCTGGCAAGGATCAAATTTTCTATGCAACAGCATATTTAATGTTTTTCTAATTTTGTGTGTGTGCGTGTGGGTGTGTGTCCGAAGAGTTCCCCACATCAGAGAAAAGGATACATATAACACTAAACCTTATCTTCCTAAGTCTTCATCCTCAAATACTCTTATTAACAAAGATAACAAGAATATACAGATTTGGGGGGAGGAGAGATCGTGGTGAAATTGTGACCTCCCGGTGGGGACCTAGGATGTTACTTTAACCCCCAGGGTCACACCTCATCTCTGCACAGGGGGACAAGAGCTCTCAATCAATGGCAGTATTCAGGGCTGACACCTGACCTAGCTCCCGAGCGGGAAAGGTGTGCTGTTTAAGTGCCGTTCTCACAAGACACCTCACATTTTGTTCAGTAAGGGTCTACTGGACAGATTAATTTTAAGGTTTATATATATACACACATATACACACACCACTGATGTCCATGTTTGTCCCCTGACCCCTGTGGCTTCTCCATAGTGCGGTTTCTCTGTTTACAAACTGTGCTGATCTATGCTGCACTGGTGTATGTGGGTATATGGGCGCCTGTTCTTTTTTGTTGGGCTCTTGAAAATGATTTCTGGGCGTTCAGAGGCCCCAAAGGTTCCTAACGAGCCCCCAGCAGGCTGGCAGGAAGCCGTGGGCAGACAGCCGTCTTCTTACCCATGGAAACCAGAGACTCGTAGTTGCCGCGCATCACATTCTTGTACAGCTCCTTCTGCCACTCAGACAGGTTCCCCCACTCCTGCTCCGAGAAATGGACGGCCACGTCGTCGAACGTCACAGGGACCTGAAACCACACAACTGCTCAGCGTGGACCCACTGGAAGGCGTCACAGGGCCTGGGGCTGCCGGATCCCAAAGCCAAGAACAGCTCCGGCCCCCTGGGCTTGGGTCAAAACTCTCAAGCCTGGAGCAGAAAAGGCCCAGCTATGAGCTTTCACCAGGGACCTCTCTAGGAATCAGAAGGCTTCAGCCACTGTTGTAGCCTGAGATAGTCAGGGCCCCAGGCTGTCTGGTCCCCTTCTCCTCTAACAGGATAATCCCTGCTGCTGTAAAGCGTGGTCTCCAGACCAGCTGTGGCACCACCAGAGAACATGCTGAAAATGTAGACTCTTGGGCCCTACTCCAGACCGGCTGATTCAGACTTGGCATTTAGTAAGATCCCCAGGTGATTCAGCCACTTACCCTGGTGGCTCAGATGGCAAAGAATCTGCCTGCAATGCAGGAGACCTGGGTTCGATCCCTGGCTCGGGAAGATCCCCAGGAGAAGGGAATGGCAACCCACTCCAGTATTCTTGTCTGGAGAATCCCATAGACAGAGGCGGCCCAGAAGGCCACAGTCCATGGGGTCGTAAGAGCTGGACATGACTGAGCGACTAAGACACACACTTCCAGGTGATTCATGTACACAACATGACTGCAAAGCGCCGGCCTAGACAACATGGTCCACGCATCGTNAACACTAAACCTTATCTTCCTAAGTCTTCATCCTCAAATACTCTTATTAACAAAGATAACAAGAATATACAGATTTGGGGGGAGGAGAGATCGTGGTGAAATTGTGACCTCCCGGTGGGGACCTAGGATGTTACTTTAACCCCCAGGGTCACACCTCATCTCTGCACAGGGGGACAAGAGCTCTCAATCAATGGCAGTATTCAGGGCTGACACCTGACCTAGCTCCCGAGCGGGAAAGGTGTGCTGTTTAAGTGCCGTTCTCACAAGACACCTCACATTTTGTTCAGTAAGGGTCTACTGGACAGATTAATTTTAAGGTTTATATATATACACACATATACACACACCACTGATGTCCATGTTTGTCCCCTGACCCCTGTGGCTTCTCCATAGTGCGGTTTCTCTGTTTACAAACTGTGCTGATCTATGCTGCACTGGTGTATGTGGGTATATGGGCGCCTGTTCTTTTTTGTTGGGCTCTTGAAAATGATTTCTGGGCGTTCAGAGGCCCCAAAGGTTCCTAACGAGCCCCCAGCAGGCTGGCAGGAAGCCGTGGGCAGACAGCCGTCTTCTTACCCATGGAAACCAGAGACTCGTAGTTGCCGCGCATCACATTCTTGTACAGCTCCTTCTGCCACTCAGACAGGTTCCCCCACTCCTGCTCCGAGAAATGGACGGCCACGTCGTCGAACGTCACAGGGACCTGAAACCACACAACTGCTCAGCGTGGACCCACTGGAAGGCGTCACAGGGCCTGGGGCTGCCGGATCCCAAAGCCAAGAACAGCTCCGGCCCCCTGGGCTTGGGTCAAAACTCTCAAGCCTGGAGCAGAAAAGGCCCAGCTATGAGCTTTCACCAGGGACCTCTCTAGGAATCAGAAGGCTTCAGCCACTGTTGTAGCCTGAGATAGTCAGGGCCCCAGGCTGTCTGGTCCCCTTCTCCTCTAACAGGATAATCCCTGCTGCTGTAAAGCGTGGTCTCCAGACCAGCTGTGGCACCACCAGAGAACATGCTGAAAATGTAGACTCTTGGGCCCTACTCCAGACCGGCTGATTCAGACTTGGCATTTAGTAAGATCCCCAGGTGATTCAGCCACTTACCCTGGTGGCTCAGATGGCAAAGAATCTGCCTGCAATGCAGGAGACCTGGGTTCGATCCCTGGCTCGGGAAGATCCCCAGGAGAAGGGAATGGCAACCCACTCCAGTATTCTTGTCTGGAGAATCCCATAGACAGAGGCGGCCCAGAAGGCCACAGTCCATGGGGTCGTAAGAGCTGGACATGACTGAGCGACTAAGACACACACTTCCAGGTGATTCATGTACACAACATGACTGCAAAGCGCCGGCCTAGACAACATGGTCCACGCATCGTCCTCAGTCCCCATACCGGCCCTGCCTTGAGGCTGCACAAAGAGGCAGTAGCATAAAAAAAAAAAAAAAAGAAAGAAAGAAAACCAGTCCAAGTTCAAGTGCTCCCTTCTGGGAAATAATATTAAAACCTAACTGTCCTCTGGTGTTTTAGAACATCTCTGAAAATCACATTTTTACTGGCATTAACATGACTTATAAATTAACTGATACAAATGTTGCACACAACAGGGCCCTGTAACATTTCACAGAGTTTGCCCTCCACCCTGATGGGAAACCACACCACACTCTTCCCTTCACCCCGACGGGAAACCACACTGGTCCACACTTGTCCACAGATCAACCACTTGGCCTTCAATGTGTCTTTTATCCCCAGACGTCACTACTGAACTTCCTTCTACCCTGACAGCTCCCATCACTAGGAGGTCTCTCTGATCTATAACCTATGCTTTACATCAACAGGAGGAATCATTTGGTCCGAGTGTGTCCTGTTCTTAGTGGAGTTGGGGACCAGACATCATCAGATTCTTTTCCTTCTTACCCACAGCTTTCCCTTCCTTTGATACTAAATTCCTAAAATCCATTCCAGTCCCGGTCACTCCCTGGGAAGCCCCAGCTGGGATAAGGTTACCTTGGGAACTTCCCCGTTGCTCCCCGGGGGCAGCCGCAGGATCCAGAAGTTTCTGTTCTTCAGCAGGTTCTCCATGTTCTCCAGCCGCCTCTGCAGCAGCCCATACTCCTGCAGCAGGGTCCCCAGCACGACCCACTTGCTCTCCAGGTGGTTGGCGAACTCCACTGCCGTCTTCTCGCAGTCAGCTATCTTCTTCTCATTCGTGCCAGTCCTCCCCTCCAGGGTCAGGAGCCGCATGGCTTGGGCCTCCAGTTTCCTCTCCACCGCCTGGACGGCAGCCCACACAGCCAAGCGGGTGATCTCCGCCGTTGGGAGTGGGGTGTCCTTCTGGGCCGCAGCAGAAATCTGGAAGGGGGTGTCCTTTTGGGAAACCGGGCTCTGGAGCAGGGGGTCCATGTCAGTCTCCGGCACGGTGGGGGAAAGGGTCAGGGGGTCTCTCTCAGGAACTTCGGGGGAGTGGAGCGGGGCTTCTTGATGGTGGGTGGAGTGGGAGAGAAGGGACATCTCTTGTTCAGCGGCGGGGGGCGGATACGGGGGCTCTTCTGGGGAAGTCAGGGGGCCCTGGATCCGAGTCTCTTGCTCGGAAGCGCCAGGATACAGGAGTGAGGGTCCCTTCTGGAGCACGGGCGGCATTCGGCCAGAAGTCTCTTGCTTGGGGGCGCTGGGAGTCTGGGGTAGGCAGCCTTGCCGGGAGACAGTGGGAGACAAAGAAGGGAGTTCTTTGGGGGGAAGCACGTGGGATTGGAACAGAGTTTCTCGAGGGAGTCCGGCCGGGGCCTGACGCGGAGTTTCTTCCTGCAGGACGCTGGGGAATGACAGAGGGGAGGAGCGTTGGGTCTCCATGTCCAACTGCTGGACCTGTGTTCAAGGAGAGAAAGGACGGTGTTGAGGGCCAAGAGTCTCCAGAAGGCAAATAAATTCTGAAGATAAACACCCACATTAAAGGGGCTTCAGGCTTTGTAACAATACGATACACTCCATGGACATGAGTCTCTTCTTGAGACCCTCATGCTGATCTATGTGTGGATGATACAACTACATTAACAACAGATAAAAGATGATAACACCACCTCTGCTTCAATAGAGCCGTCTCCTTTTCACAACATACACTGTGCAGGAGGCATCTCACGAGTAGAGGTGTGGGAGAGGAGAAAGGATACTGGCCTTGAACTGGAACACTTGGTTTTCAGCCCCTTCTATACCAACGCTGTCTGGGTTTCCCTGCCCCGGCCATTTGACTTCTCTGTTCTCAGAGTCCTCAGCCATTAGAAAGGGTCATAATATCTCACCCACCTGCTACCTCACTGAGTTCTTTAAGCAGTGAGCACTAAATACAGAGTAAAGCTCTGGAAAGCAATAGAGCAGAATCTTGTCAACGCCGGGCTAGCCGAAAACTGCCAGCAAGGTGGGGCTGGTTCTATGAAGGAACTTACCTCCAAGGTGAACTCGACAGCCAGCCCCACCGCTTCTATTTGCACCAGCAGGCAGTTGTGGCACCCAGGTTCTTTCCCTCATTTTGTCCATCAGTAAGGACACACAATTACCTTAAGCTTCCCAGACCTTTTGATAATAGCTGAACTGCTGACTTAATAACATTTCTCAGAGTTGATACAGTATAGGTTTGCCTTTGAAACACTGTGGACCCAGCACCTGCTGGAGAGGCTGGATGGGCTACTGGGCACACGGGCTGGCTCCTGTGACAGGCAGAGAAGAGAGACACTGACACAGGTGTGGGCCTGGCAACTCAAGCCAAGGTTCCCGGGCAGAGGGCCCCCAGAGGTAGGTGGACCCTGGTTGCTGGGGTCCTCTCCATGGTTCATGAGGTGGGAAGGAGCAAAAACGGAGGCCTGGCAGGATGGGAAACAGAGCCAGTTCTGTGATCTGTGTCATGGCTGGTGGGGACTGGAGCCAAAATGAAGATCGACTCCTTCAGTTACTTGAAGGGGGTTTCCATTATTCGCACTCTCCCCATTCCCTGCCTTGCTATGTCCATGTTCAAGGAAAGCTTGTATCATCATGGAGGTGAAACCAAGGTCTCCTGAGTGACCAGCGCTGTTTCTATCTATCCAGACAATCAATATGTTCATTGGAACCGAAAAGAGTTTCTTCTTTATCTATGTTTGTCAAGCACAGTCTTCTTTCAATGAATGTGCTGAAAGGCCAGTTATTATGTACCAGATAGAAGTTATCTTTAAAGTAACTGAAATTCCTTTTTTCTTCATTTAAAAATTAGCATATCCCTGGTGTCCAGTCTGAAACACAGTATGTGCTCAACACATGTCTGCTGAATGAAAAGTATAAATGACAAGGTTACAAAATATTACTAGAGTTAATAATGAGGGGGTTTCCGTAATAGCTCAGTTGGTAAGGAATCCACCTGCAATGCAGGAGACCCTGGTTTGATTCCTGGGTTGGGAAGATCCCTTGGAGAAGGGATAGGCTACCCACTACTGTAGTCTTGGGCTTCCCTTGCAGCTCAGCTGGTAAAGAATCCGCCCACAAAATGGGAGACCTGGGTTCCATCCCTGGGTTGGGAAGATCCCCTGGAGAATGGAAAGGCTACTGACTCCAGTGTTCTGGCCTGGAGAATTCCATGGACTGTACAGCATAAAGTAGGAAAAATATAGTTAATAACGAAGTTCTTTGAATCATCAAAGACGATTTATCTAAACCTGTTTATCCCTTCTAATGCTTTCTTTCATTTGTTCATCCATTCATTTATGTATAGCATAGCTGAGACAGCACCAGGCTTTTAGACAAGGACTGAAGATTTAAGACCTTGTTCAGGCAGAAGGTTTCTGAGGTAGTACAATCCAACAGCTTCGCAGGGAACCAGATGTGAGGGCTAATTAGTCAGGTAAAAGCTGACAATTATTTGGCCTTTACTATGTGCCATGAACTGTGTTTTACAGGGTTTATCTAATTTATTCTTCACAAAACCCTATGTTGCTGCTAAGCTACTTCAGTCGTGTCCGACTCTGTGCGACCCCATAGACGGCAGCCCGCCAGGCTCCCCCGTCCCTGGGATTTTCCAGGCAAGAACACTGGAGTGGGTTGCCATTTCCTTCTCCGATGCATGACAGTGAAAAGTGAAAGTGAAGTTGCTCCATCGTGCACGACTCTTAGCGACCCCATGGACTGTAGCCTACCAGGCTCCTCCATCCATGGGATTTTCCAAGCAAGAGTACTGGAGTGGGGTGCCACTGCCTTCTCCAACAAAACCCTATAAACAGGGACAATTAGAATTCTTATCCACACTTAGCACAGGAAGGCGTGGAGGTTTGGAGAAGCTAAGGAACTGGCCCAAGGTCACACAGCCATCTGGCTCCAGAGTCTGAGTTTCAGCCTAAGCTGTAGGTTGCCTCTGGGCCTCTTGTACCAACTGAGACAGCTGGTCACTGTGTGTTCTGAATTCTTTTTACCTCTAAAATTCGAAGGCTTGGAGATTAAACAAAGACCTGTGGGGAGGCCCTGCCCATGGACATTCCGATTTAATGGTGGGGTCAGAGACCCCTTCAAAAAGCTCATGAAAACTATGGATTCTCCCCATCAAAAACACACATGAGCACATACCCAAAATTCAGCAAGCACTCTCAAGGGCATCACAGACCCCTGAGCACGAAGGCTCATCAACAACTAAGCCACCTCTCAACTCTTCACAGGCGAGGGAGTGACTAGACGACCATCTGAGATAGGAGTCTCAGACACAGGGAAAGTGAAGAGCTGAACGCAACACAATAGCTACAAGCATGGCCCTGTCCTCACGGGGTTTAGAGTATTTGCCTACAACTAGTAGGAAGAAGGGAAAATCCCCAGGGGCAAAGTGAGTCTCTCGGGTGTGATCCAGGGGTTTAACTGGAAACAATGAAGAAAAGCTTCAGGACAGTATATAAAGCCATTAGAGCAAGGAATCTTTACTAAGTAGTCTAATCAGAGCTCAAAGGAAAATACCAGTTATTTGCTCTCTATTATTAGAGTGTCTCTATCCATTTCCGGATTCTGAGCACCATAGAGCCATGAGGGGCCACAGAAGCACATCCCCTCCACCGCCCCCAAATAAAAACCCCTGGCTCTATTTTCATCAGTCCCAGTAAACCTGTGGCTTGATATTACGCTAAGCAAAAAGAAATGGCCAAAGGGGGAAATGGAGCTTGTAAATATGATATGTAAGATTAATAAGCTTACATTTTCAAACTGTTAGGGACAGGGAGAGAATTCCTCTAGTTCTTATTTCATAGGATTTAACCCCACCCTCCCTACTCCATGTATCCTAAATGGATGGGGTCTCCAGGATTCATTCATTAGCAGAAAAATTCATCATACCCATCTTGACTTATAAAGCCGTGCCATTGTCTCCTATGACCCATTGTGGTTCACCCAGAATTACATACTATTCAAGAGTCCTGGAGACCTAGGCACTTAACAACCATTTTGTTTTATTTTTCATAGCGTTGCTTTTATTGTTATCATTATTATTATTTTAAGACCTTTCAGAAAAGCCCTATATCCCGACCCCTTCCTGTACCCAACAGGAAACTGAGGCTCAGGGCTCTGCCTCTCATGCAGCAATCCTCCTCCCAGCACGACTACTGCATTTTAAAGAGCAGGTCTGCGGGGAGCTCTGGAGACTGATTTTTAAGAACGGCCCGCTGACAGGGCACACCAACCCCCAAACTCTTCGTAGCTCGCTTCCCCAGACCCCAACCGTCCGGACACCCAGAGTTCGACCGGGCCTCCGGACGCTGAGAGGCTGGAGGCCGAGGCGCCCGAGCCCGAGGGTCACCTGCTCCCCACGCCGGAGACGCTCGGGTGGGCGCTGCCCGGCCTCCCACCCGGCCATCACCTCCCCCCGACCTCGACGGGCCGCGGCCCCAGCGCGCCGGCCCAGGCCCCCGCCCCAGAGGAGGCCGCCGCCTGGGCCGCCCCCTCCCCGTCCAGGCCCGCGGCGGCCCGGAGGCAGGTATTTCTGCGGACGCGGGCGCCGAGCCACGGATGACTCGCTACGTGACCTTGGGGGCAGGCAGGGCCGGTCGCCGCCAGAAGTCCGTGCCTCAGTGTCTCCGCTCTGCGAAATGGGGAGAGCCGCGTCAGCGCCGCGCTCCGGCCGCGGAAGGCTCGGCGGGGCCGAGCTCTGCGGAAAACGTGCGGCGGCAACCCCGACGGACGCGGCGCCGGCTCCGCAGGGAACGAGGCGCGCCGCCTCGGCGCCCGCCTCCGGGCCCGCGTGCGTGCCAGGCCCCGGGCGTCCCCGCAGGCGCGCCCGGACGGCCGCCGGCTTCCCGGCCCGGCTCCGCGCCCGCAGCCGCCCCCCTAGCCCCCCGCCTTCCCGAGCAGGGACGCGCGAGCCCTCCTGGCCCCCCGCCCCCACGTCGCGGCG
>SJYA01000571.1:168756-326793 GCA_006410615.1 Neotragus moschatus | reverse complement strand
GCCCGGCGGCGGCGTCGGAGCGGGGCGCGCGGCGGTGCGGGTGGCCCCGGCGGGCTGTGCCCCGGCCGCGAGCTGGGCCCCGGCCCTCAGCACCCGCCCGCGCGCGCGCGGCCCCTCAGCGGCCGCGGCTGCGACCCCCCGGCTCCGGCCCCGGCCCCGGGCTGCGAGCTGCGCTGCCGTCCCGGCGCCTCTTCAGCAGGGGAGCTGCACAGCAGCTGCCATGTTGATACAAACTGCATCCTGGGAGGCATGTCCCTCTCAGGCCGTTTAAAGAGAAACACTCCGAGGCTCGTCGGAGGCTGCAGGAACCCAGACAGCTCCATCTACAGCCGGTAGGAGCGAACAGTGTCGAGCGAGCAGCCGGGGCGGCGACGGACACGCCCTGAGCCCCGGGGCCAGCCCGTCGTGCCGCCCGGGCCGAACCGCTCGGGCCTCCCGCCTCCCCGACCCCCGTGGGCCGCCCCCCCGCCCCCCGGCCTCTCACCTGGGGTCCTCGCCTTGCCGGCCACCCTAGGGCGAGACCCGGAGGCGGGAGAGCGGAGGAGGAATAACCGCGCGCGGCCGAGAGGCGACGTGCTGGGGTCTGGAGGCGGCTTGATTGGCTCCGACAGCCTTCCTCCCGCCGGGTCCCCCCCGGCTCCTCTCAAACCCAGAACCCGGGTCGTTCCCCTTTCAAAAACCTGCGCCTCACAAAGGGATCTGAGAAGCCCGTCACACCAAAGAAAAAAAAAGCCCGGAGTTCATGTGACCGGGCTCTGTGCAGCCGGGGTTCCCGGGGAGCCAGGGGGTTGGGTGCTTTTTTTGTGAGACGCGCCCGGGGTGTTTGTTTTCGACCTGAAAGGACGGAATGCGGAGGGAGGATCGAGAGGGCCTGGGGGGCTGGCGGGCGGCGGCGGGGGGCCCGAGCCGGCGTCCGGGAGGAAACTGAGGCCGGGTGGCGGGACGTGACTTGTTTACCTCCAGTGCCTCTTTCCGTCCCTGGGAGGAATGCTCTTTCGAAGGGTGGGGGAGAGCAATCCCAAGAGGAATGGGGGGACAGCGTGGACTTGGCGACTCCCTCTTTCCTGGACAGGTTCACCTACACACACACGTATTTGTGAAGTACCTGCCGAGGTAGCAAGGGCGGGAAATGACACGGAAAAGAAAGTATAGGCAGGCGATGAAAACCCAATTCGAAGTAACTGAAGGAGAGAGAAAAGAAGAGTCTATTTGTTTACCTAAAGGGACCCCGGGGCGGGGCGGGCGGGGCGGGGGGAGGGAGTGTGGAAAGGGTGGTCAGGGCTGGTGGGCTCTCGCCCTGAGAGACAAGAACCAGACTCGGTCGGCTGTCAGATCTTTCTTTAAAAAAGGGAAGAATAACCGGTGGAGAGAAGGCCGGGGCCACCGAATCCTTTTTCCCCCTTCCCTTCCCCGGTGCTTTTCCTACCATGTGTCAGTAAACAGTGCATGCACTGGCTTCCTATCCAAGACTTTTACTTGAATAATGCAGGTCAGTCCATATCCTGTTGGAACTTGCTTGATTTCCATGCATCATTGCTTCAGAGATTGAGTCATGCTTGAACAAGCATGCCTGGGTCACTCGTTTTAACCACTGTATAGTAGTTCATTGACTAAATAACCTCGTTTACTTTCCACTCCCCACAGGGGAATTCCCATAAATGTCTCTTTCCCCACTGGGCAGAGTGGCTCTTGGAGGGACACAGACACTCGGGGCTGGGGACAGGAGCGCTTTCATCTTTCTCGGACTCCCCAGAGCGCTCACCAAAGAGAGGGGGGCCGAGTGACACACCCACCAGCAATGCCTAGGTCCACATCCTCACCAACATTTCCTGATAATGGACGTTAAACCTTTGCCAGCAGGATGAGTGTGGAATGGCAGTTCATTATTTTACTTATTTATATTTCCCTGATTAATAAGGAAGTTGAGCATCTTTTCATGTTTGCTAGATATTTGGTTTCTTCATCTGTGAATTTTCTCTTCATATCCTTTGCCAATATTTCTGTTGTAAAGTCTTATTGGTTTACAGGCTTAAAACACACACACACACACACACACACACACACACACACATATTTTGGATATTAATTCTATCACCAAACACTTAGGGTGATGCATTTAAGCCTCCCATCTTACTACTTACTCATCATAGTTGTTTTCTGTGTTCCATGCATTCGATCATATTTTTTCCTTTTCTTTTGCCTATTTTTGCACTATTTTTCTTAGTAATTCTATTTTCATCAGTCACTAATCAGTTATACATCATTTTTAATGGTTGCCCTACATTTTACAACATACATCTTTAAGTTTCAACAGCCTGCTTCACATAAATTATACCACTGCACCTGTGTGCTTAACCTTATAGTTTATCCACCATCCTTTGGGCTGTTGTTCTTAGACGTTATAACCTGCATACTACATTGTTGGTCATGCACATAGCAAATATCTTCTCCCAGTCTCTGTCTTTTCTTTTTAAGTTTTCCAGAAAAGAAACTTCTTTCTTTTTAAAAAATATTTATTTGGCTGTGCCGGGTCTTCTGTGGAATGCTGACTCTTTAGTTGTGGCATGTGAACTCTTTGGGCATGTGGGATCTAGTTCCCTGACCAGGAGTGGAACCCAAGCATCCTCCATTGGGAGCTGGGAGTCTTAACCACTGGAACACCTCGGAAGTCCCTGTCTTTTCCATTAACATTTTTAATGGTTATATATGTTACACAAATATTTACATTTAAATATAATTAAATTTAGTACTTTAACTTTAGGGTTTGTACTTTTATTTTTGTTTATTTTCTTCCCTATCCAATGCCTTAAGGATATGTCTCAATTTTTTATTCTAAATTATTTACAGTTTAACTTGTACACAGATCTTTAGAATGGATTCTTTTAGCTTTTAATAAAAGTTGCATCTCTACTGAGACATAATTCACATGGCATTAAATCCCTTCATGTAAAGAATACAGTTCGGTGGTTTATTATGTTCACAGAGTTATGTCCCCATCACCATAGCCCAACTATAGAATATTTTCATCACTCTAAAAAGAAACCCTGTACCCAAAAGCAATCATTCTCCATTTGCCCCTACCACTCCCACTCAGTCCTGGGTAACAACTAATCCACTGTCCGTCTCTCTAGATTTGCCTATACAGACATTTCAAATAAATAGAATCATGTAATATGTGGTCAGTGTTTACTAGCTTTTTATACTTGCAGAGTCGGACACGACTGAGCGACTGAACTGAACTGAACTGAATGTTTTTAAGGTTGATCCATGTTGTAGCATGAGAGTATATCATTCCTTGTTATTGCCAAATAATACTGTGTTGTATAAGCTAAGCTAAGCTAAGTCGCTTCAGTCGTGTCTGACTCTGTGCGACCCCATAGACGTCAGTCCACCAGGTCCCCTGTCCCTGGGATTCTCCAGGCAAGAACACTGGAGTGGGTTGCCATTTCCTTCTCCAATGCAGGAAAGTGAAAAGTGAAAGTGAAGTCGCTCAGTCATGTCCAACTCTTAGCGACCCCATGGACAGAAGCCTACCAGGCTCCTCCTTCCATGGGATTTTCCAAGCAAGAAAGAATACTGGAATGGGATGCCACTGCCTTCTCCATACCGTGTTGTATAGATAGACCCAATTTCAGTTATCAGTTCATCACTTGCTAGATTTTTAGATTGTTTCTACTCTTTGTTATCAAAAACGCTGCTGTGAACATTTGTGGACAAATTTTTGTATGGATGGATATTCTTATTTCTCTTGGGTATAAACCCAAGAATAGGATTACTCTTACTTGTACCAACTACTTAATATTTTCAGGAACTGCTAAATTGTTTTCCAAAGAAGCTGCACTTTATATTCCCACCAGCCGGTGTAAGAGGGTCCCGACTTCTCCATATCCTCACCGGTACTTAATTATCTTTCTTCTTCTAGCGATCTCCGGGTGCGCAGTGGTATCTCACTTTGCTTTTTTAAAAAATAATTTTATTTTAATTTATTTTTAGGTGCTCTGGGTCTTTGTCACTGCTGGGGCTTTTCTCTAGCTGTGCCGACTGGGGGCTACTCTTCATTGTCACAGGCTTCTCCTTGCAGTGGCTTCTCTTGTTTCATTTGGGGCGTGAGCTCCAGGGCAGGCGGGCTTCAGTAGTTGCAGCGCGTGGGCTCTGGAGCACAGGCTCAGCGGTTGTGACACTCGGGCATCATTGCTGCCCGGCATGCAGGATCTTCCTGGACCAGGGCTGGAACCTGTGTCTCCTGTGTTGGCAGGTGAATTCTTTACCACTGAGCCACCAGGGAAGCCCCTCAGCAGGAGTTTAGATTTCTATTTCCTTAGTGACTGATGATATTGAGCATCTTTTTATGTGCATGTTGGTCATTTGTACATCTTCTCTGGAGCAGCGTCTGTTCAAAATCTTTGCCCATTAAAATTTTTTAAATTCCTGTGAAATACACATGATATAAAATTTAGCATTTTACCAATTTTAAAGTGTACACTTCAAAGTCAGTAGTATTTAGTACATTCACACTGTTGTGTAGCCAATCTCCAAAACTCTTTTTATCTTGCAAAACAAACACATCATACCCATCCAACAATTACTCCCCATTTCCCCCAGCCCCAGCTCTGGGCAACTACCTTTCTTCTTTTTGTCTCTATGAATCTGACTGTTCTAGATGCCTCGTGTAAGTAGAATCATACATTATTTGTCTTTTTGTGACTGGCTTATTTTACTTATCATAATGTCCGTCATCAGGATTCATCCTTGTTGGAAATTCTCTGGTGGTCCAGTGGTTGAGACATAGGCTTTCACTGCTGTGGGTACAGGTTCCATCTCTGGTCAGGGAATTAAGCTCCTACAAACAGCCAGGTGCCGCCAAAAAAAAAATAAATAAGCACAGACTCCTTGGGGATATCCCCCATAGTCCAGTGGTTAAGACTCTACCTTCCAGTGCAGGGGCCAAGTGTTTGATCCCTGCTCTAGGGACTAAGGTCCCACCTATGACCAAAAATTAAAAAAAAAAAAAAAAAAAAGATTTATCCATGTTGTAGCATATGTCACAGTTTTCTTCCATTTTAGGGGTGAATGATATTTGACTGTATGTGTAGGTCATATTTTGCTCAACTGTTCCTCCGTGGCTATTGTGAATAATGCTGCTATGAACATGGTTGTATAAATATCTTTGAGACGCAGCTTTCAATCCTTTGGGGTATGTACTCTAAGCTGAATTGCTAGATCATATGGGTTCCATTTTTAATATTTTGAGGAACCACCATAATGTTTTCCATAGCAGTTGCAGCATTGTACTTTCCTATCAACAGTACACAAGGGGTCCAATTTCTGTGCATCCTCGCCAACACTAATCATCTTCTGTTTTGATAGTAGCCGTTCTAACAGGTGTGAGGTGGTATCTGATGGTGCTTTTGGTTTGCATTTCCCTGCTTCCCTGGTGGCTCAGATGATAAAGAATCTGCCTGCGATGCAGGAGACCTGGGTTCAATCCCCAGGTTGCGAAGATTCCCTGGAGAAGGGAATGGCAACCCACTCGAGTATTCTTGCCTGGGAAATCCCATGGACAGAGGAGCCTGGAGGGCTACAGTCCCTGAGGTGGCAAAGAGTCAGACACAACTGAGCGACTAACACACACATATTTTTCACTATGAATTTAGTTCTATAATTATATAAACTTTTGCTATATTTTCTCCCTCAAGATTAACAGTTGTATATTTGACACATTAATAGTAAATATTGTGTAATCAGTTGAAGTTTTTTGCTATGAACTTATTACAATAGGAATTGTTCCAGAAAACAAACATGTAAGGCAGTATTAAAATGTCAGAAAAATGTGTTTTGCTTTTCTTCTTTAAAAATGTTTATGTATTTGACTATGTGGGGTCTTAGTTGTAGCACAGGAGATCTTTTAGCTGTGGCATGTGGGATCTGGTTCCCTGACCAGGGATCAAACTCAAGTTCCCTGCATTGGGAGCTTGGAGTCTTAGCCACTGGACCACCAGGGAAGTCTCTTTTTCTTTAATAAGTGGTTAATCTTAAAAATATATATTTTGTATATCATTTTATTATTTATTTCTTATTTTATTCCATTGTGATTATAAACAGTGATCTGAATAAAATTATTTGGAATTTGTTGTAATTTGCTTTGCAGCCAATTTTTGTAAATATTCTATGTATATTTAAAAAGAACATAAAATATCTAGTTGTTTTTCAGGTTTTCTATATTCTTACTAATTTGTGTCTGTTTTATCAATTACAGAGAAAGAGGTATGTAGAAACACGCCATTGTGATTTTTTTTCCTATTTTTTCCTCATTCTGTCATTCTTTGCTTTTTGTGTTTTGAGTTCATGCTGTTAGGTACATTGTGCGTGCTTAGTCACTTCAGTCGTGTCCGACTCTGCGACTCCATGGACCATGGCCAGACAGGCTTCTCTGTCCGTGGGATTCTCCAGGCAAGAGTACTGGAGTGGGTTGCCATGTCCTTCTCCAGTGATAAGGTATGAAGTGAGTCAAGTGAAGTCACTCAGTCCTTTCTGACTCTTTGCAACACCATGGACTGCAGCCTACCAGGGTCTTCCATCTATGGGATTCTCCAGGCAAGAGTACTGGAGTGGGGTGCCATTTCCTTCTCCAAGGTACATTGTACCTTACTTTTTTCACAACATCAGTTCAGTTCAGTTGCTCTATTGTGTTTGACTCTTTGTGACCCCATGGACTGCAGCACGCCAGGCTTCACTGTCCATCACCAGCTACCGGAGTTTACTCAAATTCATGTCCATTGAGTCAGTGATGCCATCCAACTATCTCATCCTCTGTCATCCCCTTCTCCTCCTGCCCTCAATCTTTCCCAGCATCAGAGTCTTTTCAAATGAATCAGTTTTTCACATCAGGTGGCCAAAGCATTGGAGTTTCAGCCTTAGCATCAGTCCTTCCAATGAATACCCAGGACTAATCTCCTTTAGGATGGACTGGTTGGATCTCCTTGCAGTCCAAGGAACTCTCAAGAGTCTTCTCCAACACCACAGTTCAAGAGCATCAATTGTTTGGCGCTCAGCCGTCTATGGTCCAACTCTCACATCCATACATGACTACTGGAAAAGCCATAACCTTGACTAGACAGACCTTTGTTGGCAAAGTAATATCTCTGCTTTTTAATATGCTGTCTAGGTTGGTCATAGCTTTTCTTCCAAGGAATTAGCGTCTTTTAATTTCATGGCTGCAGTCACCATCTGCCGTGATTTTAGGAGTCCCCCAAAATAAAGCCTACCACTATTTCAAAACACAGTGACCTTTTTATTCTAGCACTGGTTTTTTCTTTAAAGCCTGCTTTATCCAGTCATATTGCTATGCCAGCTTTCTTTTGATCAGTGTTTGGTGATGTGCCTTTTTTCCTTCCCAGTTCTTTACTCTGCACTATACTGTGTCCTTAGGTTTTAGGTATTTAGTTACATGCTGTTTACATAATATCAAGTGTGTTTTACCCTTGTCTGGGAATCAAGGCTAAGGCCCAGAGCTGAGGACAAAAGGCATTAAAACACCCCACATTTTGATTTTGTGCAGACTGAAGGCATGGGGACAGTCACCTACAGAGCTTATGAGGCGGCACCACTTTCAAACTGACACTGTCCTTCCTGAAGCTCCCCTCCCCTGCCCCCCAGCATAAACAGGACTGCAAGAGAAGGGGTTTCTGGGCCGTCCCTCCCCTTCCACCGTGTAAAAGAGATCTGGGTCCCCTTTTGTGGAGCCCGGGAGTGGTCCCATGTGCCAAATCTACTTCCATTACAGGGAAGACGAGGCGGGTACGTAATACATGTTTCCTGAAGTCTGTGGGAATGGTGGAACTTGGAAGCAGACAGTTTTTAATGTAGCAATTTCTGAAGGCTTTCTACATCACCAGGAAAACATGAGGCTACTTCCACCTGGTTCAAGTTCCCCTCAATCCCTGATGGTACAGTGTAGACCCAAGCAGCTTCCTCGCCTTCTTGTAGAGCACAGAGGTTAGACGAGGTGGGACAGGGACCCTGCCACTGTCCACATCTACACAGGGCCACAGACCAAGTAACAGGCACCTACCCCTGGGAAGAATTAGGGGCAAATGTTTCTAGCTACCCCTCTGGGAGTGAGTCTCAGTGCGAGAGAAGGACAGGGTGAAGCTGAACCCTGCCCCAAGATAATCTCCCCTATTGCATCCCTAGAAGCCACCAAAGCAGCACAGGCCTGTGGCCTCCAGGTGGAACCCAGGGGAGGGAGGACTCTGGCCAGCACACATAGCCACATTCTCCTTCAGCTCCCTTCCGAGTGCTCCATTCCTTGGCCCAAAGTGAGGCTTTGCAAAGGGCTAAGCCAGAGTGTGAGCTTCCCAGGTGGTGCTCGTGGTAAGAACCCTCCGGTCAGTGCAGGAGATGTAAGAGACTTGGGTTCGATTCCTGGGTTGGGAGGATCCCCTGGAGGAGGGCATGGCAACCCACTCTAGTATTCTTGCTTGGGGACTCCCTCGGACCAAGGAGCCTGGCTGGCTACAGTCCATGGGGTCACACAGTATCACACAAGACTGGAGAGATTTGTCACTCATACACACAACCTAGAGTGTGGGTAAAGGAAGCCTGGAAGACAGGACAGAGAAAGGAGGAAGGGTTTGATGAGCAGGCCATGTGCTCTCCTCACTTCAAGCCTGAACTGGAGTTAATAGGGGCCCCGGCTCTGAGTTCAAACATGGGTCACATTGGAGGCTGGAATGAGACTTTCTGACAACAGAAAGTTTTTGAAACATTTTGGAATCTCAAAAAGATGTCATTATTGTACTGAATAACCAGTAAGGAAAGAGGGTTGCCATAACACAGTTATGGGGCAGTCACTGGAAAAGGGGAAACTATTTCATGTTTATGCCTCCAGTAAGTTAATATTTCTTGTAAAACTTCAAAGCATAGAGCTGGAGTTTTGCATAGTTTTATAATCTGATGTCTCCTTGACATTTATTTATTTGGCTGCACAGGTCATAGATTTGGCCCATGGGACCTTTGATCTTCATTCCAGCACGCTGGATCTTGAGTTGCAGCATGTGAACTCTTAGTTGTAGCATGGAACTCTTTAGCTGTGGCTTGTGGGATATAGTTCCCTGACCAGTAATGGAACCCAGGACCCCTGCATTAGAAGTGTGGAGTTCTAGTCACTGTACCACTAGGGGAAGTGAAGTCGCTCAGTCACGTCTTACTCTTTGTGACCCCATGGACGATAGCCCACCAGGCTCCTCTGTCCATGAGATTTTCCAGGCAAAAATATTGGAGTGGGTTGCCATTTCCTTCTCCAGGGGATCTTCCCCACGCAGGGATCCATCCCCAGTCTCCCACATTGCAGGCAGATGCTTTACCGTCTGAGCCACCAGGGAAGCTAGGGAAGTCCCTGACAATTTGTCTTTCAAATGAAGAGCTTATTTTCTTTATAGTGAATATAGATATATTTGGATTTTTTTGTCATCTTGTTTTGTGATCTTTATTTTACTTTAACTTTGCTTCTTCCCCCCTTTCTCTACCTTCTGTTAAATTAATCAGATTTTCTTTAGTCACCTGTTCTCTCTCTGCTGTGAGCCATTCTGCCTCTTTCCTATTATGAACATAATAAATATGTATGTTGGACTTAGAAAGTCTAAGTGTAGTCTCCCTCTCTGCCCTTCCTTTGAGATCACCAGGGCTTTCATTGCAGTCATGCTCCATCCTCTTACATGTTGTCCGGTGTTATAGCTCCATTTGTTTTGTATCTCCTAGACTTGTCTTTGTTATTGTCCTATAAAGTCAATGCGTGTTGAGATTTGCCCATGATTACTAAGTTTATTCTGCTCATCAGTTTTCTTGTGTCCTTCTGACTGCATTCAAGTTTCCTCTTCTCAAAGTATAGTCCTCAGTAGTTTTTCAGTGGGGTTTTATAAATGGTATCTTTCCAACTTTTATCTTCTGAAAATGTCTTTATTTGGCTTTGCTTACGTGTGATACATTGTCAGAGTGTGAAATCTAGGTAGACAGTCACTTCCCCTCCCCGCTCCTGCAGGTGTTGGCCCGTTGCCTTCTGACCTCCGCTTTCACCATGGAGGAGCCTGCTGTCAGCCTAGTAAGCAGCTCTCTGATGTTGCGCTGCCTTTTTCTCTGGCTGCTTTCAGGGTTTCTGCTTTGCTTTCTGTGCTCTGATTTCACCACAGTGTTTATACATGCGAATTTATATTTGTGTCTCTTAGATTTGAGGATGTATGTCTTTCATTAATTCTTGAAGAATGTTATTCTCTCAAAAATATTATTTTCCTCTAATTTCCTGATTGTCTCTTTCTAGATGAGAAAATCTGATCTGATAGATGTATGGTAGATGTTCCTAGTCTGCGTTCTCAACATACGCTGTGTTTCCGTCCATCATTATATCTGTCTTTCATTCTGGGTACTTGCTTCATCTATCTTTCATTTAACTAATTCTTCCAATCTATGTCTAGATATGCTGCTTAACCTTTGCAAGTCCATTGATTTTTCAGTTTTCAGTGGCTCTATTTTCTTCTCTTGTTTTCTTTTTAAAATGTTTCTTTTTAATATTATCTTGTTTTTTCTTAAGGTTTGTTGATTTCTATTAACCTTCCTTTTTCTATGCTGCTTCCTTTTTGCCAGCTTTTTTTTTTTTTAATAACAATGTAAGAAGTTTCTTAACTTTTAGTTGTTCAGCTTTCAGGATCTTATTTTCCCAATTAGGGATTGAACCTGCATCCTCTGAAGTGAAAGTACAGAGTCCTAACCACTGGGTGGCCAGGGAATTCCCTGTCCTTAGTTTTTATAAAGTATAAAAATATTAACATTCTAGTCTATTTTGAATTATTTTACCTAAATTCATGTTCTTGGATACTTACTCTTGCTCTTTTGTTTCCTTGTGGATTTTGCAATTTCTGATTGTGAGCTTATATTGAACCAGGTTTCTGGTCTGGACTGTGGGATAGTTCCTCCCCTTTTTGTTTCTTTCAGCCAGAAACCTCAAGTGCTTTCATTGGCCTACGTCCAATTTTAATGTCAGTTTATCAGCCCTGAGGGTAATATAAACTCGAATCCCAGTCTCCATAATGTACTAGCTGTGGTTTTGGATTCTCAAGGAAGATATCACCCCATCCGTTACCATCACTCAGAGCTTCAGTTCAGTTCAGTTCAGTCACTCCGTTGTGTCTGACCCTTTGTGACCCCCATGGACTGCAGCACGCCAGGCTTCCCTGTCCATCACCAACTCCTGAGTTTACTCAAACTCATGTCCATTGAGTTGATGATGCCATCCAACCATCAGCTAAGCTCAGAGCTTAGCTTGAGATAGAAAGCCTTTTGTTATCTGTGGCAGCCATGGAGTCATGCCACTGAGATCTCTGTTCAAAGAGCTTACTATTCAGCTATAAGAAGTGCAGTTAACTGACCAGTTATTAATGTTGTTGTTCAGTCAGTCATGGCTCATGGCCTGCAGCATGCCAGGCTTCCCTGGCCCTTCACCGTCTTTCGGAGTTGGCTCAAACTCACGTCCATTGAATCGATGATGCCGTCTAACCATCTTGTCCTCTGTTGTCCCCTTCTCCTGCCTTCAGTCTTTCCCAGCATCAAGGTGTATTCCAATGAGTCGGCTATTGGCAACAGGTGGTCAAAGTATTGGAGCTTCAGCATCAGCATCAGTCCTTCCAATGAATATTCAGGACTAATTTCCTTTAGGATTGACTGGTTTGATCTCCTTACCATCCAGGGGGCTCTCAAGAATCTTCTCCAACATCACAGTTCAAAAGCATCACTTCTGCCCAACACAGGACTCTTCTAATGGGCAATATTTGCTCTAGAATCCTTTGTTCAGTTGGCTGAAACTTTGTCAAGGCTGCCTCATGGTCTGTTCCTGCTGCCCAAACCTGCTTCTTCTCTTTCCTTGCACAGATGCTGGATCTGTGTCCTGGTCTGAGATGTTGCCTGCAAAACCCCATTTACTCCTCTTTTTACATTTATAGGCATCATTCTCCAATAATCCTCTTGTACTTCAAACTGTGTCTCAGCATCCACTTTCCAAGGCCCAAAATAACATGTCGTCTTTTTGGGTTAGGATGCATTTTTTCTGATCCATACATTTTCTGAAGATGAGGCCTTGAGGGGACTTTATCTGGAGGTGTTAGCTCCAACTTCTCACCTTGAGGGGCCCAAGGCCTATTTACTCTTCTCTCCACCCCCACTCCAGGTACCTACGGCCGCTACTCTCAGGCTTCCAACATGGCTGCTCTCTTTTATCTTCATTTCTGGCACAATATTATTTCCCTTTATTCCTTTTTATATTAGATCTCTGTTTGAAATTACATTTATTATAGCCCATCTGGAATTTCTAGGTGTTTGTATCAGGAGTGTGCTCAGTATTTTATATTTACTACTTTTTGACTAATAACTTTCTTAAGACAGAAATTATTTAAGTATATATACTTAATGTCTAAACTGTGCTTTTAAGATTTTTAAATAATCATGTATAAATTGTACAATACTCAGGGTGAAAAGAAATTTGATATGCAAATCAGGAACTTTGTTTTACAACTGTCAGGGAATAAATTCTTCCTTATGACTTGTAAGTCTATTGCTTCTTTTTTTTTTTTTAATTGAAGTATAGTTGATTTACCGTATTGTGTTAGTTTCAGGTGACAGCAAAGTGATTCAGATTTTTTTTCCATTATAGCTTATTATAAGATATTGAATATAGTTCCCTTTGCTATATAGTAAATCCTTTTTGCTCATCTGTATTATATATAGTAATATCTCTGCTTTTTAATATGCTATCCAGGTTGGTCATAACTTTCCTTCGAAGGAGTAAGCATCTTTTAATTTCATAGCTGTAATCACCTTCTGCAGTGATTTTGGAGCCCCCTAAAATAAAATCTGACACTGTTTCCACCATTCACCCATGTATTTCCCATGAAGTGATGGGACCGGATGCCATGATCTTTACTTTCTGAATGTTCAGCTTTAAGCCAACTTTTTCACTCTCCTCTTTCACTTTCATCAACTGGCTTTTTAATTCCTCTTCACTTTCTGCCATAAGGGTGGTGTCATCTGCATATCTGAGGTTAATGATATTTCTCCTGGCAATCTTGATTCCAGCTTGTAGCTTCTTCCAGCCTAGCATTTCTCATGATGTACTCTGTATATAAGTTAAATAAGCAGGGTGACAATATACAGCCTTGACAGACTCCTTTTCCTATTTGGAACCAGTCTGTTGTTCCATGTCCAGTTCTAACTGTTGCTTCCTGACCTGCATATAGGTTTCTCAAGAGGCAGGTCAGGTGGTCTGGTATTGCCATCTCTTTCAGAATTTTCCACAGTTTATTGTGATCCACATAGTCAAAGGCTTTGGCATAGTCAGTAAAGCAGAAATAGATGTTTTTCTGGAACTCTCTTGCTTTTTCCATGATCCAGCAGATGTTGGCAATTTGATCTCTGGTTCCTCTGCCTTTCCTAAAACCAGCTTGACCATCTGGAAGTTCATGGTTCATGTATTGCTGAAGCCTGGCTTGGAGAATTTTGAGCATGACTTTACTAGCATGTGAGATGAGTGCAATTGTGTGGTAGTTTGAGCATTCTTTGGCACTGCCTTTCTTTGGGATTGGAATGAAAACTGACCTTTTGCAACAAAGGTCCATCTAGTCAAAGGCTATGGTTTTTCCAGTGGTCATGTATGGATGTGAGAGTTGGACTATGAAGAAAGCTAAGCACCGAAGAATTGATGCTTTTGAACTATGGTGCTGGAGAAGACTCTTGCAAGTCCCTTGGACTGCAAAGAGATCCAACCAGTCCATCCTAAAGGAGATCAGTCCTGGGTGTTCTTTGGAAGGACTGATACTGAGGCTGAAACTCCAATACAATGGCCACCTCATGTGAAGAGTTGACTCATTGGAAAAGACTCTGATAGCTGGGAGGGGGTGGGTCAGGAGGAGAAGGGGATGACAGAGGATGAGATGGATGGATGGCATCACCAACTCGATGCACATGAGTTTGGGTGAATTCTGGGAGTTGGCAATGGACAAGGCAGCCTGGCGTGCTGCAATTCATGGGGTTGCAAAGAGTCGGACATGACTGAGCAACTGAACTGATATTTAGTAGATTAATAAATGTAAATAAAATACACACTACATTGGTATCCAATATATGGAGGTGTATTCGATATTAAGGGATTTAAAGCACTGAGGTTGTTTATGCAAGCTTCCTAACAGCTACAACATTTCTGTCTTTTCTGTGGTAGGAATATGAAATATCAGGGGTCATCAGGGTTTAATATGTCATAAAATGAGCATCTGGAAACTTGGATATTGAAGTAGCTCTGCTGATTTTTGGTTCTGTTACAGTGAGCAACATTTTTACCCACTAAGTCTTAATTTTGTTATCTGCAAACTGAAAGGTTTGAATTAGATTATGAAAGTGTATGGTAGCTATATGGAGAAGGCAATGGCACCCCACTCCAGTACTCTTGCCTGGAAAATCCCACAGATGGAGGAGCCTGGAAGGGGGATGGAGGAGCCTGGAAGGCTGCAGTCCATGGGGTCACTGACAGTTGGACATAACCGAGCGACTTCACTTTCACTTTTCGTTTTCATGCATTGGAGAAAGAAATGGCAACCCACTCCAGTGTTCTTGCCTGGAGAATCCCACGGACAGGGGAGCCTGATGGGCTGCCGTCTATGGGGTCGCACAGAGTCAGACATGACTGAAGCGACTTAGCAGCAGCAGCAGCATGGTAGTTATAAAAATTAAGCATTTAATAAAATGTAAAACTTTAGTAAGAATCAAAGTGGTGGTACTTTTGAGAACAATAAATGTATGTGATTAATGCAAATAATTTTCTTTCCTTTCTCATGGAATAGTAACTTCCTATGTTTCTTCAGAAGGAAAATGTGAAGATAGGCCATAATAGCTGTCTCCACACTGTTAGGATTAGTGAAATTAATAGATATCAGCAGGGTCAGTCTAAGCCTACCTTTAATCTTCTCTGAATAAATTAAATGCCTGTATGAGGGGGGGCTTTCAGTGGTTCTTCTATTTGCACAATATCATCAAGGTGGGCATGTGGGCTCAGTTGCTTTACTCATGTCTGACTCTTTGTGACCCCACAGGCTGTAGCCCGCCAGGCTCCTCTGTTCACGGGGCTTCCCAGGCAAGAATACTGGAGTGGGCTGACATGCCCTCCTCCAGGGGATCTTCCCAACCCAGCATCGAACCCACGTCTCTTATGTCCCCTGCATTGGCAGGTGGAGTCTTGACCACTAGCACCACCAAATCAAGTCAGGTGGAGTTTTAAAAAATATTGGTGTCTGAGTCCCATCACCCACAAAATCTGGTTCAGTTAGTCCACAGGAGAGCCGAAAAATAAGTTGATTTGTATGTTTGTTTACACAAAAGAACCCCAAGTGATTTTGATTGATAGCCAACTTTGAGGACCTCTGTGATAGAAGAAAAGGATCNACTGGAAAAGACCCTAATGCTGGGAGGGACTGGGGGCAGGAGGAGAAGGGGACAACAGAAGATGAGATGGTTGATGGCATCACCGACTCGATGCACGAGTTTGGGTGAACTCTGGGAGTTGATGATGGACAGGGAGGCCTGGTGTGCTTCGATTCATGGGTTCGCAGAGTCAAATACGACTGAGGGCCTGAACTGAAGTGAACTGAACTGATTTTATGTATAGTAGCGTGTATCTGTTAATCTCACTTGTATTTTTTCTCTGTTCACCTTTTCCCCTTTGGTAACTGTTAGTTTGTTTTGTATGTCTGTGTCTCTACTTCTGTTTTGTAAATAAGTTCACTGGTATCATTTTTTTTAGATTCCACATATAAGCGATATCATATAGTGTATGTCTTTCTCTGATTAGTGTGATAATCTCTAGGTCCATCCATGTTGCTGCACATGGCAATATTTAGTTATTTGTTGTTATTGTTGTTCAGTTGCTAAGTCATGTCTCTTTGTGATCCCATGGACGGCACCACGCCAGGCTTCCCTGTCTTTCACTATCTCCCAGAGTTTGCTCAAACTCATGTCCACTGAGTCAGTGATGCCATCCAGCTGTCTCATCCTTTGTTGCCCCCTTCTCCTCTTGCTGAGTAATATTCCATTGTGTATGTATAACACGTCTTTTTAAACCAATCATCTGTTTATGGGCATCTGGGTTGTTTCCATGTCTTGGCTATTATAAATAGTGCTGCTATGAATGGTGCAGTACTTGTATCTTTTCAAATTAGACTTTTTGTATTTTCTGGATATATGCTTAGGAATGGGATTCCTGAATCATATGGTAAGCCTATTTTTAGTTTTTTTTAAAGAACTTCCATACTGTTTTCCATAGTGACTGACCAGTTTATATTCTCACCAACAGCATAGGAGAGTTCTTTTTTCTCCAGACTGTTTCCAAAATTTATTATTTGTAGACTTTTTGATGAGGGCATTTTGACTGGTATGAGATAGTACCTCATTACTGTTCCGATTTGCATTCTCTAATGATTAGTGATGTTGAGCATCTTTTCATGTGATTGTTGGCCATCTGTATATCTTCTTTGGAGAAATGTCTACTTAGCTCTTCTGCCCGTTTTTTCATTTTTTTTCCCTTTATTGAACTGTATGAACTGCTTGCATAGTTTGGAAATTACCCCCCTGTTGGTTGCATCATTTTATTGCTTCATTTTTACACATTTACCTTTATACTGTTTCCAGGAACACATGATATGGAGAGAGTCCAATGAAATGACAGATGGTGTCTGAGCAAGTGTCTATGGAAAACAGGGGAGGCATTAATGCCACCTGCAGAGACTGGGGAAAGCTGGGTGACACCGTGATCTGAGGGGTAAGAAGGGATACACCAGGTGGATGAGGGTAGAGGGGCAACGGGAGGGTGGGCGTGGTCTGCAGGGGGAATAGCACTTGCAGAGATTAGGAACAGCATGATGCTCTGAAAAGGGCAGGTGGGTTTGGTTCACCTACAAGGTCAGATGCAAGGGGAGCTGCCGGAGGTGGGGCAGGGAAGGAGCCACCTGAGTTGCTGCACTGGAGTTTAGATTCTCAATGCAGGTGATGGAGTCCCTGGAGGACTTTAACTGGGAATGAGAGGGATCACATCTCCCAGTTAGAAAGGTCACCCTGCGTCTAAGTGAGGGAACCAGCAATGCAGGATGGGGTCAGAATCACAGACTTGCCCAGAAGGACTCCTGGCAAGCCACTGCTGATGTGGAAGACAGACTGATAAACAGCAAAAGAGATAAGTTGACAAGAGCTTTAGAGGAGGGGACATCTTCCCCAGGAGGGAGATATAAAAGAGTAATGGTTACAGGCAGCCAGCACAGTCTCCAGAGATCTGGGTGCTGTTGAAGTGGTTAAGGTGCAGCTGACCCACCTTGTCCTCAGTCTGCCTGTAAACATGACAGTGGTGTGGCACTACTACTTAACAATGGAGAGTTGGACGGGATGTGGACCATTTTTGGAAGCATAGGAATGAGAACAAAGTTGTAGAAAGATGAAGGTAAAGAAAGATGTCAACAGGAGGCAGGCAGCAGATGGGTACCTTTTGATGGGGAACAGAGGGTGGCCAGGATGAAGGAATGACTGGGGACGATGAATCTCAAATGTTCTCACTTTGGCACATTATTTCAGTGCCAGAACATACCTGAGCATCCCAGGAGGATTTGGCCTGGCCTAGGAGAGGTGCATGAAATGTTCCCTTGGTATCTCTAATTTTCTTGAAGAGATCTCTAGTCTTTCCCATTCTGTTGTTTTCTCTATTTCTTTGCACTGATCGCTGAGGAAGGCTTTCTTATCTCTCCTTGCTATTCTTTGGAACTCTGCATTCATATGCTTGTATCTTTCCTTTTTTCCTTTGCTTTTCACAACTATTTGTAAGGCCTCCCCAGACAGCCATTTTGCTTTTTTGCATTTTTTTTTCTTGGGGATGGTCTTGATTCCTGTCTCCTGTATAATGTCATGAACCTCCGTCCATAGTTCATCAGGCACTCTATCTATCAGATCTAGGCCCTTAAATCTATTTCTCACTTCCACTGTATAATCATAAGGGATTTGATTTAGGTCATACCTGAATGGTCTAGTGGTTTTCCCTACTTTATTCAATTTCAGTCTGAATTTGGCAATAAGGAGTTCATGATCTGAGCCACAGTGAGCTCCTGGTCTTGTTTTTGCTGACTGTATAGAGCTTCTCCATCTTTGGCTGCAAAGAATATAATCAATCTGATTTCGATGTTGATTGTACCCAAGCCAGAACGTAGGAGCTGTCCATTTGTGAGCCATGGGGTTGTAGCATAACAGGCACGCAGCGTGTAGGTCGGGGGATATGAAGACACCGTGAAGATGGGTGAGGGCGTGGTGGTGGAAGAGAGGCATCTCGAGCTGGGCAGACACCACAAGTGTCCCAGTTGACTTCCAAGCACTTGAGACATGGCCAGCAGGGGCCAGGGTGGGCCAGAAGCACAGGAGACAGGTCAGAGCTGCTAAGGAGGAAAGAGACGCCACGGCCTGTTCCGCCATGTCACCACGGGTCTAGATGACTTCCACTCCCCTTCCTTCTCTGCCTCCCATACCCTTGGTGACAAATGGGGGGATTTTAAAAATATTTTTGTTTTCTTAAAAAAAAAAAATCAAAATAAAAGAGTGTAACCAAAACATGAGATAGGATTGCTAACAGCTGTCAACTCTGGTGGTAGGAATATGGGTGTCAGCCGGGTTATGGCCGCTACAGGCACCCAGGATCCTTTCCTCTCCTCTGCCCAGCAAGAAAAGACGCAAAGAGAAAACATCTGGCTTGGTTTTTTTTTTTTGATATCCTGCAGTTTTTTTCTTCCTATCTTCATGTACATGGTACCATATTATATTAGACTCAATGACAAAAACCATGACTATATCCTGAAGCAAAGGGACTGGATGTGGCTTTATTTTCTCTCGGATGTCAGTTTTATCACCATAAAGTCAAACTTCTCTGGATTCTCCCATCCCAGCTCTCAGAAACAGTCGCCTCCCTGGGCCCAGTGACCCTGAGCAGAACGAGGGTCCAGAAGTTGAAGGCGGGTGATGCGTGCAGAGGCACCAGCGCCAAAGACCAGGTTTAAGAATGGAGCCCACCAAACCACCTTGGTGCTGGTTAGGTTTTATTTTTAACAGGATGTCTCCTCTTCATTTGTTTTTTTCAAAATATCAGTTATATCAATATTAGAAGTGTAAACAGGTACAAAATATACAGTACATAGAAACAATTTTCTTAACTAGTCTATTGCCTAATAAAAGTACACACAAGGGAGCTGAATGAACAGGAGCCGTGGTCTCCCCGTCCTCGGAGAAACGAGATACTGGCGGGGTCAAAGAACCAGCGTCTGCCTCAACAAAACAGGAATGGATACTCGTGTGGCAGGGACAGCGTTGGGGTGGGATCAAGAAACCTGAGCCCATTTCTGATTCCACCTTCTTTTAAGATGCCAGCCAGGGGGTGAGCAAGCCCTGCCCCGGCCCCTGGGGTGGGAGGGAAAGGACGCGCAACCACAGGCCACAGAGGCCGCAGCTCAGCTAAAGTGTGTGAGGAGGCCTGACCACTTCTGGCTCGGGCAGTTAGGGGTCAAATCTTTCAAGAGGGCAGCGTGAAAAGCTGTCCACCAGACTGCTGGCCCAGGAGGATGGGCCGCGCGCTGACCCGTCTGACCCCAGGCTCTTGCCAGCTGTCTGCACTCACTGTGCACACGGAGAGGGGGGCGCGCGAGGCGGAGCTGAGTCCCTCCTCAGAGTTAACTCTCTGCTTCTTCTCTTACGGGAAAGGATGCTCCTCCGGGCGTTTCACTAGGTCACAGGAACGATCAAATGAGATTCGGAGCGAAGCGTTTGGACAAGGAGAAGATACCACACGAAAAAAGGAAGCGGGCCTCGGGCGGGAGCAGAGGGCGGCATTCCCTGTGACGGGGTGGTGGGCGGCCTGGCTCTGTGGCCGGTGCTGCTCCCGCCGCCCCCAACCCCGAGCCTCACCTCTGCAGCCCTACTGGTGTCTTCAGAGGCCCCGAGTCACGTGCGTCCCAGGGCCATGGGGTGGCAGGTGCCCACTGCAGGGCCGGCACTTGTGCAGGGGGCCTTTACAGGTGCTGGGAGACGCAGGGCTGCTCCGGCTCAGTCCTCCTCGCGCCCAAGCTGCGGCTGGACGTCCACGGCGCCCTGCTTGCCCTGGGCAGAGCCGGATCTCCACTCCCCTGGGGCTGTGTGCGCGCTGAAACCGGCCCGTCCCCCGGGGGTCACTGGGGCCAGGGAGGTCTGAGTGCCTCCTTGCCTGCATCCCCGGCCGGCCAACCTCACGGCGGCTCTGTCAAGACTCGGTAAGGACACAGCCCACAACACACACGCAATCCAGAAACCAAAGGTACACTGTTAAAGTTTAAACTGGTGCTACTACTATTTTCCAGCTTTGTCTTCCAAGAATTAAAAAAAAGTTTCGTAATTAAATTACTTAAGATTCTATGCTGCTCAGTTTCACAATCAGAGAATTCTACTTTGTTTAGAGGTGGAAGCTGGGCCGTCCGGGAGTTTCTCCTGCTCTGGTGAGCATTTCGACAAATGGGAATCTGGTTTCCCCTCCAGGCTCCATCCGTCCGGCTTCGAGGCTTTGCGCATGCCGCCCAGGCGTCTGGAGAGGCGACGCTTTACACTGGGGCCTGCGGGGGCCCGAGGGCTGGACGGCCGCGCAGGGCTCAGAGGTCCCCACCATCGGTGGGTCCCAGGACACTCAGGCCACAAGTCCAGTCAGTCACGAGGTCCGTGGGGGCCAAGGGTCCTTTGACGGCGGGGCTCTTGAAGGGGTCGGGGGGCGCGGCGGGCAGCGGCGGTAGGGGCTGTCCCCGGGCCGGCTTGGCGCCCGCTGCGTGGTTGCGCTGGTGCTTGCGGAGGTGGTCCTTGCGGATGAAGCTCTTGCCGCACACTGTGCAGGTGAAGGGCCGCACGCCCGTGTGTGTGCGGTAGTGGTCGATGAGCTTGGAGCGCTCGGTGAAGCGCTTCTCGCACTCGGTGCAGGGGAAGGGCCGCTCGCCCGTGTGCAGCATGCGGTGCCGGATGAGGTGCGCCGGCCGCGTGAAGCAGCGGCCGCACTCGCCACACCGCAGGCCGCTGCCGTCCCGCGCGCTGCCCGCAGCCCCGGGCACCCCATCGGGTTGGCCCCCACAGCTGCGCTGGTGCGCGCTCAGGCTGACCTGCAGCTGGAAGCTCTTCCCGCACGCGGCGCACGTGAATGGCCGCCCCCCTGGAGGGGCAGCCGGGTGCTTCTTCAGACCTGGCTTGTGGCCAAAGCCTTTGGTCCGGCCGGGGTATTTACAGGGGTCGTTGAAGGGTCTCGGGGCCTGGCCGGGGTCCAGCACGGCCTCTCCATTGTCAGAGGAGGAGAAGGGCAGCCCCTCGGGCCCGGTCCTCGGGTTGAGGCCCGCGGGAGGCTTACACCTGAAATTCCAGCCCCACCGGACCCCTCCAAAGAGCCAGTCCCCTGGAGGGGTCTCATCCTGGGTCACTGCGGGGCTGGGATCCCCTAGGTCACGCTCGGGGCGGGTGGGCTCTCTCAGCCCCAGCACAGGGTCCTGGCTGGGGAACGAGCTGCCCTGGCTCTCCCAGGCTCCTTCCTGGACAGGACTGGGGAAGAACCTTGTGGCCTGGCCTGGTCCGAACAGTGTCCCGTGGGCTTCTAGGTCAGTAGGGTGCACTGGTGTGGCCACCACTTCTTCTTCTTGGACTTCTGTTTTTATCACAATTTTTACATCTGCTGAGAAAGACAGAGAGACCAGGTATCATTCTTTCCCCGTTCCTGCTTAGAAAGGGAAGATCTGATACTTTCATCTGGATATTTAGCCCCACCAAGGCCACTCGGAGCCCTAGTATCCAAGCCTCAGGATCCAGTTCAGCAGAGGTGCCCAAGGTGGTCAGGCAACTGCCTCAAACTGTGGGTGAGGACATCGTGTTCCAGAACTTTCTCTACAGGTAAAGCAACCATCATATCTGCTCACCTTGTTCTAGAGCCTTCACCACAGGTAAGGAACCACTGCATCTCCCCATCACTTCCCATTTTCACTTTGGCTGGTAAGGCTAATCATGAAGCTATTCCAAGGAAGGAACTCCGACCACTGGTGGCAGTGCACAGAGCTGGGCTCAGGCACATCTGAGACTGGACCCTGGCTCCGCACATAGCAGCTGCAACTTCAGGCAAGTTCCTCTGTGAATACCCTTTTCCACACGGTTGCAAGAAGACTAAACCAGGTAGCACACGTGAAAGCACCAAGCATGCTATTTTTGCATGCAGCAAGCATTCAGTAAATGCAGCCAGTTAGCTAATGATAAAAATATTCATAAAATAGTAATGTTTGACTTCACTTAAATGTACTTGAATTTCACACTTTCAAGTTTTATATCAGAGATCTAGGCTTTTAGCACAATTTGGGGGTGTTAAAATATGACAGAAATTATTGAAGTAACAGCTAACTGGTTTTCAAAACAGAACAGAAAATTAATACATAAATATGGCAGTTCTTTGGAAAAGACTCATTTGAAAAGACCCTGATGCTGGGAAAGACTGAAGGCAGGAGGAGAAGGGGATGACAGAGGATGAGAGGGTTGTATGACATCACGGACTGGATAGACCTGAGTTTGAGTAAGCTCCGGGAGTTGGTGAGGGACAGGGAAGCCTGGTGTGCTGCAGTCCATGGGGTTGCAAAGAGTCAGACACGACTGAGTGACTGAACTGAACTGATGGCAGTTCTTTCCAATTTGAGCTGGTGGACCTGTCTTTGGTAGTGCTAATACCTAAGAATTGGTTCTGGTTGGGTTTGGCTTTTCCAGGCCAGAGAGGAGCCAGGATTGTTGAGTCTGGGCAAGAGGTATATATTCTCTCAAGGGATCAGCCTGTCAGGACTGACTGGTTAATAATACAAGAAAGGAACTGTGGGAAACATGGACATTCTCAAGAAAGGCTGTTCAAGTCTAAGAATTTGGAAGGAGAGAAAGGCCAGAGTGCACAGAGTTCTCGCATCACTGGCCCCTAAAAGCCTCCTGGCCGGTGGGATGGGTGCCTCAGAGGCAGAGTGAGCACTTCCAGTCTACACGAGCACTTCCGTTCCTCCCTCTTGCAATCCTCCCGCCATGCCCGGTACCTTCTGTGGAGGCGGCTGTGCTGAGTTTCAGCGTCCCGTCTGAGCAGGCGGAGGAGGGGTGGTGGGGAGGGAGGTCGGCCTGCCAGGAGGTGGGTGGGATAGTGGTTGAGAAGTTGGCGTGGACGCCTGCAGTGAAGAGAGAGCGGGGCGGGCGGGCGGGTCAGGCAAAGAGCGGGGAGGCAGGCGCCCGGGGACCCCACCAGCGGCAGCTTTCCCGCCCAGGCATCACGGCCCCGCCTCTCCTGAACCAGTTTTTGCCCCCTTCTCAGAGGCACCAGGAAACGCAGATATGGCTGACTCTCGTCATACAGCCCCCTCCCCCCTTTTTTCTTTTTCTGAAGTACAGTTACTTTACCATGTTGTGTTAGTTTCTGCTGTGCTAGCAGTGAGTCAGTTATACGTGTACACATATTCTGTCTTTTTCGGATTTCCTTCCCATTTAGGTCACCACAGATCACTGAGTAGAATTCCCTGTGCTGCACAGTACGTTCTCATTAGTTGTCTATTATACATAGTGTATACGTGTCATTCCCAGTCTCCCAGTTCATCCCACCTCCCCGTCCCTACCCCCTTGGTAACCCTAAGTTTGCTCTCTACGTCCATACAGCCCCTCTTAGGAGGCAGCTGCTGATTTAAATGCTCAGTGCTGGGGCAAAACGAACAGGGGTATGGCTGGTGAGAGTGAAGCAGAGAAATACCAGGACAAGAGCATCTCGGAGCCACGAGGGACTCGCAAGATGTCATCCGGAGCAACCCCTGGCCATGAGGTGGGAAACCTAAACTAGTCAGGCAAAATGTTCCAGAGCCCGTAGCCCCGCCACGATGCTTCCAGGAACAACTCCTCCCAGGCCTTGCCCTCAGTCTGTACATCTGGTTCCCGCTGTCTGCTCGCAGCCTTGGCCACTCACCAGAGGCAGCGTCGGTAGAGACGTCTCCTGCTCCAGAGTCGAGCTGGCTGAGGCCCCATGGCTCCTCCCCGATATCTGGCTGTCCGGCTGCCCATGCCTCCACACCCAGAGCCTGCTGCTCCTGGAGCTGGAGCTCACCTTCTTGCTTGATCTGCATTAAGAGGTCAGGGGCAGGAACCGGGGCCCCTGAGCCTGAGAAAATAGAGAATGCGTGAGTGACAGCATTAGCGGCCCTGGGGCGGACACACTTCCAGCCAAGGAAAGGTGCACAGGGCCTTGCGAAGGTGCAAGGGCCTGGTGGGAAGGGAAGGCAAGAGCTCAAAGTGGAACTGAGGGGCCTTCCAGGCAAAGCACGAGGTCACATGGTATGGAGCACATGGGTCAGGCAGGAAGACAGAACACATGCTCAGGGCTGGATCTCTGGTCCATGAGCAAGGCTGAACTGCCCTAGAGAGGTCCTGTTCTCATTTTAAACCCACATAAAATCTACCCCCGTACCCAACCTTACCCATACACATGTACTTATGCGAGCACAAGAGAAAGAGTCCAGATATACAAGAGTCAAAGGAAGAACACAAAGTCAAACAAAGAGTTTGAGTGAGAAGCCAACTAGAGCTGCTGAAACAGGATGAAGGCCTTAGGGTCTGGGCTTTGATGTCCAAGTGAGGAGGCAGCAGGGCTGAGCTGCCTCCATCATCCAGCAGCCGTGAGGCTCTGTCCCATCGGGGAGATGGGGACTAAGACCATCTATGAGGAAAGGCAAGGTATGAGGAAGCTGTCTCTTGTCCAGGGCCATGGGTAGGAAAGCAATCCAGAAGAAATTAAAAGAAATTAGAAAGTAACTTCATACTACCCATATGGTGCAGAAGCCCTAAGTTGAGAAATTCACAGAAAAGTTGACTGAAAACTGTGGCAACCCAAGAGACACCCAAACCAAGGCAAATGCAAACCTGCCCATTTGGGTATCCCCAAAAGACAGGCCTTATGGGGCCCCTACTAAAAGGCTAAACCCACAAATCAGAAGTGGAGCCAACTGGCATGAGAGCCACAGCAGAACTCACTCCCACAAACTACAGGAAAAAAAGAATAGCTAGAAGGACACAATAGCATATGTATGTTTAAAACAGTTAAAGAAATGAAGGAAGACTCTCTAAAGCAAGGACAGGAAATTATTTTTGAAAAGGCATATTTGAAAGAGAACTGTACAGACATTCTAGAAATGACAGAAGCAGTCATGAGTATGAAAAAATCAATGGCTGGCTTAACAGCAGAATGAACACAGCTGCAGAGAAACTTAGTGACTCAGAAGACTGGGGAAACAGTCCAGAGCACAACACTGAGAGATATAGAAACGAAAATATAAAAGAGAGGCTGAGACACAAAGGAGTCAATGAGAAGTTGACTGGTAGAAATCTCAGGAGGGAATGAGAGATGGATACATGGCAACAGGTAGAAAGAAATAATGGCTGATAATTTTCCAAAACTGAAGGTATGGTGAGCCCATGGTTTGAAGGAACACACCAATTCCTAAGTAGGGAGTAAGAAAGAATACAAACCTAGACAGAACTCGTGTGAAATGGAATAAGGGCAAAGTCAAAGGGAAAATCTTAAAGGACACAAAAGATAAAAGAATGACATTCAGGCTGAAGGCAGATTTCTATCAGCAAGATAACAGCTTCTGTAAGAATGTAGTGTCTTCAAAATGCTACGGGAGAATCGCTTTCAGCTCGTTTTATGAGGCTGACATAATTTTCATTGCACAAACTAGAGAAACAATTTATAAAACAATCATTTATGAACAGATACACAAAGATCCTAAATGAAAGGATTACAAATCAAGTCCAGTGATGCTGTCAAAAAAGTAAAAGAGACAATACATTAAGAACAAACCGGATTTATCCTGAGAACTCAAGGAGAAGCTACTCCTGGAAAACGCAGTAACACCACTCACAAACAGATTAATGGAGAAAACCAGTCATTTCAACGGACACAGAGGCAACATTCACTTCTAATGTTTCTGTCTGACTGGTTAGCTGTGCAGAGGAACTCTTCTCAGTATGGAATATCCAAAATGATGGGTAAAGTGTAAAACCCCCAAAGTTTTTGACCATGGATGACCTCTAAGAAAGCCTAGGTCAACCATGGTAAATTGCCAGGCGTTTCCCACTCTACTGCTGGGCTGTGATGGACTGGGCTCAAGCAGGGTGGGAGGTTGGGCTGGAGACCCCTCACCACCACCACACACACAAACCTGGGCCCAAAGGCAACATTCCAAGTGCACTAAATTTGAAGGTGAAAACCTGCCCGGTGGAAGGAGACTGCCCATTCTAGCCTTTGGTCTTGGCTGAATGGGAAGAATAGCCTCCCTGGGAGTTGACACAGCCTAGGTGGGTGCTCAAGGGTTTCTCGTGCTGAGCCTCACACAACAGCATGGCCCCAAAACCTCGAGGCCAACACTGTAGTGACCTGATGACAAGCTAAGGCAGACAGAGATTCTCAGGACAGCATTTTATATAGCTCTCAGGCCTTAAAGAACTCCCAAATATAAACCACCACCTCAACAGGAAAACCAGTTACCTGAGTCCGTCAGAAATCATCAGCTACAGAATACGAACCGCAAGAACTGGATATGGAAAACCTCATACACAGAATCTGAAGTTTAATACACTCAGAAATAAATAGAGGGAGTGAGAGCATAATGAATAAGAGATGGACAAAACAGTTGTAACATAAAATAATTGAGATTTAGAAACCCAACCTGGAGGTTAAATAGAACGCTAACGTCTGGATAGAGCAAGGTGAACCAACTAGAAGAAAAGATCAGAAAAGATGTTTCAGAGCTCAGTGAAGGGACGGAGAGGAAGATGTGAAGAGAAGGTCAAAGTTATGAGCTGATGTGAACCGTTCCAGAATAGGAGAGCAGAGGAAATGGGGCCAGGCAGTATTCACAAAGACAGTGCTACAAAACTTCCCAACTTGTTGAAAAATATCAGTGATTGGAGCAGGATAAAGAAAGAGAAATCCACACCTTGATACACTATAGTGAAACTGCAGATCACCAAGACCTATATCTAAAAGGCAGGGGAAAAAAGATTACTCACAAGAATATTGGCTAGCAAATTATCTTCAAAGGGCTAAAAGAAGCTAACAATCAAACTAGAATTATGTCCTTCAAATGTAGAAATGGAGGAAGGACATTTTCAGGCACATAAACACATATACAAACCCACACAACTGAGAGTTTTTATCATCACCAGATCCACACACACACACACACACACAAATAACAAGTGTGTATTTTAGAAGATAAACATCTCCTGATTACTTCTAAAAGAATAGAAACAATACATAACTTCCAAACTAATTAAAAATAATAGAAGGCCCTATAACTATTAAAGAACTTAAATCAGGAGATAAAAATCTCCCCTAGAAAAACATTCAAAAAATAGATAATTCCAATATTATACAAAGTCTATGAGCAAACTAAAAAAAGAAGGAATGCTTCATAACTTTTACCTGTAATATCAAAACCAGACAAAGCCAGTCTAAGAAAGGAAAAGTATAGGCCAGGCTCACTCATGAGAAAGATTCCAAAATTCTAAACAAAATACTTAGCATATTAAGTCTAGCACTGTTTATAGAGGATCATGGGTAACTTAGACTTTTCCCCAAGGTTGCAAGCTTGGTTCAACATTAGAAAAATAACATAATTTACCATTCTAGGAGGTTAAAGAAGAATCATATAATTGTTTCTCTTTGTGACCCCATGAATTGTAGCCTGTCAGGCTCTTCTGTCCATGGAATTCTCCAGGCAAGAGTACTGGAGTCGGTATTTCCCTTCTCCAAGGGATCTTCCCAACCCAGGGATCAAACCCAGGTCTCCCGCATTGCAGGCAGATTCTTTACCATCTGAGCCACTAGGGAAGCCTATAATCATCTCAATAAATAGCAAAGCAGCATTCCATAAAAATTCACAGCTATTCTTGTTATAAATATCTAGTCAATCAGAAATAGAGAAAACTCTTTTAGCCTGATAAATGACACTGATCAACAAACCCTTTAACAAATATCAGACTCAGTGTGAAAAGTTAAAAAGCATCTTCTTTAACATCATGAACCAATTGGACACCTGTTGTCATCACTTCTGTATAAGAATTTTCTGGGAGTTCTCAGCTAGCACACAAGAGAAAACTAAAAGATTTGAAAACAAACAAAAAAGTCGCTTTACTCGTAGGGGATATGATGATCTTTTTAGAAAACCTGAGAATCATCAGACAATTATTATAAAAGTTATTAGGACTAATGAGAATTTTAGCAAAGTTCCTAGGAATATCAATAAATAAAAGACAACTGCATTTTCATTTACTCCTAGGGTTTCAAGGGAGCACAGCAATCACCACTTTTCTTCTCTGTCATGGATCTTAACAATCAGAGAACTAAAACCCAGGAGGAAGGCTGATGAGTATAAACTCTTCTTGTAACTGATAAACAGGGATGCAGCTTTTATCTGTGGCAAGAGGGGTCCTCAGTACTGACCCTGGATCAGGAAGTCACCCACTGGACCATGGTGAAGGAGGCTTTCCCCAGTATAGCAGCACGTCTCTAGGGGTGGCCAGCTGCCCAAGGGGAAGAAGGGTGGGCAGGGACTGTGCATGTCCAAGTCTTGCTCCCAAACTCCCCAACAAGGTGCATCCCTGGTGGGATGCCTAACTGTATGGGAGACGGTGGGATATTACATAACTGAGCCCTGTCACAGGAGAAAAAGCACTGGGAAAGGGTGCTCCCTGTCCTCACGACCCCAGCACACACCAGCAACAAACAGAAAATGCACCTTAAAAAAGGCACCACCGACAACGGCAACTCAAAACATGCAAAGAATGGGGGAATACAAGCTATAACGAGAAAATGTTATCAAACTTCACTGAGACGTCAGAGATGAACTGCATGGAGGGACTTAATGGTTTTCACAAATAAAACTCTTAATATAGTAAAAAGGTCAGTTCTCTCCAAAATGATTAACAGAATGCATGCAGTTCCAACCACAATCCCAACTGGATTTTTTATGGAATTTGGTAAGGCAATTAGGACGTTTACCTGAAAGGACAAAGGAAAGGAAGCTCAGGGTGCCAGTGAAAAAGTACCAGCGTTCCAACCTCCTGTGGCCATAAAAGTTTGTTCTGGATGGATTAAGAACTTGACCATGAGAGGCAACATTTTAGAAGAAAAATAAGATGGTGTATCATGACCATGAGGTAGAGGAAAATTTCTTAATTAAGATATAAAAAGGACAAACAGTAAAGGTAAAAAATTAGTCCATGTATGTTAAAATAAAAAGCAACGTTCTTTAAAATCTACCATAAATGGAGAAGATATATATGTGTTTTATATATGTGTGTGTGTGTGTGTGTGTGTGTGTGTGTGTATAGGGAAATATATATATGTATATATACATGTGTGTATATATATATGGAAAGAATTAATATTCAGAACAGTAAAGAACTCTTACAAATCAATACAGAAGGGGAAAACAAAAGTATACAGAAGGCATAAGCAGACATTTTACAGAAGAGGAAAGATAAGTGGCCCATAAACAGAGGATATAATGTTCAATCTCATTAATTAGGAAAATACACATTTGAAACTATAAATTTTAAACCATTTCACTGCCACCAGATGGGCAGAAATAAAAATAGACGGCATTTCTAGGGCTGAGGATGGCACACTACCGCTGGAGAGCACACACTGGGACGCTACCAGGAGGAGCCCTGTGTGCACTTTCCTATGATCCAGCAGCTCTGCTGCGTGGCGTCTACCTTGAGAAATTCTTACACGTGCATAAGACTTTCCAGCACAGCATTGTTCCTGAAAGCAAAACAGTTAGATACAGCATAAACACCCATCAACAGTGGAAGGAAAAAACGCATCGTGTGTTATATTCAAAAATAGAAACTATAAAGGGGTGAAAATCATGAAAGAGAATGAACTACGGCTATACTACATCAACGTGGATGACTCTCAAAAACGTAAAGTCAAATGAAAAAAGCAAGTTGAAGAATATATATATATATATATTATGATCTCATTCATAGAAAGTTCAAAAACTGGTTAAACAATGTTACTTAGGAATATATACACAGGTAATAAAAAGGCAAAAGAAGGGACTGATCTCAGAGGTGTGCATTTCTGTTTATCTGTGAAGAGTAAGGGAGGGTGTGGGGTCTGGAAGGGACAATGGGTTCTGGAAGGTTGGAAGGGTCTGGTTATGATCTATTTCTTACGCCAGAGGTTGGGAATATGGGGGATGCTGACTAATTGTTCTCTCAACTTTATGTATTTTGTTAATGTTATGTATATTTACTCTGTATGTATTTTTTATGTTATATAAAACACAGTAGCAATGTATGAAAGAAATAAAACAATATTTTAAAAAGAAGTATTTGGTATAATATGACAAATCTGTTCAGGATTAAAAACTGTAGCCAGAAGTGGAAGGAAACATCTTTAAACTAATAGTTATCTTCAAAAGTCTATGGCAGATTTTTTAATGATGGCCATTCTGACCCATGCAAGGTGAAACCTCATTGTAGTTTTGATTCGCATTTCTCTAGTAGTGAACCATGTTGAGTCAGTCCTAACGAGGTGGATGAACCTAGAGCCTATTATATGGAGTGAGTTAGAAAGAGAAAGACAAATACTGTATATTAACACATGCATTCTGAAGGAGATCAGCCCTGGGATTTCTTTGGAAGGAATGATGCTAAAACTGAAGCTCCGGTACTTTGGCCACCTCATGCGAAGAGTTGACTCATTGGAAAAGACTCTGATGCTGGGAGGGATTGGGGGCAGGAGGAGAAGGGGAAGACCGAGGATGAGATGGCTGGATGGCATCACGGACTCGATGGACGCGAGTCTGAGTGAACTCTGGGAGCTGGTGATGGACAGGGAGGCCTGGCGTGCTGCGATTCGTGGGGTCACAGAGAGTCGGACACGACTGAGCGACTGAACTGAACTGAACTGAATACATGCATATGGAATCCAGAAAGATGGTGCTGATGAACCTATCTGCAGGGCAGTGATGGAGACGCAGACCTGTGGCCACAGTGGGGGAAGGAGAGGGCGGGGCAGCAGAGAGGAGCGTGGAGACAGATCCACGACCGTATGTAAATAGGCAGCAAGTGGGGCTTCGCTGAGTGACACAGGGAGCTCGACCCAGTGCTCTGTGACAACCTCCAGGGGTGGGGAGGGGCGGGAGGTGGGAGCAGGGGTTCAGGAGGGAGGGGACATACATATGCTTGTGGCTGATTCATGTTGATGCATGGCAGAAACCAACACAGTATTGTAAAGCAATTATCCCCCAATTAAAAAACAAAAAGTCTATGGCAAAAAAAAATCAGCCTAAATGCTGAAACTCCACAGACAAGGATGCCAGTTATCGTGCCTGCTATTAATATTTAACCATGTCCTATACCACTGCGAAACCAGAAAAATAAAGTTAAGAAAATTTCAAAAGAAGAGGTAACTTTTGTGCCATCCATGGACGGCACAACTGTCTATGTAAAAAAAAACCTGGGAATCTAAATTGACAAGTCGTTAGACATAATGAGAGGTTGAGAAAATGTTTTCTTTCCCTAAACAGAGTCAGCGGCATAACTGCACACCTGCAACAACTATTTAAAACATGCAATTAATTTAAAGATCTCATCCACAACAGAAACAGCGATCAGGAGAAAAGTGTCAAAGCCTTATTTAGACACGCACAGAAGGCGACAATAGACAAGTCTTCCTGTGGATAAGGGGGCTCCATATTGCAATGACAGGAGTTCTCCAGAAGTGAAATTATAAAGGAAGTGCAATTCCAGTCAAAATTCCAAGAGGATTTCTGAGAACCTGACATAAAGATTCTGAAATTCATACAGAAGAACAAAGGTCCAGGAATAGCCAAGAAAATTTTAGAAGAACAAGTAGGGAACATGTAGTCTACTAGATCTCAAGGCTTATTATGAAACTAACAACAGTGAGAATTGGTACAGAGATAGAGACAGAAGACATGAGTGAAGACAGAGGGACGGTGCATGTGTGTATGGAAATCTGGTTCACGATGGAACAGACACTACACACAGAGAAAAGGAAGAATATCCAGTGAACTCTGCGGGAAAGTCAGATGTCTTGTGGGGAAACTTTGAAAGAATTCTCCCTAGCCATCTACACAAATATGAATTCTAGTTAGATTGAAGACTTTAATGTGAAAAGCAAAACTAGACGGAGGCAAGAAAGGATATTTTAAGGCAGAAAAAGCAGAGACGTAAAGGCAAAGACTGGTGTTAACGACTCTGCCAAAAATTAAAACTTCTACCCAAGGACTACAAAGTTAAAAGACCTGCCACAGCCTGGGAGAAGATAATCTGTAATGCAAATAACAGATAAAGGGTTCATATCCAAAACTACATAGAGGTCCTGAATCAGTAAGATAATGAAAACAGCAGAAAAACAGAAAAAGATAATTCACTGGAGAAGAAACCAAACAATCTGAAGAAGGTGCTCAGCTCCACTTGCAACTGGGGAAATGCAAATTAAAACAAGATACCATTTCACTTCCATCAGACTGGCAAACATCTAACTCTGAAAACTGGGCAAGGAAGTAAGAAGACAGGCACCACCCGTAATGGCTGGGGAGCACAGACGCCCATGTAACCACAGGGTGGGTGATCTGTGGTTAAGGGCAAAGGCAGAGGTGCAGGCTGGCATGCCCTTCCTGGTCTGCTCCCTAGAGGAACACCAGCACCTGGACACCGAGAGACGCCTCTGAATGTCCACTCAGTCCTACCACTTGTGACGGCGAGAAATTAGAAACCACGTACGCGCAGCTCAGCGGAGGGATGCATAATAAGTTGAGATATAGGTGCTTTTGGAATACTGAGCATCCATTTTAAATGAATGAGCTTGATTTATATGCATCAGGAGAGATAAGCATGAAATACAGAGTACTCGTAGATATCACGACACTTATGTGATGTTTTCAAGACACACAAAACCATATTCTGTATTGTTTATGGCTACATATGTACATAACAGAAGTTTTAAAATGTGGATAGAGAGGACAGACATCGACTTTTGGACAGCTGGTTACCCTGGGGAGGAATGAGGCTGAGAGAGCTGAAAAGGAATTTAGATTATATCAGAAATATATTTTTTCACACATACATACAAACGATGAAACACGGCACACGCTCAACAAATATTAATTCCTATTCTGTGCTATATATATATATATACATGCTCTGTGCAGTATTCTAGGAGCCCAGAATGACTATACGAACAAAATCAATAGAGGTTCTTATCCTCTTGAGACTTATATCCTAACGAAGGTGGGAGTGGTTACCAGACAAGCAAATCTATAAATATGAAACATGTATCTTCTATAAATACAAAATATATTGTATTTCTACATACATAATAATATCTTTGTCCACATAAAATTCGTGAATATAAAATAGTATCTGGAGAGCATGCCTGGCAGAAGGCAGGACCAGGTGCAAAAGCTCAGAGTCTGGCCCAGTGTGGAGCTCTGGGAGAATAGCAAGGAGGCTGGGACAGGGAGTGGAGGGCCAGGGGGGATGAGCCTGATGGTGCGAGTTGGTGCAAAGCCAGCAGGGCTGTCTGCTGTAACGCGGGAGAGCAGACCTTGGAGGGGTCAGGGAGACGGGCAGGAGGTGCCTGCCATAGGCCACGCAGGAAACCAGGGACCTGAGAGTCTGCACGCAGTGCTAGCAGGGTTTCCCTGACGGGGCGGACGGGTGTGGATGAGGGTCAGAGATGACCCTGGGTTTGGAGCCACAGCAGAGGATGGAGGCTGCCTACTGCCTGGGAAGAGCGGTTTTTGATGGTGGATGAGGAGCTTGGCAAGGCACGTATTCCAAACAGGACGTCCGTAACCTGTTCATGGGGACATGGACCCCACAGAATTCACGGGAGAGGTCCCAGTAGGAGCACCCACCAGGATGACTGGGTGTGGGTGTGGGATGGCACGCTGAGGACACCCCAACCATAAAAGGTCAGGAAGGGGGGGGCGCCGGAAATAGCAAAGGACAGGCAGGAGGAAAGCAGGAGAAGCACCCCTGGTGCCCAGTGGCGGGGAGGGGAGGGGAGCAGGCGGGACTCTCGGGGCAGAGCCTGAGGATGTGGGGTGGGGGGTGGGGGGATGGGATTGCTGGGGAGTGAGTNATTTTTCACAGTTTCTTGTGATCCACACAGTCAAAGGCTTTGGCATAGTCAGTAAAGCAGAAATAGATGTTTTTCTGGAACTCTCTTGATTCTTCTATGATCCAGCGGATGTTGGCAATTTGATCTCTGGTTCCTCTGCCTTTTCTAAAACCAGCTTGAACATCACAGACTTTACTGCCCTGTTTATTCCGCTTGAAATTCCAGGTCCTCTCACTCCACTCTTCCTCTCCATTTCTTCATCAACAGTTTGTCGTTCAGTTGCTCAGTCGTGTCCGACTCTTTGTGACCCCCATGGACTGCAGCACAATAGTTAAAAGCGGAAATCATACTGTCTGACAGGTTTTCTCTTCCAAAGCGAGGGAATATTAATAACCACTAATGATACAATTGTGGGCTTCCCTGTGGCTCAGATGGTAAAGAATCCACCTGCAGTGAAGGGGACCCGGGTGTGACTCCTGGGTCATGAAGATCCCCTGGAGGAGGGCATGGCAGCCCACTGCAGTGTTCTTCCCTGGAGAATCCCACGGACAGAGGAGCCTGGAGGGCTACAGTTCATGAGGTCCCAAAGAGTCAGACACAACGAGCAACTAACGGTAATATAATTGTAGCTGCAAGTTGCTTAGTTATATAAAATATTTGCCTAAGAGACATGAGGTTACCAGTAACTTTAGGAAAATAAAAAAGATCCACGTTAGGGACTAAGAAGTTCACCAACCTCCCCAGCGTCCCCACCAGCACCCCCAGGTTTAATGCACAGATACACAGGCTGAAGAGACACCTTCTGGTGTAGGTACTGCACGTATCTCCGAAGAGATTGGCAGGATCTCTGTAACTTGCTGTTTTGTAGTGCAGAATAAGAGAAAGATAAATTCCAAAGGCCCTCCCAGCAATAGATGTCCATGCTTCTCCAGGCTGCTGCTGTCACCACACCTGGAGGAGAAGGGGGAGATGCAGGCATGTGAAGAGGGAGGGTTGTGGCACTCCAGGGCCTGGAGGGAGACCGCTATGGGCTGAGCTTGTGGAGGAATGAGTTGCTGGTCTTTCCAGCTTCCTAGAAACCAATAGAAACTTCCATTATGTTACAAGAGTCCTGGGTGTGACTATGAAGGTGAAAGGTGATTATTAGACACCTATAATAAGTAAGGGGGTATAGCTCAGGGGTAGAGCATTTGACTGCAGATCAAGAGGTCCCTGGTTCAAATCCAGGTGCCCCCTGCCTTATTGGATTTTTCATTCATGGAGACTGTTACTTGTTCCATTTTCCTTCATTTTCCCACCACTTTGGATCCTCCTTGAAACAGGAAGCTCCAGGTCAGGACTATGACAAGAGCAGCTTGGGTGGACACTACTTCCCGTGTCTTCCTGCACTAACAGTCCAGGTATCCTGCCTCCTTGTAGCATCTGCGTTTTCTTCTTCTGTGTGTTTCTCATTTCTCCAGCTCTGTTGGATCCTCAAAGAGAAGCAAGGCCCCCATACAGACCGATGGGTGTTTTTAGGGCAGGCTAGAAAGTTGTAGATACAGCTGACTTCCCAGGAACAGACAATAAATGGTAACCCTAAATTACCACCCTCATCCAAAACAGTTTGGCACAGCAGAGTGGGGGTGGGGGTGCGGTCAGACCTATGGGAACAAAGGGCCGGGGGCCCAGGGAGGGGTGTGTGGGCAGTTATGGAGATCTTTGGGCAGCTCTTGGGCTAAAGCAAGGTGATCGGAAGTGGGTTGGGGGTTCATCAGGCAACTTCTCTCCCTTTCTCCTTGTTGATGACCCAACACACCACCTGAGGCCTGAAAAGTTGTAGACTGGATGGAAGATGTCTTACTAGGAGCCAGGTCTGGCAGCTTCCAGAAAGTCAGTCCTGGAGGAGATCTATAACTTAATTTTGTAGAGTTTAGTGTCACCACACGGATGAAAAGTGTTCATTGGACTGTGCTGGTCTTCCTGGGGGGATAGCTCAGGGGTAGAGCATTTGACTGCAGATCAAGAGGTCCCTGGTTCTGGGGCTGGCACAAAGGCAGTCAAGAAAGGCACAAAGGTAGATCAATGCAGTAGGATAGAGAGCCCAGAAATAAACTCAGGCGTCTACAGTCAATTACTCTACAACAAAGGAGGCAAGAGTATACAATGGGGAAAAGACAGTCTCTTCAGTAAGTGGTGCTGGGAAAACTGGACAGCTACATGAAATGTTAGAACATTCTCTAACACCACATACAAAAATAAACTATAAATGGATTAAAGACCTAAACTCAAAACCAAATACTATAAAACTCCTAAAGGAAAACATAGGCAGAACACTGCTTGACATAAATTGCAGAGATATTTTTTTGGACTGGTCTCCTAGAGTAATGGACATAAAAACAAAAATAAAACAAATGAGACCTAATTAAACTTAAAAGCTTTTGTACAGCAAAGGAAACCATAATAAACAAAATGAAAAGGCAACCCACAGAATGGGAGAAAATGTTTGCAAAAGATGCAATAGACAAGAGATTAATTTCCAAAGTATACAAACAACTCAGACAGCTTAATATTAAAAAAAAAAAAAAAAACTCAATCAAAAAAAATGGGTGAAGATCTCCATAGACATTTCTCCAAAGAAGCAAACAGGCACGGGGAAAGATACTCAGTGTCACCAATTATTAGAAAAAGGTGAATCAAAACTAAAAAGAGAATCACAATACATCCTGCAATCCTGCTCCTGGGCATGTATCCCGAGAAAACTCGAATCCAGAACAATACATGCAATCACAACATTGTTAATCAGCTATATCCCAATACAACATAAAACGTTTTTTTTAAAAAGATGCCCCTCAATGGTGATTGTTCACTGCAGCACTGTTTACAATGGGTAAGACAGGAAAGCAACCTAAATGTCCATTGACAGATGAATGGTACATATATTTGTTGTTGTTCAGTCACTAACTAACCGACTCTGTGACCCCATGAACTGTAGCACTCCAGGCTCCCTTGTCCTTCACTGTCTCCTAAAGTGTGCTCAGATTCGTGCCCACTGAGTCAGTGGTGCTATCTAACCATCTCATCCTCTGCCCGCCCCTTCTCCTTTTGCCTTCAATCTTCCCAGCAGCAGACACTTGCAGCGTAAGTGGCAGCTTGCAGCAAGCACTGTGGGCAGTAGTTGGAAGCAGGGTCTTAGTTTCCCAGACTGGGAGTCCTAAACTGGACCAGAAGAGCCAGCAATTAGGGCTAAGGTCCCTAGTAGTGTCTGCCTAGTCAAGATTAATTCAGGCAAGGAGGCAGAAGGAAATTAGTAAAGTAAAAATTTTATTGAAAAGAAAAGTACACGCTAAAAGGAGACAGGCAAGCTCAGAGAGGGTTACGCCTTGGGGAAGTTTAAATCCTTTGTAAGGGGGCAATTCTACAGGTCTTTGTCTCCGCGTGCCTTATTCCCCCTTGCCTTATTCCCCTCTGGTTAATTTGTCTCAGGACCTTCCCCTGGGGTGTGCACACCTTAGCCAAGATGGATCTCAAAGTGAAGGCTTCTGGGAGGAGCAAGACTCATTCTGGCCTGGAATTATCCTCTTTTTTGACCCCAAGTCTCTCTGAGCACATGGAGTGTCCCCTTATCTTTTATTCAGGAATTTTTCCTTCTCTTTGTCCTTGCCACAATTATTCCCTTGAGGTGTTTACAAGAGACTAAGACTGGCTACTTACCAGTCAACAGGGGGCTGATCGTAAATTTCTCAACTAAAGCCCACCTATCTCTTATCTCAGGAAATGCAAAGAGGAGGCTGGCTGATGGTAAATGTCCAACGTGGAGCCCATCTATCTCCTAACCTCAAGAGGAGGGGAGGTAGCTGTTGGGGTGTCAAGGCCCCAAGGGGGAAGCTGATAGGTGAGAGGGAGAGATTCCAAAGGTGGGAGAGACAGTTTGCAGCAAAGAAAGTTTACCTGCTCCTTGGCATGGAGATGGAGGGTGCCAGTCAAAGTGAGGTCATCTTACCCATTTGCCCACAGATTAGAGTCTCTGGTAGAATGTGGTTCTTCTCCAGCAGCATTTCTTGGTCTTAGATTTATGTTAGCTTAGGTCCATTTGTGATCTAGGGAATTCCTAAATCTACTCAGCCACGTTATATTACATTACATTACATTCAGTTGCTCAGTCGTGTCTGACTCTTTGCAACCCCATGGACTGCAGCATGCCAGGCCTTCCTGTCCATCACCACCAACTCCCCGAGCTTGCTAAAACTCATGTTCTTCAAGTAAGTGACGCCATCTAGCCATCTCATCCTCTGTCGTCCTCTTCTCCTCCTGCCTTCAATCTTTCCCAGCAGCAGGATTCTTCCCATCAGGTGGCCAAAGTATTGGAGTTTCAGCTTCGGCATCAGTCCTTCCAATGATTTTTCAGGACTGATTTCCTTTAGGATTCACTGGTTTTCTCTCCTTGCAGTCCAAGGGACTCTCAATAGTCTTCTCCAACACTGTTAGGGGAAGCACACTGACGGAAACCACCCACCCTGGCCAGGCACCACAGTAACCATTTGCATGAGGTGTTTTATGACAGGAGGTCCTGGTAAGAAACAGGGAACTAACAAGCCTCCACCAACCAGAACAGTTCGGGAAAGGTCAAAAGGGGACACCACCTGTCCGACCACTTCCCAGAATCCTTCTCTCTGGCATCCATCTTGGCTGAACAAGGCATGCACCACCAGGAAGGACTCTAAGTCAGAAGGATTGGCTAAAGACAACCCGGAAACTAATCCCATCATCATAAAACCCGAGACGGCAAGTCCTGTGGCAGAGCTGTTCTCCTGGGTTCCCTTACCCTCCTGCTCTCCACCCGGGTGCCCTTTCCCAAGAAAATCTCTTGCTTTGTCAGCACATGTGTCTCCTCGGACAATTCATTTCCGAGTGTTAGACAAGAGCCCAGTTTTGGGCCCTGGAAGGGATCCTCTTTCCTACAACAACACCACAGTTCAAAAGCATCAACCCTTCGGTGCTCAGCTTTCTTTATGGTTCAACTCTCACATCCATACGTGACTACTGGAAAAACTATAGTTTTGACCATATGGACCTTTGTTGGCAAAATAACGTCTCTGCTTTACAATACACTGTCTAGGTTTATCATAGCTTATCTTTCAAGGAGCAAGTGTCTTTTAATTTCATGGCTGCAGTCACCATCTGCAGTGATTTTGGAGCCCCTCAAAATAAAGTCTGTCACTGTTTCCACTGTTTCCCCATCTATTTGCCATGGAGTGATGGGACCAGATGCCATAATCTTAGTTTTCCGAATGTTGAGTTTTAAGCCAACTTTTTCACTCTTCTCTTTCACTTTCATTAAGAGGCTCTTTAGTTCTTCGCTTTCTGCCATAAGGGTGGTGTTATCTGCGTATCTGAGGTTATTGATATTTCTCCCAGAAATCTTGATTCCAGCTTGTGCTTCATCCAGCCCAGCATTTCCCATGATGTACTCTGCATAGAAATTAAATAAGCAGGATGACAATATACAGCCTTGATGTACTCCTTTCCCAATTTGGAACCAGTCTGTTGTTCCATGTCCAGTTCTAACTGTTGCTTCTTGACCTGCATACAAATTTCTCAGGATACAGGTAAGGTGTTCTGGTATTCCCATCTCTTGAAGAATTTTCCACAGTTTGTTGTGATCTACATGCAAATCATTTCAGTATTCTTGCCTTGAGAATCCCATGAAGAGTATGAAAAGGCAAAAATATAGGACATGGAAAGATGAACTCCCAGGTTGGTAGGTACCCAATATGCTACTGGAGATGAGTAGAGAAATAACTCCATAAAGAATGAAAGAATGAAGCCAAAGCAAAAACAATGCCCAGTTGTGGATGTGACTGGTGATGGAAGTAAAGTCCAATGCTGTAAAGAACAAGACTGCATAGGAAGCTGGANAGACTTTATTCTGGGGGCAGGGGCTCCAAAATCACTGCAGATGGTGACTGCAGCCATGCAATTAAAAGACACTTGCTCCTTGGAAGAAAAGTTATGACCAGCCTAGACAGCATATTGAAAAGCAGAGACATTACTTTGCCAAAAAAAGTTGATCTAGTCAAAGCTATGGTTTTTCCAGTAGTCATGTATGGATGTACCATAAACAAAGCTGAAGGCTGAAGAATTGATGCTTTTGAACTGTAGTGTTGGAGAAGATTGTTGACAGTCCCTTGGACTGCAAGGAGAGAAAACAAGTGAATTCTAAAGGAAATCAGTCCTGAATGTTCATTGGAAGGACTGATGCTGAAGCTGAAATTCCAATACATTGGCAACCTGATGCGAAGAAGTGACTCAGTGGAAAAGACCCTGATGCTGGGAGAGACTGAAGTCAGGAGGAGAAGGGGATGACAGAGGATGAGATGGTTGGGTGGCATTGTCAAGTCGATGGACATGAGTTTGAGCAAGCTCAGGGAGCTGGTGATGGACAGGGAAGCCTGGTGTGCTGCAGTCCACGGGGTTGCAAAGAGTTGGACATGACAGAGACTGAACTGAACTCAACTGTTGTGATCCACAAAGTCAAAGGCTTTAGCATAATCAATGAAGCAAAAGTGGATGTTTTTCTGGAACTCACTTGCTTTTGATATGATCCAAGGGATGTTGGCAATTTGATCTCTGGTTCCTCTGCCTTTTCTAAGTCCAGCTTGAACATCTGGAAGTTCACAGTTCCATGTACTATTGAAGCCTAACTTGGAGAATTTTTAGCAATGCTTTGCTAGCATGTGAGATGAGTGCAATTGTGTGGTAGTTTGAGCATTCTTTGGCATTGCCTTTCTTTGGGATTGGAATGAAAACTGACCTTTTGCAGTCCTGTGGCCACTGCTGAGTTTTCCAAATTTGCTGGCATATTGAGTGCAGCACTTCCACAGCATCATCTTCTAGGATTTGAAACAGCTCAGCTGGAATTCCATCGCCTTCTCTACTTTTGTTCATAGTGATGGTTCCTAAGGCCCAATTGACTTTGCACTCCGGGATGTCTGGTTCTAGGTGAGTGATCACACCATCATGGTTATCTGGGTCATTAAGATCTTTCCATAGCTTTGCCTTTTTCAGAATGCCATATAGTTGGAACCACACAGGATGTATCATTTTCAGATTGACTTCTTTCACCTACTTCCGCTTGTTCCTAGGAGTGGTGACTCTCCGTGGTCACATCTCTATTAACTGAAGAAACAGAGGTCGGTATGGTCATCTGTGTCCTTGACTGAGTTTACCAGAAAGTTCCCTGAACTGATGTCAGCCCCTGAGGGTTAGACCTCATGTAGTAAATTTGGACAGATACCTCCATTGCCTCCAGTTTCTGTTCTTCAGGTGCCCACCGTGATGGGCACAGTCATCTGACTCTGAAGGCCATTCTGCAATGTCTAGGCTTCTCCAGGCTGCTGCCCACACCCTGGGGCTATAGGCTGGGGGCAGTGGTAAGTGAGATGGGGACACAGGCTGTGTGATTTTTGAAGAGAGAGCTGGGTGCCTTTTCTGTAGCAGGTTGATGAGTTTTCAAGCAGCAGATTTTGCAGTTTCCAAGAGAGGTCCATCCTGAGGTGGCAACTCGCAGGTTTACAGGTAGTCTGGGTGTGGCTGGATAGACAACAATATTAATTAAGTCATACCATCACAGAAGGGGGTATAGCTCAGGGGTAGAGCATTTGACTGCAGATCAAGAGGTCCCCAGTTCAAATCTGGGTGCCCCCTACTTATTCTTAACTTTTCCCTTTTGGTACAGCATTTCAACTTCTTCCTTATTAGAAGTCAATGTAAAGTTTTTTGTTTTTGTTTTTGTTTAGAACCAGAAAATTGTGATGCTTTACTATGATAGTTGGCAGTTCTTAACTTTGAGTATAAATTAGAATCCCTTGAAGAGTCTATAAAAGTACCATTTCCCAGGCCCCACCCCAGACCAATTAAATCAGTGTATTTGAGGTGGAGCCCAGGTATGGTAAACTCTTCCCAAAGTTCCTAGTCTGCAGCTAAGTTGAAACCACCTTTAGCTGAGATTTCAGAAGCCTTCTCAGAGTGGTTCCCTTATCCCAGTTCTGTCTGTTACTGAGTCCAAGTGAATCCAAGAGACAAGGTATTGAGGCAAGGAATATTTTATTTGGAAAGCCAGCTGACCGAGAAGATGGCAGACTAATGTCTGAGAGTAACCATCTTGTTGGGGTCTGGATGCCAAGTTCTTTTACAGAGTCAGAGGGAGAGAAGCAATGAGGAACTAAAGTCAAAAGGCAGAATAAAGAGAGAGAAGCAGTGGAGAAGTAAAGTGAAAGGGTCTTCAGCTTTTCAGTCTTCAAAAACATCTCTGGGAATGGCCAGCCTTTGGAGGGGTGTGTTAATCTCTTCTTTTCCTTGTGGCTATTCACAAGGTGGTCAGGGTCAGATCATCACTCTAGGAGCTGAGCAAAGGCACTTTAGTTTACAGCCAGGCAGAGGGGCACAGTTCTCCGAGGCAGGCTATTGTGTAAGATTGCAGGTGGCGCTAGTGATAAAGACCCCACCAATGCAGGGGACAGAAAAGGTTCGATTCTTGGGTCGGGAAGATCCCCTGGAGGAGGTCATGGTAATCCACTCCAGTATTCTTGCCTGGAGAATCCCATAGACAGAAGAGCCTGGTGAGCTACAGTTCATAGGGTCACAGAGTTGGATTTGACTGAAGTCTTAACACACACACACACACACAATAACAAAAGCAATCAGAAACAGTTTCTAGCATGGAGTCAAAATTGGCTTCTTTCCTGCAATGTGTCTGCCCAGCACTTTGTGTTCTGGCATTCCTCCATTCTGAAGGGTATCATTTGTCACTTGACCTTAAAGTCATCCTCCAGGAACAACTGCTGTTTCAGCATTTCTTGGTTTCCTTAATTTTCCCCTGTCTCAGTCCAGTCATTCTCTGTGGGACGAGTGAGCCCTCCCTGAGAGGGGCTCAGAGAATGCACAGTTCAGTTCAGTCGCTCAGTCATGTCTGACTCTTTGTGATCCCATGAACTGCAGCACACCAGGCCTCCCTGTCCATCACCATCTCCCAGAGTTCACTCAGACTCACGCCCATCAAGTCAGTGATGCCATCCAGCCATCTCATCCTCTGTCGTCCCCTTCTCCTCCTGCCCCCAATCCTTTCCAGCATCTGAGTCTTTTCCAATGAGTCAACTCTTCGCATGAGGTGGCCAAAGTACTGGAGCTTCAGCTTTAGCATCATTCTTTCCAAAGAAATCCCAGGGCTGATCTCCTTCAGAATGGACTGGTTGGATCTCCTTCAGAAAGGGCTGGTTGGATCTCGTTCAGAAAGGGCTGGTTGGATCTCCAAGGGACTCTCAAGAGTCTTCTCCAACACCACAGTTCAAAAGCATCAATTCTTCAGCGCTCAGCCTTCTTCACAGTCCAACTCTCACATCCATGCATGACTACTGGAAAAACCATAGTCTTGACTAGACGGACCTTAGTCGGCAAAGTAATATCTCTGCTTTTGAATATACTATCTAGGTTGCTCATAACTTTTCTTCCAAGGAGTAAGCGTCTTTTAATTTCATGGCTGCAGTTACCATCTGCAGTGATTTTGGAGCCCAACAGAGGATGAAAAATCCACATGTGAAAGTGTAATTTGGGTCGTGTAATTATTAAAGACAATTTTATGTCTCTTTCAAGCTTTACAAGTAAACTTCTGCAGAAGGAAATTATATCAACTATCTCAAAACTAAAGAACTCCATGACTTTCTGGCTTGGAGAACAAACGTTTTGGTTGATGATCTGAGAATTCATTGTAGGTTCAGAGCTTAGCATGTAATTCAGAAGTACAGTTCATGGGAATTTTATTATTTGAATTTATTATCCCTGACACTAACAATATTTTATGACCTTTCTTACAACTACCTGAAATACTTTCCATGGTGTTTCAGGTTATATAAACAGCAGAAGTCTATATGAGCTAAAAATCGACTCTCATAATAAAACTATCTGACTGCAAGAAAGTCTTAATCTCTTTCTGTTGAGAAATAGCCATTTAAAACAGAGCATGGCCAACTCTAGTTTTCCTTGAGACTTTGTCTAACTTGATAAGTTGGCAAATAGCTCTTTGTCTAACTTCCTGTGTTGTAACTATTCTGTTCAACAGGAGCTATCTTATCAACATATGCATGCTGCTGCTAAGTCGCTTCAGTTGTGTCTGACTCAGTGCGACCCCGTAGACGGCAGCCCACCAGGCTCCCCCGTCCCTGGGATTCTCCAGGCAAAAACACTGGAGTGGGTTGCCATTTCCTTCTCCAATGCAGGAAAGTGAAAAGTGAAAGTGAACTCGCTCAGTTATGTCCGCCTCTTAGAAACCCCATGGACTGCAGCCTACCAGGCTCCTCCGTCCATGGGATTTTCCAGGCAAGAGTATGCCTATAAAAACAAAACTTCTTTAATTTTCAGGGCTGTGCTTTAATTCCTCTTTCATTAAAGCTTATTGATTTTGTTAACAAGAGACTTGAATTTTTAAGTTAGTATTTTTTTCCTTAGGGAGGTGGCGATTGTTATTCCAGGTTCATAAGCACTTGGACTTTTGGCTTAGAATCTGGTTGCTGGTCCCTTTCCTGTCCTTGCTCTCCCTGGATGCCTCCTGACAGTGAAGGTTATCTCACTGATGGCAACCTCTGTCTTGCCTCCTCTTTGCCCGTTTTGGTCCTGCAACCTGACCCATCAGCCATGAAATCAGTCTGGAGCCCCATTGACCGGGGTGATTCCTTCCTTCTTAACCTTTCCCACAATGTGATGGTCTGTGTGCTCAGTCATGTCCGACGCTGCGGCCTCTTGGACTGTAGCCTGTCAGGCTCTTTTGCCTATGGAGTCTTCCAGGCAAGAATACTGGAGCGAATTGCCATTACTTCCTCCAGGGGATCTTTTGACCCAGGGACTGAACCCAAGTCTCCTGAGTCTCCTGCACTGGCAGGAGGATTTTTTTTTTAACCACCAAGCCATCAGAGTCTGACAGGACTGAGCATGCAGGCTCTGCCTGGGAGGCAGTTGCATCCGCCTGTCTCTTCCCTTTAGGAGGCTCCCTAGGGCCCACCCACCCCAGCTGTCTCCCTCTGGCTGGGGGGAGGCCTTGTCAGTTGTATATCATTTCATCACTTAGCTGGGGACTGGCCCTTCCTTGAATACTTTGCTCCAAGAATGAATATAAAAAACTTTCTCTGCCTTTAAAAACACTGCCATCCACATTTCAACTTATAGTAAGTCCCCTACATACAAATGAGTTCCATTCAGAGAGCGTGTTCATAAATCCAATTTGTTCCTGAGTCCAGCTAAGTTAGCCTGGGTACCCAACTAACACAACCGACTATCTAGTCCTACATTGTAATAGGCTTATAATACTTTTCACACACGTAATCTGTATATAAAAAACAAGCAGAAAATAAAACATTTTAATTTTATAGTACAGTACCTGGAAAAGTACAGTAGGGCACTACAGCAGCTGGTATTCCGGGGCTGGCATGCACGTTCTCATCTTTGAAAGTGCAAAACTTGAAGAGGACTTACTGTATTGCAAAACTCAACTAGCCTCAGAGTCGAGCTTTCCTCTAATTACTCTCAGACACTTAAAAGGGGACGGATGCAGGAGCTCTGTTTCCTGACCAAGGATTGGACCCGAACCTGAGCCTATGTCTCCTGTATTGGGAGTGTGGAGTCTTAACCACTGGACCACCAGGGAAGTCCTCACAGTAGGTTTTTAAAAAGCCCCAATAAACTTACAGCATACATGCATTTGTCATGCAATTTTTTTTTCACTTAATGGTATTGTTAAGCATCTTTCCATGACACACTCTGGACCAATTTTATCTTTTCTTGTTGCATCATATTCCTCTGACTGCACCATGATGTTTATAGCCAGTCTCCCTGTCAATGGATATTGAGGTAGCTTCCTGTTCACTGCTAATACAGAAAAAGGTTGCAGTGGGTCTCTGCCACTCACTGCGCACTCATGAGGATTTCTGAAGTATATATTCCTACAAGTGGCACTCTTCTAGAGTATCATTTTTCCTAAGAAACATTTTTTTTTTTACAATGGCAACATGCTCAGTATAGAAAAGTTGAGAGAGAAAAAACACAAAAAGTTGAAATCACCTATAATTCTTCTTAGACACGCTTTTGTAACTGCCTTTTCACTTGATGAACTTTCATAAAGATTATTCTATGTCTTTAAATAACTCTTGGGCATAGGCTGTGAACTTGTTTCAAGTGGGAGAAGACAGTGTCATCATGTCACAGTTACATTGTCATCCCAGCATGCCTGACACACAGTAGATGCTCAGTGACTGTTAGCACCCAAGAGGGTTATCTGGATGATTTGAAATGTTTCCCAACCTGTAAAGGTCAACCAGGCTACCAGGGGCCCCCAGCCAGATGCACATAGAAGTGATGAGGAAACAAAGGCTGATCCCTGGCAGCTAGGAGGCCAGGGTTCAAAAAGCAGAGCTGACCGAACATCTCAACCAGCAAGATGGAATACTGGTGTGTCAACCCAGTAAAAGGTGTTGATTATACCTCTCTACCAGGTCAGGGGGTATAGCTCAGGGGTAGAGCATTTGACTGCAGATCAAGAGGTCCCTGGTTCAAATCCAGGTGTCCCCTCCTTTTTCTCATTTTCAATCCCAAAGTGGGTCTGACATTACCTGTCCACACCCCCCTTCCCCAGATCAGGACACCTGGAGAAGAAAGACAAAGCCGTTTGAACCCTTTGATTCACAACTCCTGGGAAAATACAGACCCGATCTGAATTTTTTGTATGAAAATGTACAAGTGTACAAGGCACAGATCCCTGCCTCCTCCAGCTCTTCTGGCTCTGCCTCAGCTCCAGCCAGAGATTTCAACCTTCCACAGATCCGCACGTTCTCCACAGAGGGGCCTGGTGTGTCTCCACCCCACCCCACGTGGGTTACGACGCAAAGTAGTTGAAGTGACAGAAGCCTCTGTATTAGCTTCCCAAGCCCCTCATGCTGGGCTGCAGGTCAGAGGTCCTGGACTGAGTGTCTTTGTCCCCAGGTCCTAAAGCTCCCACTGGGTCTGCTCTGACTCACAGACCCAGACAGAGCGGGGCCCGCAGAAGAACAGGATCAGCCAATTCTTCTCGGCTGTGGGATTAAAGCCAAGGAGTGACAGGTGGCGGAAGGACTTGCCTGACCCTCCTTGCCTCTTTTCTCTCTCTCCTCTGTGCCGCTGGAATCACAATAAGAACAGGGAAGATGCAGCTGTCCTTAAAAGCTCATCTCTTTGTTCTGGCCAAACGGAGATGCCTGGCCTCTGTGACTGTAGCCAGCACTCCTCCAGACACCGAGCTGCCCTGTGTCTAGTGAGCCCAGGAGCCCTGCTCGATTGCACCCTGAAGGCATCCCTGCTTCCCTTCTACACCACCCTCTGCCCCCGGCCAGCATCCAGGGCCAAGCCATCAGTAGAAGTCCATGGCTGTGTCATGGAGGGCCTCTGGGCTAAACTGAGGCCACAGTGCCCCAGCCGGGCTGCCCGTCACACACAGGCCTCTGAGGCAAGAAAGTAGGATGGGCTTTCATGGACATGAAGTTCAAGGCTCCAGGTCAGACCTCCTGAATCAGAAGGGTTGGCCATGAAATCAAAGGACTCCATTTAAAAAAAAATATTATTTATTTATGGCTATGCTGGGTCTTTCTTGCTGCACGGGCTTTCTCTAGTTGTGGCAAGTGGGGGCTACTCTCTGATTTCCGTGTGTGGGCTTCTCATTGCGGTGGCTTCTCTTGTTGCAGAGGATGGGCTCCAGGGCGTGTGGGCTTCAGTAGTTGACACACTGGGGCTTAGTCGCTCTGCAGCATGTAGAATCTTCCTGGACCAGGGATCAAACCTGGGTCCCCTGCAATGGCAGGTGGATTCTTAACCGCTGGACCACCAGTGAAGTCCTCTATATTTTTAAATATAAACTTTTTGGCAAAATCATTTCTTTTGAATTGTTAAAAAATTTTATTTGGCTGCACCAGGTCATAGCTGTGGCATGTGGGATCTAGTTCCCCGACTAGGAATCGAACTTGGGCCCCCTGCCTTGGGAACACAAAGTCTTAGCCATTGGACCAGCAGGAAAGTCCCCAAAGATTCTATTTTTAACAAACTCTGGAGAAGATCCCCAAAGAAAGGGAGAACTGGGAATCACCAATTTAGTTTTGTGTTCCATACTATAGGCTCAAAAAGAGGCCATAATTAAGGGACATGCCTGTGCACATACACCTGATTAATGATAGGGTTGGGACCAGATCCACACGGCTGGTTCTCAGGCTCTTCCTGCCCTCAACACCCTGGGGCAGGGCACAACCTTGCCCACTGCCTTCATCTGCTGCCCATTCTTGTGGCTGAGCCCTGACGGGGTTGGGTGAGATAGATCTTCCCCAGAGATGACCTGAAAGGTTTCCACTTGATGTGAGCATGCACGTGTGTGTGTGTGTGTGTGTGTGTGTGTGTGTGTGTGTGTTCAGTTGTTCAGTCGTGTCTGACTCTTTACGACCCTGTGGGCTGTAGCCTGGCAGGCTCCTCTATCCATGGGATTTCCCAAGCAAGAATACTGAAGTGGGTTGTCATGCCCTCCTCCAGGGGATCTTCCTGACCCAGGGATCTCTTATGTCTCCTGCATTGCAGGTGGATTCTTTACCACTGAGTCACCTGGGAAGCCCTCCACCTGATGTCTGGTACTAAATGAAATAAGCTTGCAGGGGCCTGAAAATCCAACCCTTTAAACCTACAGTCAGAGGCCCCTCCCCTGAGCCAGAAGCCCACTTCTGACCCTTTACTATGTGACACTGCTTCATGATTGTGGCCTCCCCAGGGAAGGTCCTCTAGTCTTCCAGTCATTGTATTTTAAGTTTGTACTTTTTAATCTGTTACAATATTGTTTGTTTTATGTTTTGCTTTTTTGTCCTAGAGATATGTGGGATCTTTGCTCCCCAATCAGAGACTGAATCTGCTCTCCCTGCGTTGGAAGGCAAAGTCCCAGCCACTGGACCACCAGGGAAGTCTCTTCGCACCCCAGTCATTTCTGTTTCTTCCTGGTCAGCTCTATGGCCTGGCTGAGCCACCCTCTTCTTGCTATAAGCTCTTGTTCCTCCAGGCTCCTCATTTGAGCACTCAGAAACTTCTTCTGCTAAAATAGAGAAAGAACGTTCTGGTGATGGGTTGACAAAGAATAAGACAAAAGTCTGCCTGAAGCCACGAGAAAGGGACTGACCTAGTGCAGTGGGGTTGGGTGTTGGAATCCATCTGGCTTTATGACAGAGGAAGACCTGTAACCATGTAATCCTGAACACCTCCTCTCTCTTCCTAAAGTTAGGAGGACAGAGCTGTTTCAGCTGATAAAAGCAGGCTCATTAGGGGGCACCCGGATTTGAACCAGGGACCTCCTGATCTGCAGTCAAATGCTCTACCCTGAGCTATACCCCTTTCCTGGGGTGTGTGCTCCCCACCCTCACCAGCACACTGTCGTTCCTGTTCAACCCTAGTCTGTTCCTGGGCACCGGGCAGAGGGACCTCACTGCAAACTGACCCTTCTTTGGCCATGAGCTCAGTTCTGTGCTCATGGGGCCTGGACACTCCTCTGACCTGACCTGAAGCTCCCCTCTCTCAGCACCCACCTGGGGCCTCACACTGTGCCCTCTAGAAGCACGGATGGACTTTGGGTCTCCATGGCCATCTCCTCTTCTGTGGTGTTTCCCTCATCCGTGGCCAAGTCCGGGGCTTTGGCAGAGTCTGCAGAGACTTGGTGGACACCAGGGCAGGTATTTGGCTACAAAACCTGCAGTCTCACCACGAGGCCCAAATGCAGCTCCAGCTTTCTGCAGGAGGTCCCAAACCAGCAGGTTGGCGCGGCTGAAGAGCTGACCCCTCTGGGGCCCTAGAGACAGGCCTCTCCTTGCCAAGCCCCGCTCTGCAGCAGGACAGACCCCCCAGCACCGAAGAACAGGCTCTGGCGATGTCACTGACTGATCTTAGCAGCTAAAACATTGTATGGCTGCCTCCCAGGGGGCCATGGAGGACCGTGGCAAAGGTGTGTTAGAAACAGGACTCATTATTCTTGTAACACGGCTAAGTTCTGGGAGGTAAAAAGAAGAGGGTAGTGGGAAGAAAGAAAGTATTCCTTCTTTGCAGTCATCTCACATTCCAGGCTGAAGGCACTGCTTGTAAAGCCATGGCTTGTAATTGGTACTGAGTCTCCCTCCATCCTGCGCTGTATCCATTCTGACCCCTTCAGGACCCCACCTCCCGCACAACCGCCTCCTGGGCTCCACCAGACAGACCTAGGCTTCAGCTCGCGTCTGCTGCTGTCCCTTCTCCCTCTGGTCCTTGGCTTTGATGGGATCCTCCTGGGGAAGCTATTAGCTGTGATTTTGGTGGTTCAGCAGGGCGAGGTAGAGGATGTCGTCATTCCTGGGATATGCTGATGTTCCCTCAGATATTAGACCTCCAGAAGTTTCACAGAGGCAATGGACACCAATAATCTGGAAGATATATGGGTGTTTGTCTTTCCCTAGTAAAGAGTTTCCAGGTAAACGGCTGAAGGGCGCTTTGGGGAAATCTAGGAGTAAGTTCAAATACCACGGTTGGATAGTTTGGAGGAATCCTTTACTCAAGTTTATTCAGATTTCCCTTTCAAGGGATGCCAGGCCTCTGAACTGATTCAGATCTGGGAACCGAGTGAGAGGTCAGGAATCTCCTTGTGCTACAAGTTGAAAGGACGGGGGCAGGCTTCCCATCGTCAGCCCCAAGGACCTCAGGACCAGTCACGCACAGCCACGCTCTGTGTGGCACGGACCAGACAGTAACCTCCAACTTGCATCTGGAGGTGAAGAGTCACACTGCTTGAACTCTAACACCCTAGGATCCTCCCCACTGAAATCAGAGAATCCCTCTCCACTGTAAGATCTCCAGCAAGCATCCCTGTCTATAGAGAACAGCTACTAAAATGTATTTCAAAGACACAGATGCTCCACACACCCATGCATCTTCTAATAAGACTTTAGTGAAGGGAATCATTGTTTGAACGGGCAAGTCACACACGATAAATAAGTAATTCTTCTAATCTGAGAGCATGGGATATCTTCCCATTTCTTTGAATCATCTTCAATTTCCTTTATAGCATATGTCTTTCACATCCTCACTCAGATTTATACCTAGGTGTTTTTTAAAACGCGATCTTTAATGGGAATTTTTTCTCTTTCTGATATTTCATTGCGTAAAGAGATGCAATAATTTCTGTATGTTAATCTTGTATCCTGCTACTTTGCTGAATTTATTATCAGTTCTAGTAGTCTTTGTGTAGAGTCTTTAGGGTTTTCTATATAGAGTATCATGTCATCTGCATATAATAATAATTTTACTTCTTCCCATAATGTGTGTTTTGATTAAGGATTTCACAGTAAGTTTTGAAAGGCTTTATTCAGACTACATGTGAACTTGGTATATGTTAATAAAATGGAGTGATTTCTAATCTGCTAAAAAATCATAAGGAAGTCAGTGGAAATACTACAATTCTAAATCTAAATGCACCCAATGACATAGTATCAAAACATATAAAACAAAATGGACAGAAATAAAAAGGAGAAATAAACAAAGCCTCAATCACAGGACTGAGGAGACTTTACCTTTCTCAATAACTTACAGAACAGGTAAACAATATGGCAGTGGGGTGTGGAGGGCCCGTAACAGAGTTGACAAATGTGCCCTAATTGATACACACATATTATTTTCACAAAGATCAGGATACACGTGAGAAGGGAAGGTGTCGTGATAAATAAAGGGGACACAAATGGACCCTGAGGTGGCCTGCAGGATTCTCAGGGGACCTTCCTGCAGGGGATCTTCCTTGCAGGGAATCTTCCTGCAGGGGACTGGATTCCTCCAACTCGCATCTCCGGTGTCTCCTGCACTGTAGGCAGATTCCTCAGCGGTGGCCGCTGAGCCACCGGGGAAGGGGGTGGCTAGCAATGTTTTATTTTTCCCTCAGCAGTGGTTGCATGGTTATCTATAAGTGTCTATTAAATACTGTGTTAAATAGTACATATAAGTTTTCTATATGTATATTTCACGATGAAAATCTATTTGCTGGCACTTTCAGACTCTGATGTTGACAGTACGTGTCTATATGTCTTTTCTGGAGAAGAATTTCACAATATAACGGCTTAAACATGCATATGCATAAATTCCACGTCTAGGAATTTATGATAAAGTAAAGTAAGATGAAACAGAGACAACTTCAACAGGACTCTTCGCAGAGCTGTCTATAGGAGTGGAATTAGAGACTGCACAGATATCCAACAAAGAAGGGCTGGCTAAGTAAATGGTAGCAGCAGCCATATAGAATACTATGCAGTTACTATGAAAGGTATTCTGAAAGGTTTTTTCTTTTTTAATTGGCATGAAAAAGTAATCACAACGTCTATTGTTAAAAATCATCATAAAACAGGAAGAAGAGTTAATTGTTGTAAGAAAATTATACACATATTATAAATATGTATTCTCTCTGAAATGACTTATTTACTTTTTTCCAGATAATTCAGTCTTGCTTTTTAAGAAAGCAATGGTTTCAACTGTCAGTGTCACTTAAGAAATGCTTTCATCTGAAAAACATAAAAACTGATTTGAATAAGGATTGAGACGGGCCAACGGAGACAGGCCCTGGCCCAGATTTCACCTTTCCTCCTGATCGCGTTGCACAGAAGACGCAGCATCCAGGCTGCTGTCTCATCGGGCAGTGATACCGGACTCAGGATCTCTGACCGCATTTTGGCGACTCCAGTGGTTTTATTATTTGAGAGAGTTTTTGCATTTCTGCAGAACCAGATAGGTTTTTCTTACAAAGCTTCTGACCCGCACCCACCGCTGGTCCAAGCACATCACTGCTTGGATCTTCCAGTTACCAGAAAGTAAGAAAAGCGTGAAGACAGCTGTATCCATTTTTCAGCGAACTTTTTTCCCTAATTTAAGAGAGTAATTTATTGGAAACACATCACAAAATTGCCACGACAATGTGAAAGGCAGGACCAAGTCAAACTCCAAGATTCTGAAATCAGCTTCGGATACTGCAGTAGCAATCTCTCCGTGAGGCTGGAGTAGTCAGGGAAATGCATTTGCAGAATCCAGAACCAGCCAATCTGGGTGCTTTGTCTCTTGTCCAAGGCTCAGATTCCTTCCAAAGAGGGATCATTTGCCTGACCTAGTTAGTATCAAGGCATGCCCACTTCTTAGTTATAGAAGGTCTGAGATTCCTTACCAGACTTGATCCAAGTGGAAACTGGAATGCTATTAGGAGGAGGAAACGGAGATTGAGAAGCCAGAGTACTCCCCCTCCATCCACAACGTCAGTTATTATTGAGATATTTGCATCAAGAAATGTGAAGCAGTTGCTGTGTTTGCAGTATAGGAATAGTTGTTTTCGAAACTAGACATCTGAGAGGATAGAGAAATTGGGAGACCAGTGCTTTCCTAGTCTGTACTTTTTGCTTCTGCCAAATATCCCTTTGAACTCAATACCAAGGCTCTTTCTCTTACTGTTGTGGTTTAGTTGCTAAGTCGTGTCTGACTCTCTGTCCATGGGATTTCCCAGGCAAGAATACTGGAGTGGGTTGTCATTTCCTACTTCAGGGGATCTTTCCGACCCAGGGATCGAACCCACGTCTCTTACACTGCAGGCAGATTCTTTACCACTGAGTCACCTGGGAGGCCCTTCTCTTATTACAAAGTTCGACTTAGATGTTATTCGATGAGAAACAGAAAGTCTAAGCCACCACAGACATTCAAATGGGAGATGCCAAAGCTGTGTGTGTGTGTTTGTGTGTGTGTGTTTGTGTGTGTGTGCGTGCGTCCATGCTTGTGCATGTGTATGTGTGAGTTAAATATTTTTTTAAAAAAGCTTTGGGATTACTACGAATTTCATACATACATAGATGTAGAACTTGGCAACTAGTAACCGCTGCTGCTGCTGCTAAGTCGCTTCAGTCGTGTCCGACTCTGTGCGACCCCATAGATGGCAGCCCACCAGGCACCCCTGTTCCTGAGATCCTCCAGGCAAGAACACTGGAGTGGGTTGCCATTGCCTTCTTCAATGCATGAAAATGGAAAGTGAAAGCGAAGTCGCTCAGTCGTGTCCGACTCTTAGCGACCCCATGGACTGCAGCCTACCAGGCTCCTCCATCCATGGGATTTTCCAGGCAAGAGTACTGGAGTGGGATGCCATTGCCTTCTTCAAGCAACCACTGGCTCTACACAACTACTCAGGGAGACCGTGTTTGTGTCAAAGTATTTTAACATCCTTAACCATTACCTGAGGAACAGAAAACACTCTTAGTAGAAGCTAAGGTGAGGGCAAGATGCAGCAACTTGTGTTTCAAGTGTGAGGAGTTGTCCTGAGAGTCTCTGAAACTTTGCGGGAATGGCCATCACTGAAGTGGCAATTGGTACCAGAAACGGGGAAAACAACGAGCCCAACTAGGATTGTAATTTGGCAACTGTGCCTTCATTTTCCAGCAGTCTCTGTCATTCAGCAGCACGAGCTGAATTTTTCAGTGCAGTCATTGGGAAGACTGACCATCTCCACCTGAGTCAGAGAAGAGACTGCAAACATTTAAGCTTTCCACCATTTGTCTTCAAGCTTCCCAAAGCCTTCGGACTCGGCCCTTCACACCGTTCTCAGAACAACAGCTGGTCTTTAAAAGTTTTGTCCAAGAAGAGGTGATACTCAAAACCTTCAACGGCAACCACAGACACTGACCAATCAGAATGGATGCCAGTAATAAATAGCCATTAAGTGACTTCTGGTTGAATAACCAGCCTCGAATCCAGACGGTCAGTTGCATCAGTGTGATCAGCTACTTTGCCACTGAAGCCCTGGGCGCCTGGTTTCTTGGCCCTGAAGAATCAAAGGATTTCTGCTTTCTTCAGTCCCAATTAGGACAGAAAACCAGTCCTACATCTGCCCTATTTTTCTTTAAAGTCTTTTGTCTGCAATCCACTCCAACTGTTGCATTACCCTAGGCACAGCGTTACAGAAAGCGAAACTGGTAAGACAAGCATTGTCTGATGTTGGAGAGTTCATGGCACTGAAGGAAGGTGGAGAACAAGGGTTCATGAACCAGATGGCCCAAGGGAAGGAACCCAGCCAGCTTGCTGGGCAAGTCACGCTGGTTAGGGCACTCCTGGACAGTGCTCGGGCCCTGGCAACCCTGGGATGTGTGCCGCTCAGTCTATGGGTATCATGTGAGTCCGAGATGCCAGGAGGACAGAGGGAGGAAATAGCCTTTGATTTTGGCTTCCGCAGCTGCCAGCAGAGCCATTTCTTCCACCAGGGCTTGTGCTCACACAATAGGGAACCCTCAAAACGTGGAAAAGGGTTGAAAGCCTGGGGAAAAATAGAAAAGGAAGCAACGCATCCGCCTATAAACAAGGATTCTCTGAATCATCAATCAGATGTTGTACTCAGACACAACCAGTGGCATCTATAAGCCTGTTTCAATGCTGAACTCTAACGAAGGGAGCTGAGTTACTACTTATGGGCAGTCACCCCACCTGGCAATCTTGTGCCACTGTAACCTGCCACCACTCTGCCATGCCTGTGCCCTCCTCCCCGGTCCCACGTTCTCCCACCTCTGCACACCTGGCCGTGGTCTATGCCTACAGTCCTGCACCCTGCCTTCCCTCAGTCCTGGGCCAAAGGCACCAGCCGGACCCTTGAGGTTTGCCACCAGAGGTTGTTTAGCATCATACAGGGGTATAAGTTCCAAAGGGCATCCCGGGTGGCTCAGCAGAAATCCAACTGCCATGCAGGAGCTGCAGGAGACCTGGGCTCAACTCCTGGGTCAAGAAGATCCCCTGGAGGAGGGCATGAACCCCCTCCGGTATTCTTGTCTGGAGAATCCCAGGAACAGAGGAGTCTGGCGGGCTACACATAGGGTCACAAAGAGTTGGACACGACTGAATGACTTAGCATGCATAGTCAAGTTCCAAAATAATTTTCCAGCCACTTAGAATCACTGGATTTTGGGGTCAAGGTTAGCAGGGGAGTGTGTCCTTCCTCAAAACAAAGCTCACATGCCCCTCATTAGTTCTACTAAGTTAGGATTTCTGGGGCTAATCTGTATTTCAAAAAATTTTATTTTTTATTGAAATAGAGTTGTTGTACAATACGTTACAGGTGTACAGTGTAGTGATTCGCAATTTTTAAAGTCATACTCCATTTACAGTTATTATAAAATATTGCTGATATTCCCTGTGTTGTACAATACCTCTTTGTAGCTTATTTTATAACCGAATAGTTTGTACCTATTAATCCCCTACCCTACATTGCCCCGTCCTCCTGCTACTCTGTATTTTTAATAATGTCCCTAAGTAACTCCTGTGCAGTCAAGCTGGGTAACCTGTGATTCAGTGTGTCCTCTGTAATGTAAATTTTAAAGAAGAGGAACTTGTGAAGAAGTGAAACACACACAGATCATTAAAGACAGAACTACGAGGAGCCTGGTGGGCTGCAGTCCATGGGATCGCAAACAGTTGGACATGACTGAAACGACTACGCAGGTACACCGTGATCTGTGTCAGAGAACACAGGGGACCTGAGAAAGCTGACAAGGATCGTGGAAGAGTGGAGACAATGGTAACGGTGGTGGAAAATGCTAAATAGGGTCCTTTATCTGTATCTGCTAATAAAGCAAGCTACCACCAGGGGCCACTCGGATTTGAACCAGGGACCTCTTGATCGGCAGTTCTACCCCTGAGCTATACCCCCTTACCTAAATGAAGGTCCTCCTTAGTTTACTCACCTGTGTTGCCACATCAACCAGTTCCATAGTGTGCTATAAACTTTGTTCATTCCCAATCAGACTGTGGACATTGGCGGACCCATCGCAAACAGAGTAGAGACTGACTTCTGTCTATGAGTTCATCTTTTTTCCATTCCCCAGACTCCACACTTGTCTAATCAACACTTTTCCACCCTCTAGCCACAAACCGAATTTCTTCAAAAACTGAAGTCTCATCCTCTCCCCTCACTTAGAACCTGGTGAGCACTGTAATGGGGGAGAGAAGACTGTAAGAACCATAGTTGTATCAGTCAGTGATGCCCATGGTAATGCTTCAAAACAAATAATCCCAGGATTCTAATTCATGCAACAATAAGCATTTATTTTCATGTTCATAGGGCAGCAGCTCAGATGCCAAACAATGATGGATCTCAGCTGGACTTTACCTGGTGGCCCCGCTTCAAGCTGTGGGTCCATCTGTGCTCTGTTTCTGTGAACTGGGCTCAGGTTTGCTCCCTGTCTGTTCATTCCAGAGTTCCAGTTGGAGGAGTAGCAGCTAGCAGGGGAAGCTTTCTCTTGGAAATGGCAAAAATGCAAAAAGTCGAGTCCAACGACGCAAGCAGATGACAAGCCTCTGCTGTATCACATGTGCTAACATCCCATCAGTCAAAACAAGTCACAGGACCAAGCCCTACAGCAAGTGCAGGGAAACACATCTCCTTCTAATGGGAGGATCTGAAAAGCCTTGTGGCAAAGGGCACAAGACAGAATAAGAGAACAAGGGGGGGGGGTAAGTTTAATCTACCATAATCTACCCTCTCGGTCATAATTATTTACAGCTCTACCACATGCAAAATGTACTCAGCTTTATCCCAAGTCCTCAAAGCCTCATTCAACCAGACAAAGTTCAGGATCTACATTAGGTCCGGGTGAGGCACCGGGAAAGCTATGATTGAAGCGACTACACATGGACACGACGATCTGTGTTATCCACCCCTCACACAGCCCAAATCCAGTGACGGGACACTGCGGACTTACAGCAGTGGACCACGCGCAGTAGACTCACTGCAATAAACATTTACTTTCACAGGCTGGGCAAGACAGGAAGCAGATACGAGTATGCAGGAGAAACCACCATGTGCCCTTCTACCTTTGGGTACAGCCAGAGCCTCCTTCGAGACACCAATTTCAGTACTGGCTGGTCTTATTCAGAAAAATGTTGCATAACAAGCCGCCCCCAACCAGTAACACATAACAATAAGCATTTACTGTTGCCTCCATGGGTCTGCAGGGATCAGCTGGTCTAGGCTGGGCTGGGCTGGGCTGGGTGAGTGGGCTTCAAGCTCTGGGCCAGCTGGCTTTGGCGCCTCTCAGTGAGCTGGGCTCAGGGTTGGGTCTCCTGTGCTCATTCAGGGGCCCGGCCGAAGGAGAGAAGCTTACAGCGTAAGCCTGGCTCAGGGTAAGGGCGGAAGTGCTGGAGGGCAAACTCAACCTTGCAAGTAGATCTCGGGGTGCTGCTTGCATTATATCTACCCACATCCTGTTGGCCAAAACACATGGTGTGCCAGTTATCAAGACTCTCAGCTCCAAATTCACCCTTCCATACCTGCGGTGGGATAATGGACTGGGTTCTTTGTTTCCTCCTTCAAGTGAGCACAGTATTAACAGGTGTCAGTAGAAGGCGCAGGAGGGCCACTGCAGCAGAAAGCGGTCCTCTGCCTAGCTCCTGCTGCAGGTGTTTGCCCTTGGCCCTCCTGTTGCAAGTTGGGCAGTGGTGTGGGTGTGTAAGGACACTTGGTGATGCTCTGCCCCAGGTACACACCCAGAGGATGAGTCACTTGGTGACCCTGAAGCCCCAGCTGAGCGGGTGACCACTCCTGTACCTGCCACCCCCCACCCCCATGCACCTGCCTGCCAGCCTTGACTTGCCTAAGCCCAGAAGTCTGGTTTCACATCCTCCCAGTATGGACACTGCACAGTTCAGGCCTCACACCTCCACAAGACTTACCTGTGTCCCCCAAGGCTGCTTCCTGCTTGCTTGGAAACCATGAGCCGGTCTGGCTGGGGCAATGTGGTAAGCGGGCTGCAACCCCATCTTTCTCGATGAGGTCTGCATCCTATCTTTGGTGAAGGGTTCCCCTTCCAAATTTGCCTTTGACTGGGCCCTTCACCCCAGGGATACCTTTAGGGTTTTCTTTGTACCTTTATGGGGCTTCCCTGGTGGCTCAGATGGTAAAGTGTCTGCCCTCAATGTGGGAGACCCAGGTTTGATCTCTGGGTCAGGAAGATCCCCTGGAGAAGGAAATGGCATTCCACTCCAGGACACTTGCCTGGAAAATCCCATGGTCGGACACAATTGAGCAATTTCACTTTCTTTCACTTTTGCACCTTTATAGTTATTCCCTCTTCATAGCACAATTGTTCTTTAGCACAATCATTCTTTATTTTAAAGAATAAAATAAAGTCCTTGTTTAAATTACTGTGTAGTTTCTGTCTCCTGATCGGCCTAGACTTATAACTGCAGCAGAGCCCAGAGCAAAGGGACGCAGAGCACACCGGCTTCTGCAGCAAAGACAGGTCACAAAACAACAGGGGTAGAAAGGACAGAGGTGAATTACAGCCACTAGGTCAGCCTGCCTCCGACACAGGACGGAAGGCACTTGACTAGACAGCAAGCTCTGGGGAAGAGCTGTGGCAGGGTTATGGCAAATATGGTGTCAGGGAAGCCATTTGGCAATAAAGGAAGCTGCCAGGGGGCACCCGGATTTGAACCGGGGACCTCTTGATCTGCAGTCAAATGCTCTACCCCTGAGCTATACCCCCTTGCTCCGTAGCAGCTTCTCAGTACCTTACTTCAAGTGTGTTGCCACACCCAAGCATTCCATAGCTACTGTAGATTCTGTCCATTCCGCACCACCTCTGAAACTGGCGAAGCCACCACAAACCGAATGGAGGCCATTCTCGGGCCTTGAGTTCACCTTTACAGCCCCGAGGCCCCGCCCTTGTCTAAGAGGTACCTTTCCATTCCAGTTGCCACCAGCACAGCCAGCGGAAGGGAGGGAGGCACCATGTTTGAGAACTAGGGCTTTTAGGGTTGAAACCCCGCCCCCTCCGCGCTCTTCCTCCCCTCCCTCCTCCCCCAGCTCCTCTGACTCTGCCCCCTGCTCTGCGCCAGCCTCCTTGCCTCAGCCTCCTTCCTTCCCTGACCCTCCATTGCACACTCAGCTCTCCCGGCCTGGTCCCCACCTGAGGCGATGTCCTAGGGGCTGAACCCAGCGGAGACTAGCGGAGAGGTGGCCCCAAGATCCTTTGGGGCGCGCAATCGCGGAACCGAAGACCAGGCGTTCAGTTCAGTTCAGTTCAGTTGCTCAGTCGTGTCCGACTCTTTGTGACCCCATGGACTGCAGCACACCAGGCTTCCCTGTCCATCACCAACTCCCAGAGCTTGCTCAAACTCGTCCATCGAGTCAGTGATGCCATCCAACCATATCTTCTTCGTCCTCTTCTCCTCACGCCTGCAATCTTTCCCAGCATCAGGGTCTTTTCCAATGAGTCAGTTCTTCACATCAGGTGGCCAAAGTATCAGAGTCTCAGCTTCAGCATCAGTCCTCCCAATGAACATTCAGGACTGATTTCCTTTATGATTGACTGATTGGATCTCCTTACAATCCAAGGGACTCTCAAGCGTCTTCTCCAACACCACAGTTCAAAAGCATCAGTTCTTCAGTGCTCAGCCTTCTTTATGGTCCAACTCTCATATCCATACATGACTACTGGAAAAACCATATCTTTGACTAGATGGACCTTTGCTGGCAAAATAATGTCTCTGCTCTTTAAATACGCTGTCTAGGTTGGTCATAGCTTTTCTTTCAAGAAGCAAGCATCTTTCAATTTCATGACCAGACATAAAGGCAGTTATCTGGGGGCCCACAGGCTGGGACCAAGGGGCGCTGCTGTGTGGTCAGAGCTCTTTCCTTCTGGCCTGGGTCCTGTGTGTGCCTGATCCCTTGCAGACCTCCAGACACCCCATATCAGTCCAAACAGAGGAATATTATTCAGTGATGGAAAGTAACTATCTATCAAGCCACAAAAAGACATGGATGAACATTACATTCATATTGCTAAGTGAAAGAGGCCAGGTTGAAAAGGCCATATAGTTTACATTTCCAACTAGAGGACATTCTGGAAAAGGCAAAACTGTGAAGACAGCAAACAGATCAGTGGTTGCCTGGGATCTAGGGTGGGAGAGTGGGATGAATAGGTATAGCAGGGGAACTTTTTGGGCAGTGAGACTATTCTGAAGGATATTATAATTGTGGGTGCATGGTATTATGTGTTTGTCAAAACCCACAAAACCATATGATACCAACCATGAACCTTAATGTTAACCATGCACATTGGTTAATATTAATGCATCAGCATTCATTTGCTATTTTTAATAAAGGTCACACTAAATCAAATCCCTTACCATTATAAAATGGAAGTGACAAACAGATTCAAGGAATTAGATCTGATAGAAAGAGTGCCTGAAAAACTATGGGCGAGGTTCATAATATTGTACAGGAGACTGTGATCAAAACCATCCCCAAGGCAAAGAAATGAAAAAGGCAAAATGGTTGCCTGAGGAAGCCTTACAAATATCTGAGAAAAGAAGAGAAGTGAAAGGCAAAAGAGAAAACGAAAGCTATATCCATCTAATGCAGTTCCAAAGAATAGCAAGGAGAGATAAGAAAGCCTTCTTAAGTGATCAATGCAAAGAAATAGAGGAAAACAGTAGAATGGGAAAGACTAGAGATTTCTTCAAGAAAATCAGAGATACCAAGGGAACATTTCATGCAAAGATGGGCACAATAAAGGACAGAAATGGTATGGATTTAACAGAAGCAAAAGATATTAAGAAGAGGTGGCAGGAATGCAGAAGAGCTATACAAAAAAGATCTTCACGACCCAGATAACCACAATAGTGTGATCACTCACCTAGAGCCAGACATCCTGGAGTGGGAAGTCAAGTGGGCCTTAGAAAGCATCACTAGAAACAAAGCTAGAGTGCGTGATGGACTTCCAGCTGAGCTATTTCAAACCCTAAAAGATGATGCTGTGAAAGTGAAAGTGCTGCCAGCAAATTTGGAAAACTCAGCAGTGGCCACAGGACTTTTCATTCTAATCCCAAAAAGGCAANTCTGAGAAAAGAAGAGAAGTGAAAGGCAAAAGAGAAAACGAAAGCTATATCCATCTAATGCAGTTCCAAAGAATAGCAAGGAGAGATAAGAAAGCCTTCTTAAGTGATCAATGCAAAGAAATAGAGGAAAACAGTAGAATGGGAAAGACTAGAGATTTCTTCAAGAAAATCAGAGATACCAAGGGAACATTTCATGCAAAGATGGGCACAATAAAGGACAGAAATGGTATGGATTTAACAGAAGCAAAAGATATTAAGAAGAGGTGGCAGGAATGCAGAAGAGCTATACAAAAAAGATCTTCACGACCCAGATAACCACAATAGTGTGATCACTCACCTAGAGCCAGACATCCTGGAGTGGGAAGTCAAGTGGGCCTTAGAAAGCATCACTAGAAACAAAGCTAGAGTGCGTGATGGACTTCCAGCTGAGCTATTTCAAACCCTAAAAGATGATGCTGTGAAAGTGAAAGTGCTGCCAGCAAATTTGGAAAACTCAGCAGTGGCCACAGGACTTTTCATTCTAATCCCAAAAAGGCAATGCCAAAGAATGTTCAGTCTACTGCACAATCGCACTCCTTTCACGCATTAGCAAAGCAGTGCTCAAAGTTCTCCAAGCCAGGCTTCAATAGCATATGAACCAAGAACTTCCAGATGTCTAAATCCAGAAGCTGGATTTAGAAAAGGCAGAGGAACCAGAGATCAGATTGCCATGTTGGCAATCATAGAAAAAGCAAGAGAATTCCAGAAAAACATCTACCTCTGCTTCACTGACTACGCTAAAGCATTTAATTGTGTGCATCTAATTTTTCACAACAAACTGTGGAAAATTCTTAAAGAGATGGGAATACCAGACCACCTTACCTGTCTTCTGAGAAACTTGTATGCAAGTAAAAAAGCAACAGTTAGAACCACATATGGAACAATGGACTGGTCCCAAATTGAGAAAGGCGTACAGTCAATATACAGTCAAGGCTGTATATTGTCGCCCTGCTTATTTGACTTCTATGCAGAGTACATCATGTGAAATGCCAGGCAGGATGAGGTACAAGCTGGAATCAAGATTGCTGGGAGAAATGTCGATAACCTCAGATACACAGATGACACCACCCAGATGGCATAAAGTGAAGAGGAACTAAAGAGCCTCTTGATGAGGGTGAAAGAGAAGAGTGAAGAAGCTAGCTTAAAACTCAACTTTCAAAAAACTAAGATCTTGGCATGCAGTCCCATCACTTCATGGCAAATAGATGGGGAAACAATGGAAACAGTGACAGACTTTATTTTATTGGGCTCCAAAATCACTGCAGGTGGTGACTGAAGTCATGAAATTAAAAGACTCTTTCTCCTTGGAAGAAAAGCTATGATCAACCTAGACAGCATGTTAAGAAGAAGAGACATTACTTAGCCAGCAAAGGTCCACACAGTCAAAGCTATTGTTTTTCCAGTAGTCACGTATGGATGTGAGAGTTGGACCATAAAGAAGGCTGAGCACAGAATTGATGCTTTTGAACTGTGGTGTTGGAGAAGACTCTTGAGAGTCCCCTGGACTGCAAGGAGATCAAACCAGTCAATTCTAAATGAGATCAGTCCCAAACATTCATTGGAAGGACTGATGGTGAAGCTGAAACTCCAATACTTTGGCCATCTAATATGAAAAGCTGACTCATTGGAAAAGACCCTGATGCTGGGAAAGATTGAAGGCAGGAGGAGAAGGGGATGACAGAGGATGAGATGGTTGGATGGCATCACAGACTCAATGGACATGAGTTTGAGCAAGCTCTGGGAGATGGTGATGGACAGGGAAGTCTGGTGTGCTATAGTCCATGGGGTTGCAAAGAGTCAGGCGTGACTGAACGACTGGACAACAACAACACTAATATAAAATTTAATACTGGGGCACCTGGAAGGGGGCAGCTGAGGTGCAGGGATGGAGGGGAGCTCTCTTTACTTTCTGCTCAGTTTTTCTGTAAAATTAAAACTACTCTGAAAATAAAGTCTATTAATTTTTTTAAGTGACAGCAGCAGGGTTACTTGGATTATGAATCAGAGACCTCGTGATCTGTGCTTAAATGATCTAACTGGGAGCCATTATTATATAAAAAGCATCTTTCCACCCACAGTGCTATCCTGAACTGTAGCACAGCCAGTCACCCAGGTGTTTGTGGCTTCCAGAACCTGGGGGTCTGCCACCTGGCAGAAGCATGATTTCTCACTAGGTCTTCCCTCTCCCTCCTTGCTCCTGGCTCTGTCGAGGGCACTGGCTTTGATAATCATATGTCTTGCTAAGTCGCTTCAGTAGTGTCTGACTCTTTGCGACCTATGGACTATAGCCCGCCGGGCTCCTCTGTCCATGGGATTCTCCAAGCAAGAACACTGAAGTGGGTTGCCATGCCCTTCTCCAGGGGATCTTTCCATCCCAGGGATTGAACCTTCATCTCTTAGTCTCCTGCATTGGCAGGCAGGTTCTTTTATTACTTGCACCACCTGGAAAGCCCATGGTCAGGCAAAATGCACTGGAAAATCATCCAGTGTCATCTCTCCCCAAATGTGTCTGACCAGGTAGATAGTGCTGGTCGGGTAGGAAGAGCAGAGAATGTGTTGTTTTTCAAATAAAAGTATTTGGATTCATCCCCAGAGTCTGTGGGGCATAGCTGCTAATTCAGTTGGCTCCTTGGACCTTCTTAACTCACTTGAAAAGAGAAATAGTAATATAAATAGCAATTGGAAGAGCTGACCAAACACACACAGCTCTGAGGGTCAAGACAAAGCCTCTAAAGCTGGATGAGGAAAACTTCCAACCATTTCCTGAGTCAGAAGATGACCTTTCCCTCCTTTCCTCTCCTCTCCTTACTCCTTCCATGTTCTGTTTGCTAAGCCCCCCTAGAGGAAAGTAGCCTAATTTAAAAAGCCTCCCAACAAGCGGGATTGGGGGTGGAGGTAAAGGTTGGTGGTACTGAGATCTAATCTACAGTGACCACCTATGTGGTCTCCAGATGGAAAGAAAATCTAGCAGGGGGCACCCGGATTTGAACCAGGGACCTCTTGATCTGCAGTCAAATGCTCTACCCCTGAGCTATACCCCCAGGCCTCTCTAGGTTCTGAACTAGCACTAATTCACTATGTCATAACACCCAGGTATGCAGTTGAGGCAATCACCATCCATTCTCCGACAGTCAGTGGGAACCTGTAGAAGGCATCCCTCAGTAAAGCCCTCTGGTCTCCAACCTCCCCTGCACCTCCCACAGAAGTGCTTACTTCTTGGATGATTTCTCTACAGACTATGTCAGCTGTTTTGTTTTTTTCTTCCAAGTGAAACTAATTATCTCATCCATATACTTTTTCTCCTGTGGGTTTATACCTTTTTATTGCTTTATTATAGTTGTTCAGTTGCTAAGCTGTGTCTGACTCTTTGCGACTGCACGGATTGCAGCACACCAGGCTTCCCTGTCCTTCACCATCTCCCTGAGTTTGCTCGAACTCATGTCTAGTGAGTCAGTGATGCCATCCAACCATCTCATCCTCTGTCATCCCCTTCTCTTCCCCTCAGTCTTTCTCAGCATCAAGGTCTTTTACAGTGAGTCAGCTCTTTGGATCAGGTGGCCAAAGTATTGGAGCTTCAGCTTCAGCATCTGTCCTTTCAATGAATATTCAGGGTTGATTTCCTTTAGGGTTCACTGGTTTGATCTCCTTGCAGTCCAAGGGACTCTCAAGAGTCTTCTCCAGCAATCACAATTCAAAACCATTAATTCTTTGGCGCTCAGCCTTCTACAGTCCAACTCTCACATCTATACATGACTACTGAAGAAACCATAGCTTCAGCTATACAGACCTTTGTTGGCAAAGCAATGTTCTGCTTTTTAATACGCTGTCTAGGTTTGTTATAGTTTTCCTTCCAAGGACCAAGTGTCTTTTAATGTTGTGGCTACAGTCACTATCTGCAGTGATTTTGGAGCCCAAGGAGATAAAGTCTGTCACTGTTTTCACTTTTTCCCCATCTATTTATCATGAAGTGATAGGACTGGATGCTAAAATCTTAGTTTTCAGAATGTTGAGTTTTAAGCCCGTTTTTTTTTTTTTTTTTTTTTCACTCTAACTGTTGCTTCTTGACCTGAATACAGGTTTCTCAGGAGACAGGTAAGGTGGTCTGGTATTCCCATCTCTTTAAGAATTTTCCACAGTTTGTTGTGATCCGCACAGTAAAAGGCTTTAGACTAGTCAATGAAGCAGAAGTAGATGTTCGTCAGGAATTCCCTTGCTTTTTCTATGATCCAATGCATGTTGGCAATCTCTGGTTCCTCTGCCTTTTCGAAATCCAGCTTCAACATCTGGAAGTTCTCGGTTCATGTATTGCTGAAGCCTAGCTTGAAGGATTTTGAGCATTACCTTGCTTTCATGTGAATTGAGCACAACTGTATGGTCATTTGAGCATTATTCAGCATTGCTTTTCTTTGGGATTGGAATGAAAACTGACATTTTCTAGTCTTGTGGCCACTGCTGAGTTTTCCAGATTTGCTNTCGGTTCATGTATTGCTGAAGCCTAGCTTGAAGGATTTTGAGCATTACCTTGCTTTCATGTGAATTGAGCACAACTGTATGGTCATTTGAGCATTATTCAGCATTGCTTTTCTTTGGGATTGGAATGAAAACTGACATTTTCTAGTCTTGTGGCCACTGCTGAGTTTTCCAGATTTGCTGACATACCGAGTACAGCACTTTATTATTATTTATCATAATTAGGAAAATGTTGTTTTTAAAAATTGCATAAGTGAAAATATAGGCACAAATAAGTAAAATTAAATAGCTCAGACCCATGAACCATGCGTGGATTTCAAAAAATGTTTAAATGTGTACTTTGGTGAGAAGAGCAATTGAATAATAAACTTGTCTTTACTGATATTTTATAGTATTATAAAATAAATTTTTTAGGTGTAAAGAAAAATAACTTCCAACCCAGGCTTCTGACAAGATCGGGTGTATTCAGGGTGCTATGGCTGTAGACTCAAACTAGAATTCTGAACCCAGGTAAACTGACATTCAAGCAAGAGGACAAAAGAAAGACATTTCACAAGTGCCAAACCTAAGAGCATTAACTGGATCAGAACCTCAATGAATTAAGGAGAAAGAAGGGAGATGAACCCAGAGAGAAACAAGGAAATGCAAAGCTGAAGGATGACACCCCTGGGATATCTGGAGCCGCCTTCTCTCCTGAGCTACTTGCCTTTGTGGGGCCAAAGATACTCTCCCATCCTCTGTTTCCTCATCCGCAATATAGGAGTCACAATGCAACCCCCTGGGCTGAATTTTTCTGAGGCAGACTGAGATCTTCTACTTGAATCGGGCTGCTCTGGACAGAAGAGCTGGATCTTCTTGACTCCCTTGAATGAGTTTTCCCTGTATTGGCAGAAGCTTTTTTAGATTTAGTTTCCTGAATGGTAAACTGGGAAGAGAGCTAATCCATGACATAGAAGACCCTCCCAGGGGCTCCCAGCAGGCAATGGGATAAAAGGGTGGGGGGGTCTCAGTATATGGACCTTTGATGGAGTGGAGGAGGCACCAGTGCTCAGTAAACACAAGATGAGGGAAGAGTGAACAGGTGCCCTGGGTGTGGCTGCAAGTGTGAAAGGGCCTGGTCACAGATGTGTGGATCGAGAGCAATGGTTCTTACAGCATGGCCCCAGACTCCCAGCTTCAGTGGTACCTGAGAATTTGTTAATCAGAAACTTTCAGGGGGAAGCCCAGACATCCCTGTTTTAACAAGTCCTCCAAGTAATTTTGATGCACCCCCCAAATTAAGAAGCATGGGTCTAGAGCAGAGTTCAGAGGATCAGCAATCTGATTGTGGTCCTTGGTTTTCATCCTGCCTCTGCAGTACGTCAAGGCTGTATATTGTCATCCTTCTTATTTAACTTCTATGCAGAGTACATCATGAGAAACGCTGGGCTGGAAGAAGCACAAGCTGNCAGTATTTTCCAACTTCATGGTATAAATAATCTCACCAGATCCAATGTCAAGCCACAAACACAAGATCACTGATCATGGTGTTGGGAAGACATCCTGACGAGTGACTCTCTGGTGCAAGTGGGTTCAAGCACACCACTGCTCCTGACCCATCTTCCCTATAGTGGCATGGGCTCTTTGACCCCCGCGCTATCCTCACAAAGCTTACAGAAATAAGAGCAATGGCTATCACAGAATCATCCATTTACTCAAGACATATTTGTGTTCTACTTGATGCCAGACACAGGAGAGACAGAGCTCAGCCGGAACTGTCTGTGGTGAGCAAGGGAATCAAATGAAGAAATGGTCAATTGAATGTAAGGATAACTAGATAAATGGAGAAAGGTGCTAATTTAAAAGAAAAGGGGAAAAAAGGAAAAAAATAAAATAAAAGGAGTTCTGTAACCAGCAATATGCTAAACTTGATCTTCTAAAACTCCTCCTACTTCAGAATGTCCAGAAATGTAAAGTAAAAGAGAGCAAATATCCATCTATAGGTCTTGCTGAGCTCTCACAGCAGTAAAGATCTTTTAGGAATGGGGGTGGAGGGCGAACTAAAACCCTCCAAGAAGGACTGTGATGGTTGTGGGGATATAACCTACTTGCCTGAGTCTTAATAGCCATTTCAGTCCAGGAAATTAGGTTTTAATCCCCTCTGGAATCACGCAGGGTCGGACACGACTGAAGTGTCTTAGCAGCAGCAGCAGCAGCAGCCCCATCATTAGTGAAAGGGTGGACTAGGAAAACACCAGCACAAGAAGACAACGGGCCTTTCTCTCTTCAGGAGGAAGAAGGCATCTCCCCTGAGAATTCACAGCCACGGATTTACTCCCACATATGTTATGGCTTTGAATTTACAGTATCTGTGTGGTTCAGAAACTTCCCAAGCTGAAAGTTAACATAAAAAGTGCACTCAGGCTAACAATGATTCTGGAGTACCCAGAAGAAGCAAACACAAAGTCTTAGGGGCATGCCTTCAAGAGGCCCCACAGAACTCTACTGATGAAACCTGGATTAAGATGAGTTCACAGTTCAAAATAGTAAAATATATGAGGAATCCATCTACCATAAATGAAAACCATTAGACAAATAAAGAATGTCAGATAGTAGAATTATCAAATATTATAAATTAAGTATGGTTAATGTTTTTGGAGATATAAGGAATTGAATATATGAGAATAGATGATTTCTAATGAGATGAAGGACATTCATTTAAAATAAAAAATACAATAATTGAAATTAATAGTTTAGAGCAGTTTAGACAGAGAGAGAGAAAAGGGAAATCTGGGAATGAAATGGGATAGAAATCTTAGAAAAAATTACCAAGAAAAAAGCACAGTGGTCTAAAAGAATGCAAAACATAAAGAAGTGGCTACGAAAGGTGGAGAATAAAATTGAAAGTTCCAACAAATATTACATATGAATTCTAGAAACAGAAATAATAAAGGAGGAGAGACACTATTAAAAGATATAATGTTTGAGATTTTCCAGACTTGTACAAAAATACAATGCCTCAGATTTAGGAACCATGAGTTCCAAGAAAGATAAATAAAAATAAATCCATACCTAGGTACATTGCAGAGAAACTTCATAATACCACAGACAAAGGATGATTTTAAAAGCAGTAGGACAGAGAAGACAATTCTTGTGAGACGGAATAACAATTAGACTGACAGCAGACTTTTCAACAGAAGCAATGAAAGTTGGAAGACAATGAAATAAAATATTAAGTGTGTAAAAGTAACTGGAGCTGACCAAGAGGCTCAGTGGCAAAGCATCTGCCTGCCAATGCAGGAGACACAGGAGACATGGGTTCAGTCTCTGGGTTAGGAAGATCCTCTAGAGGAGGAAATGCAACCCACTCCAGGATTCTTGCCTGGAAAATCCCATGGACACAGGAGCCTGCTGGATTACAGTCCATGGGGGTGGCAAAGACTCAGCAGAACAACAGGAGTAACTAACTTAGAATTCTCTGCTGCTGCTGCTAAGTCACTTCAGTCGTGTCCGACTCTGTGCGACCCCATAGATGGAAGCCCACCAGGCTCCCCCGTCCCTGGGATTCTTCAGGCAAGAAAACTGGCGTGGGTTGCCATTTCCTTCTCCAAGGCATAAAAGTGAAAAGTGAAAAGGAAGTCACTTAGTCGTGTCCGACTCTTAGCGACTGCATGGACTGCAGCCCACCAGGCTCCTCCATCCATGAGATTTTCCAGGCAAGAGTACTGGAGTGGGGTGCCATTGCCTTCTCTGTAGAATTCTCTACTTAGCTCAAATATTCAAGAGTGAGAGAATAATAAGGTATTTACTGAAATCATTTACTTCTAACATATCTATCTTTGCTATAAGAACTTTGAAAAGTTGTACTTCAGAAAGAAAACCATAGAACCCAGAAGAAAAGAAAGAGAAAAATAGTGAATGAAGATATTAGCAACCATGATGGTAAATCTAAACAGCATAGATTATACAAATTAATATACTAAAGTCCTTCTATTGTTTAGGAGAGTGAACTGTAAAATATAATTAGACTATATTAAAACAAAACTTAGCAGCAGCAGCAGCAAAACAAATATATGTATGAAAATTTTAAAGATTAACTTCTAAAAGCATAGAAAAGGAAGGCATACATTTCAAATCAGCAGAATAAAAAAGGTGAGTAAAGAAAAATTAACCAATCCAATAGAAGGAAAGAGTGGAGAAAAGGCACAGAAAAAATCAATATCAATAGAAAGCAAGAAATAAAATGGTAGAAATGAAGTGAAACATATTACTAAACACAATAAAAGTAAATAGACTACTCGCCAATTAAGATAGAGATTGTCATACTGGATTATACAACATCAAAATGTAGCTACATGCTCTTATAAAACACACAACTAAAATATAAATATCCAGAAAATTTGAAAGTAGGATGGGAAAAGATATATTAAACAAATACTATCAAAAATAAAGTTAATGTAGCAATACGAAGTCAGGCAAAATGGAGTATAGGTTAAAAGTATTATTAAGGATAAAGAGAATTAATTCATAATAATAAAATAAATGCTTTCCCAGGAAAATACAATTCTAAACTTGTAAACAGTCTCGAAATATGTAAAGCAAGAATTGTCAGAAATACAGGAAGAAATTGACAAGTGCACAAGATTGATAAGAGGTTTTAACACATCTTTCTCAGTAACTGATAGATCAAAAGTTTAAAAAAAAATGATATAGAAGATATAAATAACACAACCCAAGCTTGATGTAAGAGAACTAACTTGATCCCTACATACACACATACACACACACACACAAATATATGTACTCTTTTAAAGCAAACATAGAACACTTTGAAACATTTATTGCATAACTTGAACACAAAGTGCGTATCAGAAGATCCTTAATAATATGAGCATCACATACTACATTTTTTAAATGCAAGGCAAAACTCAGTTACAAAAATATAACATCGTTAAAGACATACATTTGGAAACTAAAAAGTACTTTAATAGATGGAAAAGGAAATAACAAAAATCAGAAAATATTTAAATACTCAAATTGATTGTGGCTGTTTTCACAAGGAGAAGTTGATAGCGTCTCTACAGGAAGCTAGCTAAATTATTTGGGAAAACTGTAGCTGGCTAGTTCACCAATTGCCCAGAGAGCCAAAAGCAAAATGTCTGAAAGTTAAGCCAGTGAACATTGAGCTGCTGAAAAACCAATCCGAATTATTGAAAATCTTTTAAAAGTGTGTTCCATTTGCATTCCTCCCTTTGTTTGTGTGCAGAACTGCCAAATAAACACTGATCTAAATTTAGGACTGTTCTCCACAATCATTTCACAAGGCAGTTACAGAAGCCAANGGAACCTGTGGCTTGTTTTGCATCAAGGGAGTAAAATTATAGTGAGGCTGGTTTGGCAGCTTTGAGCAGGCCCAGCCTGGTGAACATCTTGTGGCAAAAATTTATAGGAATGTTGGGCATGGCTACAAGGTAAAAGGTAGTACTAAGGCCTCTACTTATATCAGGGGGTATAGCTCAGGGGTAGAGCATTTGACTGCAGATCAAGAGGCCCCTGGTTCAAATCCAGGTGCCCCCTGCTGTCCCTCACTTTTGCTAGCTGAAGCTGGTATTGAAGGTTCAGCTCCTTTCCCTAATCCAGGGCCTCAGGATACCAAGTCCTCTCAAATCTGAGATAACTTAAAACCCTGTCTCTGAACACCACAACTCTAGAGTGATACGTTCCTCCAACAATGGCTTTTTATTTCACTTACCACTGGTCTTGTTCTAATAGGCTTGTTTCTACATCTTTTCATTGCCCTAAGTCAGTGCTGTGTTGGTAAGTGTTTAACAACCAGCTCTTGAGGGGAGGGGAAGCATTGATTTGCAGTATTTTCCAACTTCATGGTATAAATAATCTCACCAGATCCAATGTCAAGCCACAAACACAAGATCACTGATCATGGTGTTGGGAAGACATCCTGACGAGTGACTCTCTGGTGCAAGTGGGTTCAAGCACACCACTGCTCCTGACCCATCTTCCCTATAGTGGCATGGGCTCTTTGACCCCCGCGCTATCCTCACAAAGCTTACAGAAATAAGAGCAATGGCTATCACAGAATCATCCATTTACTCAAGACATATTTGTGTTCTACTTGATGCCAGACACAGGAGAGACAGAGCTCAGCCGGAACTGTCTGTGGTGAGCAAGGGAATCAAATGAAGAAATGGTCAATTGAATGTAAGGATAACTAGATAAATGGAGAAAGGTGCTAATTTAAAAGAAAAGGGGAAAAAAGGAAAAAAATAAAATAAAAGGAGTTCTGTAACCAGCAATATGCTAAACTTGATCTTCTAAAACTCCTCCTACTTCAGAATGTCCAGAAATGTAAAGTAAAAGAGAGCAAATATCCATCTATAGGTCTTGCTGAGCTCTCACAGCAGTAAAGATCTTTTAGGAATGGGGGTGGAGGGCGAACTAAAACCCTCCAAGAAGGACTGTGATGGTTGTGGGGATATAACCTACTTGCCTGAGTCTTAATAGCCATTTCAGTCCAGGAAATTAGGTTTTAATCCCCTCTGGAATCACGCAGGGTCGGACACGACTGAAGTGTCTTAGCAGCAGCAGCAGCAGCAGCCCCATCATTAGTGAAAGGGTGGACTAGGAAAACACCAGCACAAGAAGACAACGGGCCTTTCTCTCTTCAGGAGGAAGAAGGCATCTCCCCTGAGAATTCACAGCCACGGATTTACTCCCACATATGTTATGGCTTTGAATTTACAGTATCTGTGTGGTTCAGAAACTTCCCAAGCTGAAAGTTAACATAAAAAGTGCACTCAGGCTAACAATGATTCTGGAGTACCCAGAAGAAGCAAACACAAAGTCTTAGGGGCATGCCTTCAAGAGGCCCCACAGAACTCTACTGATGAAACCTGGATTAAGATGAGTTCACAGTTCAAAATAGTAAAATATATGAGGAATCCATCTACCATAAATGAAAACCATTAGACAAATAAAGAATGTCAGATAGTAGAATTATCAAATATTATAAATTAAGTATGGTTAATGTTTTTGGAGATATAAGGAATTGAATATATGAGAATAGATGATTTCTAATGAGATGAAGGACATTCATTTAAAATAAAAAATACAATAATTGAAATTAATAGTTTAGAGCAGTTTAGACAGAGAGAGAGAAAAGGGAAATCTGGGAATGAAATGGGATAGAAATCTTAGAAAAAATTACCAAGAAAAAAGCACAGTGGTCTAAAAGAATGCAAAACATAAAGAAGTGGCTACGAAAGGTGGAGAATAAAATTGAAAGTTCCAACAAATATTACATATGAATTCTAGAAACAGAAATAATAAAGGAGGAGAGACACTATTAAAAGATATAATGTTTGAGATTTTCCAGACTTGTACAAAAATACAATGCCTCAGATTTAGGAACCATGAGTTCCAAGAAAGATAAATAAAAATAAATCCATACCTAGGTACATTGCAGAGAAACTTCATAATACCACAGACAAAGGATGATTTTAAAAGCAGTAGGACAGAGAAGACAATTCTTGTGAGACGGAATAACAATTAGACTGACAGCAGACTTTTCAACAGAAGCAATGAAAGTTGGAAGACAATGAAATAAAATATTAAGTGTGTAAAAGTAACTGGAGCTGACCAAGAGGCTCAGTGGCAAAGCATCTGCCTGCCAATGCAGGAGACACAGGAGACATGGGTTCAGTCTCTGGGTTAGGAAGATCCTCTAGAGGAGGAAATGCAACCCACTCCAGGATTCTTGCCTGGAAAATCCCATGGACACAGGAGCCTGCTGGATTACAGTCCATGGGGGTGGCAAAGACTCAGCAGAACAACAGGAGTAACTAACTTAGAATTCTCTGCTGCTGCTGCTAAGTCACTTCAGTCGTGTCCGACTCTGTGCGACCCCATAGATGGAAGCCCACCAGGCTCCCCCGTCCCTGGGATTCTTCAGGCAAGAAAACTGGCGTGGGTTGCCATTTCCTTCTCCAAGGCATAAAAGTGAAAAGTGAAAAGGAAGTCACTTAGTCGTGTCCGACTCTTAGCGACTGCATGGACTGCAGCCCACCAGGCTCCTCCATCCATGAGATTTTCCAGGCAAGAGTACTGGAGTGGGGTGCCATTGCCTTCTCTGTAGAATTCTCTACTTAGCTCAAATATTCAAGAGTGAGAGAATAATAAGGTATTTACTGAAATCATTTACTTCTAACATATCTATCTTTGCTATAAGAACTTTGAAAAGTTGTACTTCAGAAAGAAAACCATAGAACCCAGAAGAAAAGAAAGAGAAAAATAGTGAATGAAGATATTAGCAACCATGATGGTAAATCTAAACAGCATAGATTATACAAATTAATATACTAAAGTCCTTCTATTGTTTAGGAGAGTGAACTGTAAAATATAATTAGACTATATTAAAACAAAACTTAGCAGCAGCAGCAGCAAAACAAATATATGTATGAAAATTTTAAAGATTAACTTCTAAAAGCATAGAAAAGGAAGGCATACATTTCAAATCAGCAGAATAAAAAAGGTGAGTAAAGAAAAATTAACCAATCCAATAGAAGGAAAGAGTGGAGAAAAGGCACAGAAAAAATCAATATCAATAGAAAGCAAGAAATAAAATGGTAGAAATGAAGTGAAACATATTACTAAACACAATAAAAGTAAATAGACTACTCGCCAATTAAGATAGAGATTGTCATACTGGATTATACAACATCAAAATGTAGCTACATGCTCTTATAAAACACACAACTAAAATATAAATATCCAGAAAATTTGAAAGTAGGATGGGAAAAGATATATTAAACAAATACTATCAAAAATAAAGTTAATGTAGCAATACGAAGTCAGGCAAAATGGAGTATAGGTTAAAAGTATTATTAAGGATAAAGAGAATTAATTCATAATAATAAAATAAATGCTTTCCCAGGAAAATACAATTCTAAACTTGTAAACAGTCTCGAAATATGTAAAGCAAGAATTGTCAGAAATACAGGAAGAAATTGACAAGTGCACAAGATTGATAAGAGGTTTTAACACATCTTTCTCAGTAACTGATAGATCAAAAGTTTAAAAAAAAATGATATAGAAGATATAAATAACACAACCCAAGCTTGATGTAAGAGAACTAACTTGATCCCTACATACACACATACACACACACACACAAATATATGTACTCTTTTAAAGCAAACATAGAACACTTTGAAACATTTATTGCATAACTTGAACACAAAGTGCGTATCAGAAGATCCTTAATAATATGAGCATCACATACTACATTTTTTAAATGCAAGGCAAAACTCAGTTACAAAAATATAACATCGTTAAAGACATACATTTGGAAACTAAAAAGTACTTTAATAGATGGAAAAGGAAATAACAAAAATCAGAAAATATTTAAATACTCAAATTGATTGTGGCTGTTTTCACAAGGAGAAGTTGATAGCGTCTCTACAGGAAGCTAGCTAAATTATTTGGGAAAACTGTAGCTGGCTAGTTCACCAATTGCCCAGAGAGCCAAAAGCAAAATGTCTGAAAGTTAAGCCAGTGAACATTGAGCTGCTGAAAAACCAATCCGAATTATTGAAAATCTTTTAAAAGTGTGTTCCATTTGCATTCCTCCCTTTGTTTGTGTGCAGAACTGCCAAATAAACACTGATCTAAATTTAGGACTGTTCTCCACAATCATTTCACAAGGCAGTTACAGAAGCCAAGGTGGATGCTGGCATGGGGTGGGAGGACAACTAAAATTTAAAGGTAGGAAAGAGGTTTCTCAGGCACTGGGAGAACTGGCCATTTGCAAATTGACTTTGGGCAACTGGGTCATTCAGCATATAGGATGTTGGTGAATTGCTTCTAGCAATTGTTGACCCAGAGTCTACAGTTGGGGCCCCGGCCTGGTCAGGTAAGGGGGAGGTTGAATCAAAGAGATATGAAGCCTGTATATGCTAAAGGAAACATATCTTTCTAGGGTAGAGATATTACTTTTTTTTTTTTTTTAAGTGAAGGGATTTTAAAGTTTACTGATTCGGAAACTAAGGGTGGCATATGGGATGAGCTGAGAGAAGGGACACCTACCAGGAGGAAGCTGACCTCAGCAAGAAGGGCCCTAGGCACCAAGCACAGGTAAGGTACTTACCAAGGGGCGCTGTGGCCTTGAGGAATCCTGAGACCAGATGTTGAACTTGAACCTGCCTTTTTCCACCGCCTGACACCTTGTGATATCTTCAGATCTTCAGGACCGTGGGCTTCACAGACATGGGTCCTGTGTCAGTGATTCCCTGGGCGTGGAGAAGAGGGCTTTGTCCAGGGAAGGGGCTGGACAGTCACTGGGGCTGTCCTGCCCACGCGGTCTTTCCTTGGAGGCCAGGCCAAGGTGGTCAACATTGTACCCTGAAGTTCTGGGAGGTGACCCGCAGCAAGGCCAGCGGAAACGCACAGATGTTAGACCCACAGGGACCAACACTGGTATTTCTGGGTAAGAAATTCCCTTTCTCTAAGAGACCAGAGGAAGAGAACTGTCGGGGCGCAGGCGTGGGGAAGGGCTCTCTAGGCCAGAGGCGTCGCCTCCTGTTGGACACCGGCTTCCTTGGCCCCTGCAAACCGCAGGTTTAGCCCCACGAGCCCGCCTTCTCTAAGCTGTTCTAACAAGGGTTCACCAGACCGGGGATGAGGCCCAGCCGGGGATGTCTCCCCCGCACCGAGTCCACAACTCTCCCCCAGCCCCTCTGCGTCCTTTCTGACCCGTAGAATGGTGGGCTCGCGCTTCATTCATTCAACACATTTATCTGAGGGCCTACTCCGTGCCAGGAACGTCTACAAATCAACAAAACAGTGCAGCAAATAGTCACACAGCTACAGCGGCTCCCAGGTCAAGGCGAGGGTGAGCGCGGGAGCCGGGGGACAGACCTGAGAGCGCGCCGGGGTCTGGCGGCCACTCCGGCCCATCCACCACCCAAGTCAAGGGGTCCAGCCTGCAGCCCACTCCGCCCCTCTCGGGATCCGCTCCCCCGACCCTTTCCCTAGTCATGGTAGGCTTGCGGGGTGCGTCCTTTGGCAGAGACGGGTCCCGTTTAACCCGAGCATCCCCACCTGGCGGATAGGAGTCGCTCAGTAAAAGTTGGATGCAAGAAAGGATGGCTGGATGGATGGATGTGTGGATGCACGGGTTTAGTGCGGCAAGCACACTGCAAGCTGGCCACAAGGCCGATCCCGGCGCCAAGCCCCTCCACTGGCAAGCTTCACCGGGTCTAGGCAGAACCAGCTGGGAGGGGGCGCCGCCAGGCTCGCCCCGCCCTCCCCTCGCCCCCTGCCTTCTCGGCCGGCTAGGCGGCGCCTTCTGGGAAATGTAGTTCGCGCCTGCGCCCGGAGGGCCGCGGGGGCTGGTGCCCCTCTCCTGGGGCCCGTAGCGCTGGGCTGCTCCGGACGCCCACCCCACTCTGCCCCGTCCCATGCGGCCTGCTCCCCGGAGCCCGATTTCCTCCAGCGCCGATCTAGATCGCTGACGGAGCTAGTGCTCCCCTCGCCGTGCCGGAAGTCGGGAGCGGAGACTGAGTCTGGGATGGCGGGCCAGGTAAGGCGAGCCTGGACCGCGCCACGCGAGCCGGGACCCCGCCGGCAGCCGGGGAGGACAGACGATCGCCTCGGCCGGGCCTGCCCCGTGCGGCGCTGTGCGGGCCTCGAGGGCGGGGGGCGAGCCTGGGACCCGCCAACTTTGGCCAGGCGAGGTGCGTGGGGGGTTGGGGTGCGCAGGATTTGGTGCAGAGAAGTCCAGGATCTGGGACGCCCCCTCTTCCCTTCTCCCTGTCCCCGCCGTGTGTGTAAGCGGACTTGGAGCCACAGCTCCATCTTTGGAAACTCCTTTGGGTTAAGCCTCACCCTCTTTTGGCGTGGCTTTTAATTATAAATTATCCTGGAAGCGATAGGCATGGAGGCCCAAGGAGAAAGAGTAAATCTGGGCACTTTCCTTCTTGGTAGGATCCTGGTGTTTCGGCTCGGGGAGGGCATGAACAGAGTCCTAGGTTTTTAGCCATTAGGTGAGAGCTACAGGGGGGAGCCCCATCTGTCATAGCCTGGGGCCAGTTTGTCTGGTGCAAGTTGTGTGCAGGGCGGTGAAGGTGCTGGGAAACCTGATGATACCGGTGGGGAGTTGCTGGACGTCCTTTTGGGGGGCCTCTGGAGCCAGCTGTGTAACTGTGGCTCATGAGCTTGGGCCAACCTCCGGCAACTGCTGACTCCACGGTTTGAGGGCCCAGGAGCTGGTGGTGATGAGGGGCTGGGGCAGCCTGTGGCCAGGCAGAGCATCACTGTGCGAAGACCTTGATGCGTTAATGCCCCACAAGCTCCTGGGAAAAAGCAAGAAGCCAGGTAGATTAGGGGGCGACAGAGGATGAGATGGTTGGATGGCATCATGAACTCAATGGACATGAGTGTGAGCAAACTCCGGGAAATGGCGAAGGACAGAGAAGCCTGGCGTGCTGCAGTCTATGGGGTTGCAAAGAGTCGGACACGACTGAGTGACTGAACAACAACGGCAGATTGGCTGCTGTCGCAGTGGGGGCAGTCTCCTCTTCAGATCTAGCTGGAAAGTTAGGAAGCCGAAGGACACCCTCCACCATCACCCCCATCTCTGCTCAGATGTGCCCACGGGCCCCATGCTCAGGCCTCCTCAGACCACAGTTTCCTTTTCTATACAGCGAGGTGTTGGATCACTGATCGTTCAGATCCTCCTGGGGTGTGTCCTTACACTGTGTGTCTTCATGGAGAAAGTGCCTGGCCGTGGCCTTAGGGGCTGGTAGGTCACAGTCAGACGGAGAGGAACAGGGTGCGCCTCCTGTCTTCCTGTCTAACGTGACTCCCAAATGCCCAAGGTCTGATCTGGAGGCTCAGGGCTGAGCCTGAAACACGCCAGGAGAGTGGATTTGCTCTGCGAAGGACCGGCAGGCCAGAGTCTGTGGCCTGAGGGTTTGCGCATTGTACTCGCTCCCTACCTTTTTTGTGCACGTGCACACACACACACACATACACACTCCTCTAGTTTTTCTGGGTGGGGGCGGCTACCGATGGACCCACTTACCCTGGCCACAGTCAGTTCCTGTTCCCAACTTTGCTGGACAAGAGTTTATCTTCTGACTGAGGTGGCGAGTGGCCTGGAAACCATCTCTTCCGGATGTCTAAAAGAGCTGGTATATTTAGCCAGGAGACAGAGGCATTTGGGGTCAGGAGTGGTGTGTGAGGTGGCCGACTGTGACCTGCCAGTGGATGTGAGGCAGACAGATTTGGCTGCAGGAGCAGGAATCATAGCACTAACCACAACCCAGCATTTGTTCTGGGCACTTTTCTTACATTAATTCATTTACCTTCACAACATCCCTGTGAGAGAGGTTCTTATGATCCTCCTTTTATAGATGAGTTTACTGGGCCCAGAGCTAAAGATGAAGCAAAGCAGGGATTGGAATTCCAGCCACCTGGCTCCTGGGGTCAAGCTCAAACCTCCACACTCTGCCCGTTTGTGTCCCAGAACTTCTTAATGCCAGATTAGGCCAGCCATAGGACTGTGGTGAGCCTCCACAGTTGCTATGGGTATTCAAGTAGAAATTGAAGAGCCCCCTATTGAAAATGGAAAAAAAAAAAAAGAATGAGTTAGTCACTCAGTGGTATCCAACCCTTTGCAACCCTGTAGACCGTAGCCCGCCAGGCTCCTCTGTCCATGGGATTCTCCAGGCGAGAATACTGGAGTGGGTGGCCATTCCCTTCCCTGGGGGATCTTCCCGACCCAGGGATCGAACCCACATCTCCCTGCGGCTCCTACATTGCAGACGGCTTCTTCACCGTGTGAGCCTAGAAGCTGGCACTAAATGTTCACTGCCCCTTAAAGGTATTCTGCAGTTGTCGGTGAGTTCTAGTTCACAGACATGCTACGGTGGACAGCTCGCCCCTGGGGGGAGGAGAGGGTCCCGTTTACTGGAGTAGTTTTCATTTCTGGCAGCCCAGGCAGGTTCTGCCCAATCTCCAGCCAGTGACTGGACAGCAGCTCTTCCCCAGCCCTGTGATTCCAAACTTAGAATGTGTCAGAATCTTCTGGGAAGCTTGAAGATGTCAGCTTCTGGGTTCTAAAAGCACTGAACACAATTGTGATTTAGTCGATCTAAGATCAGGTGAGAAATTCAGTCCTCAATAAAGGGAACTGTGAACCTTGTTGCTGCTGCTGCTGAGTCGCTTCAGTCGTGTCCAACTCTGTGCGACCCCGTAGACGGCAGCCTATCAGGCTCCTCGGAGTGGGTTGCCATTTCCTTCTCCAATGCATGAGAGTGAAAAGTGAAAGTGAAAGTCGCTCAGTTGTGNAGGGAACTGTGAACCTTGTTGCTGCTGCTGCTGAGTCGCTTCAGTCGTGTCCAACTCTGTGCGACCCCGTAGACGGCAGCCTATCAGGCTCCTCGGAGTGGGTTGCCATTTCCTTCTCCAATGCATGAGAGTGAAAAGTGAAAGTGAAAGTCGCTCAGTTGTGCCCTTATTTGAATCTAAAAGCTCTTTTGTGTTTTTAGTTGCTAGGTAGTAAACTCTGATGGGAGAAGATAAGGACACAGAATATTTTTCATCTGGTTTGCTAAATAGAGAAACTATCTGTTGGCTTGAACTAGCTGGTCAACGGAACTGCCGCTCAGCTCTGCTGGGTTCCCCACCTGCTGCTCTAGCCAGGGCCGTGCTGTTAAACTCAGCCATTTAGCAGTGGCTTCCCTGGTGGCTCAGATGGTAAAGGATCTGCCTGCAGTGCGGGAGCTGTTATTCAGTTGCTAAGTCGTGTCCAACTCTGCAACCCCATGGACTACAGCACACTAGGCTGCCCCGTCCTTCACTATCTCCCAGAATTTGCTCAGACTCATGTCCAATGAGTCGGTGATGCCATCCAACCATCTCATCCTCTGTTGCCCCTTTCTTCTCCTGCCCTCAATCTTTCTCTGCATCGGGGTCTTTTCTAGTGAGTGACTCTTGACATCAGGTGGCCAAAGTATTGGAGCTTCAACTTCAGCTTCAGTCCTTCCAGAGAATATTCAGAGATCGGGAAGATCTCCTGGAAAAGAAAATGACGACCCACTTCAATATTCTTGCCTGGAGAATTCCACGGCCAGAGGAGCCTGATGGGCTTCAGTCCATGGAGTCATAAAGAGTTGGACACGACTGAGCGACTAACACACACACACACACATTTATTTGTATTTATTTATCATTTATTTGTACTCAAGGGCCATCCTGTCTCTTCCATCACCATCTTAAAAAACCTGTTATAGCATAGTGAATTCAGGGCTGGCTGGAGTTCCCATCCTGGAGTCAATGTTTTCTTGGGCCGAGCTGCAGGCCACGAGACTCTCTGTATTAGCTTCCCTGGATTGCCATGAAAGTACTTTCACAAAGTGGGGGTGGGGGTTTAAACAACAAATTTAATCTCTCACAGTGCAAGAGGGGAGAAGTCCAAAATCAGAATGTTGACGAGCCTGTGCTCTCTCTGAAGACTCTAGGAGAGGATCATGCCTTCCTCTTCCAGCATCTGGTGGCCCTGGCATTCCTTGACTTGTGGCCCCATCACTTCTGCCTCCCTGGTCACGTAGACTTTTCCTCCCTGTGGGTCTGTCTCTGCTCCTCTTCTTATAAGGACACCAGTCATACTGGATTAAAGTGAAAGTGAAGTTGCTCAGTCGTGTCCGACTCTTTGCGACCCTATGGACTGTAGCCTACCAGGCTCCTCCGTCCAAAGGAATTTTCCAGGCAAGAGTACTGGAGTGGGTTGCCATTTTCTTCTCCAGATATTGAATTAAAGGCCTACCTTATTCCATTATGATCTTAGCTTAACTAATTTCATCTACAGCGACCCTAGTTTTGAATAAGGCCACATTCTCGGGTACCAGGGTGAAGACATCAGCGTGCCTTTTTGGGGACACATCTCTTGTCCCATTGCCCCTTTGCCTGTTCCCACGAGCCAGGTGCCCATGTCGTGTCCGCCAGGGGACACATGCTGGGTCAGCATGCCGAGGACCACTCCTGGGCGGCCTTGCTGGGAGGGAACCAGCCAACTGCCCTAAGGTTGTGCCCACAGGTGTCGATCGCCTTCCAGGACCTGGCCGTGCGGTTCTCCAAGGACGAGTGGCGGCTGCTGGGGGAGGGCCAGAGGGCGCTCTACCTGGACGTGATGCGGGAGAACTACGACACACTGGCTTCCCTGGGTGAGGAGCGAGCGGGCCGGCGTCGGGCAGGAGGGTGCTGGTGCAGCACCTGGAAGGCCTAGGGTCACCTAGGAGCTCAGGGGACTCGTGGGGCCTCAGTCTTTGTTCACACAGCAAGGTGGCGTCCGAGAGCCGGCACTGAGCTTGGGGGGGCCTCCCTTGGGTCTTTCATGCCATTGTTACTATGGACTGTACCAAGGGTCTGGGTGCGATTTGATGGGGGTGCCAAACTGCTGGGTCTTGGAGGTTCTGACGGTCCCTGGGTTTGGGTGGTCACACAGACACACATATGTACACACATGTACACACATGTACACGGGTTTGGGATGGTCATACCAACACACTCATGTGTACACACGCACATGGAGATTGGGTGGTCATGTACACACGTGTACATGGAGTTTGGGTGGTCACATGGATAGACATGTACATGCATGTTCATGGGGTTTAGGTGGTCACACAGACGTGTGTACACATATACACAGGGTTTGAGTGGTCACATGTACACACACGTACATGGAGTTTGGGTGGTCACATGGGTAGACGTGTACACACATTACATGGGGTTTGGGGGGTTACATGGATAGACATGTATATACAGAGGGTTTGGGTCATCACATGTACACACATGCATATGGAGTTTGGGTGGTCACATGGATAGATATGTACACACATGTACATGGGGTTTGGGAGGTCACATGGATAGACATGTACACACATGTTCATGGGGTTTGGGTGGTCACATGGAGACACATACACACATGCACATGGAGTTTGAGTGGTCACATGGATAGACATGTATACACATGTACATGGGGTTTGGGAGGTCACATGGATAGACATGTACATGCATGTTCATGGGGTTTGGGTGGTCACATGGAGACACATGTACACGGGGTTTGGGTGGTCACACAGACAGGCTTGTACACATGTACAAGGGGTTTGGGTGGTCACACATACATACATGTACATAGATGCCGGGATGTCTGGGTGCCTGGGCCTCTGGTATAATGATGTAGAAGGGCGGAGACTGGCTTCCACTCCCGGGGATGGTCCCTCTTTTCTTTCCCAGGGACGGCGGAGCCGCTCCCCCTCTCGGCCTTCCTATCTCCCTCAGAGCCTGGAGGAGCTGTGGGGGCCTGGAGCCGTGCTGGAGATGGGCAGGAGCCGCCCCAGGGAGGAGGTCCCCTGGGTGAGTAATCTGTGAAGATGAGAGCACCTCGGGGGGCTCCTGGACCCCCTGGGCCGCCTGGGCCCCAGTGGACTCACTCATGTTCCTCCCACCGTGTGGTCCTCGGCCTCTAGCTTCATTCCATACAGGACACTGTGACCTCAGCACTCCCCACCTCACCACACCCACCCTCCCTGATCTTTCACCCCGACCCCTCTGGACCAGGAGCCTGGTATACTGTTGCTTGTTGTGTGAAGCTCTCAGAAGCAGTCTGGGCTCACCAGGGAGAGTCTTTGCCCCTCAGGTCCCCTCCCCCACCACCCGAGCAGAGCCAGTTGCAGCCCTTGAAGGTCCAGAGAGCTCAGGGGGTGGGGGGTGGATGTGGTCCAGGGGTTGGCGGGAGAGGCAGGAGTCTGGATGGTGGCCGGAGATGGAAGGCAGCCCTCCTTGGCATCCCCTCCGTGGCCCAACAGGGACCGAGGGACAGAGCAGAGAGGAGCTCTGTTAACCGCAGCCCCCAGTGTCTTGGTCCTGCTGTGCCCACGCGTGGGGCACCGGACCTGAGCCCAGGTCCTCTTTGTCTGCAGACCTCAGTCTCTCCTTGGCAGCCCCTCCCATGGTGGGAGGGTTACGTGAGACGCAGCACGTGTCAGCTGATGTTGGGTGGGGCAGGAGTTCACTGTGGTCTCTTGGCAGGAGGAGCCCCCCAGCACAGCCTGCACCTCAGCGCCCTGGTGCAGCTCGTGCAAGAGATCCCCGAGTTCCTGTTCGGGGAAGGCAGCCCCGAGAGTAGCGGGGGAGCCAGCCTGGATGGGGTGGCTGCGAGCCCCCAGGGTGAGTCTGATGGCAGGCCCCGCTGCGTCCCACCGACGAGTTCAAGTTGCCGGCCCGGCCCCTGGGTGGAGTTACTATTAGTGAATGCCTGGCCGGCCGGTTCCCTGAGAGGACATGGACAGGCGAGAGACTGCGGCCTCTGACTTTCTCTAGTGGCTTCCACCCGGCTTCATCCATCCCTTGGGGCCCCCGTTGCATCCTGCCCCACAGTGGCGGGTGAGGCTGTCCTTGTTGTGTGGATGAGTGCCCAGCGGCGAGTCCCCCACAACCTGTGCTCTCCCTGTCTAACCAGACTTCTTCCTCTCCCAAGCTTGCAAGGCTCTCCCGCCTCCCTAGAGGTTTCTCCCCTCAGCCCCAGCCTGCAGGATTTCTTTGCGTCCCCTCAGCTGATGGTCACCTGGGGGCGATCTTATCAGAACAAGGCCACAGCCTGAATCTACATCTCAGAGCCCAGGGATGGCAAGGCAGAGGTTACTGACATCCTTGTCATTGTTAGTGGAACATGGCAAGGAAGGGCCAGCATGGGGCAGTGTTGGGGCATTGTACCTCCTGCCAGGGTTAATTCCAGTGTCCCCCTGCCCTCCCCAGCAGCTGTGACAGAGGACACGTGCCCTCTTCGAGACCTGCTCCGCTGCCTTCCAGATACACCCATGGGCCTGCTTGGCCTGGCCGCCACACCCAGCGGCAGCTCGTCTAGCAGCACCCCGGGAGCTGGGGGGCTGGGGAGCCCCCTCCCCATCAGTGAGTAGGACCCAGTGCAGGGGGCCCACACCCTCTTGATTTTTTTCCAGGACTTGGTTTCCTTTATAACTGGGTCCAGCTCCTCGGTGGGGCGGAATTGGGGGAGGAGCGGAGCAGGCCTGGTGCTGGCCTCTGTCTGGGGACCAGCAGGGATTCAGGATGCTCAGCCTCACTTGAGTGCTGTGTGCAGTGTGTCTGCGGACCTGACTCTCAGACCTCTCATCAGGGCAGCCCTAACAGCGAGGAAAAACAAGGCTGGCCTTTGGAATTTCTCTGGGTCTCAGTTTATTTTTAAAATGCTTGCGGATTTTACATTTGTCTAAATGTCTATTTTTATCTAAACTATTTAAAATTAATATGGCATAAAATAGCCAGCACTAAAAAAAGAATACCTTGTTTAGGGGCTTAACCCTGGTGGTCCAGTGGTTAAGACTCCTTTCTTCCAATGGAGAGGGCGTGGGTTCAATCCCTGGTCAGGGAACTAAGATTCCACATGCCGGTGGCCACCAAAAAAAGAGAAAAGCATGCCCCATTTAGCCCATAGTTTCAGGCGTCAGCTGGCACCTTTGCTCTGGGGTCCCACGTGTCCAGCTTTGAGAAGGTTGAGTGCAAGGCAGGGGCATGACTTGTGGAGGCAATCAGAGGCTGCCCTCACGGGAAGGTCCCTGGGGCGAGCAGTCTTGTGTTTACATTCATACAGGAAGGAAATGGGGAAGGACCCTGCCACCCTTAGGATGGACTCTGGGAACAAGCCCGTCATAGCTGGCTGAGCCACCAAGTTCCCAGGACTCAGCTGTCCTTCGGGGAGCAGTTAAAAACTGGGGAGGCCCATCCTCTGCGTGTGTGTGCTGGGGAGGGGCAATTTCTCAGGCTCTGGAACCTGGGCTGAAAAGGCCTGCCTGTCTCTGCTGCAGCAGAAACTGCCGACAAGCCAAAGCTTGTGGAGGAGGGGAGCCCAGGAGCCCCTGGCCGGGAGCCCAGCCCCGCCACCTGCAGTCAGGGCAGTAGCAAGAGCCTCGGGAATCCGGAGAGAGGGACCCCGGGGGCAGGTGAGGGGCCGGCTTTCCTGAGGGTGGGGCTGAGGATGGGGGGCAGGTGGCACGTGGCCCCCACCTGGGCCTCCTGATGGTCCTACCTGGCAGACGGCATCCCTGTGGTCATGGGCGGGAAACCTGACCACGGCTGGCCTTGCAGGAGCTGCGGGCATCTCTCCTGGGCACAGCCCCTTGCAAGGCCTCATCAACTGCCTGAAGGAGATCCTCGAGCCCGGGCCCCAGGGCCCCGAGGAACCGCGGAGCTCGCCACCGCCACCCGCCCCCAGCCTGGGTGCCTCCCAGCTGACCAGGGCAGAGCTGGGGCCTGGGGGCCCGCCCTGGGCCGGTGAGTCCCTGCGGACCTGTCTCCTCGGGCCAAGGTTTTTGAGCCCGTGGAGAGCTCCAGTTGCTCTCCGTAGATACTTCTCTGTAAATATGACATCTTCCCTAAGGATCCTTGCCAGCTTGGCTGCTCCGGTATCCCTAGTGTCGCATTTCTGGAGCCAGATGGCTGTGTTAAGGGAACAGCATGGTCAGCATCATCAGCTCGTAGAAAACCAGAAATAGATTTTGCCCTGGATTCTTATGGGTTCTTGACTCATCCTAAGGTGGGACATCTGAGAATAAGAGGCTGAGGGCACTTCTTGTTGACACTAAGCAGGATCCTTGGGATGGGCTTTGGGGATGGGGGTGATATGGTGGGGGCTGGAGCCCCAGCCCTGAACTCTGAAGCTTGGTAGCTGGGCAGAATGTGAAAAGCTCCTTGAGGTTTCGAGCCTCGGTTTCCCATCTGTAAAAGGGGTAACTGTTCTCACCTTAGAGGACTGTCCTGAGGCTTAGGCACACTAATGATGTGTGTGTAAGTGTTTGTAAAACACTTGGGCGTCCTCAAATTAAGTTCTGTTCAAGGCCAAGAGAACTGTCTCAAAGCAGTGAGCCAGGCCACCCACTTCCTTCGTTTGTTCTCAGAGTAGAACCTCATCTTCCTTTTACCCAGCCAGCTCTGGGAGGTGTAGCCAGGCATTTTTAAGCCGAGTGCTAAGAAGACAGTGGCCCTGGGCAAGGCTGAGTGAGTTGCAAGACCCACAGCCTCAGGCTTCTGGCCTTGGACCTTTAATCGATCCCTCTTTCGGTTGTTGTCACCAAGACCGAGGTTGCTGGGTTCAGGGGGATGCGTGTTCCTTTTTTTCCTGTAGTGAAGACAGAGGCAGCCTCGGGAGATTGTCCCCTCCAAGGCCTGCTGAACTGTCTGAAGGAGATCCCCGAGGCTCGGGACAGGCATCCCAGCCCTTCAGGAGCCAGTGACCCACGGCAGCGGGAGGACCCAGGGGCCTGGAAAAGGAATTCTGGAGGTAAAGGCTGCCAGCTGGGCAGGGAGCCCCTGGGCATCGCTTGTTTCCTTTCTCTGCTCCCAGCAGACCTTCCACCACCAGTCACTCATGCCCACACGTCAGTGTGTCGGCTGGAGTGGCCAGACGCTGGGGCTCATGCTACAGAAGCAGCTGGGCGTGTGGGAGGTGCAGCAATGTGGAAACGTTCCAGATTGGCTCTTATAGTAGGAGCCGAGGGTTCCAGAAGGAAGGAGGTAATGGCTGGGAGGGAGAGACAAAAAGCAGAAGGCAGAGCTCCAGGCAGTGCACATGCCGGGGCTCGTTCTGATGTTCGGGTTCTTGTGATCGTTTGGGTTCACTGTGGGTCATTGGTGTTCCAGAACTCTTGAGAGTCATTTGGCTGCTGGCCTCGGAAGCAGGACCCTGACTCAGTGCTCCTGGGGCGGGCGGGCTTGGCATCACCCCTCTGTAGAAACGTCTAGATTTCCCACCTCTAGGTGGGATTTAGTCCATCTGCTGGTGGCCGGGCAGTGACTGTCTTGGAGCTGAGATGGCTGTGGAAGCTGGGGGCTGTGGAAACCCCATCCTGACCCTATAGAGACCTCACGAGTGACTTCCCACAGGACTCCGACCCCTCCAGACTCCTCCCCTGGGGCCTGGGCCTGGAGCTGGCAGCATGCTCTCTGCAGTGAAGGTGGAGGACAGCTGGCCCCAGGGACCCCCAGAGCCCACATCCTGTCAGCTCAGCAAGCGGCCCCACGGCCCCTCTGCCGCCAGCAGCCCTAGAAATGTCAAAAGAGACACCGCCCCTGCCCAGGTCCGGATGCCCAGCTGGGGCCCTGCAGCTCAAGGTGAGGCCTGGGCTCATCTGCTCGAGTCCTCCCTGGTGGGGTTCTCAAGCCCCCAACAAGGTTCTGCCAGCCCACAGGGAAGGGGCACCTGGCTGTCTCATGCATGGACAGAGGCATCCACCTGGGCGTCCTTCCCAAATGGTGGTGGTGGTGGTGGTTTAGTTGCTAAGTCATGTCCGACTCTTGTGACCCCATGGACTGTAGCCCACCAGGCTCCTCTGGCCATGGGGTTTTCCAGGCAAGAATACTGGAGTGGGTTGCCATTTCCTTCTCTGGGGTCCCAAGCGGTTAATCCCATCCTTTAATCTCCATCCTCCTTAACCCAGGCCCTTGCCCAGGGAGCCTTCCATTAGAAGGGCCTTGGTTTTGCAGAGAATCCCCAAGTGTCAGGAAGCTGTCCACCGTCTGTGGCTCTCTCTCCACCCACCCCTGGGCCTGGGTACAGCTGGCAGCATAGCTCCCCCAGACTGGGGAGCAGAGAGCTGGTGGGAGCCAGCACCGAGGGAAGGGCGTCTTGCCTGGCAGGCCCCACGCCTGGTGTGGGACTCACCACCCCTGCAGAAGGCAGGCAGGCCGGGCGGTCAGCCAGGGCTGGGCCGGGGGAAGACGGGCCAGAGGTGGTGACCGGCCATCTCCCCGTCCCAGCCGGCAGTGCCTCCAGCTCAGCCCTGGAAGCCCTGGAGGCCTGTCTGAGGGGCGTTCCCCTGAGTGGGTCGTTGCCTCCCCAGCCGCCGGCCAGCTCTTGGTCCCGGAGCCCCCAGCCAGGAGACCCTGGGTCTCAGAGGCCCGAGCTGCCGCACCTCGGACCACACAGCAAAGGTAGCCCACGCCATGGGCTCTGGGTGGCGTTTGCCCTTGTGCATGGAATGGGGTTGGTGGGGGGAAGGCTGAGGTTGCCATTAGGTCCCCCTCCTCATCCCAGGCCAAAGTGGGGGGCACACATGCCCCCGTCTCCCAGCCCCTTCTCATGCCTGCCCCCCAACAGCCTCTGCGTTTGGTGGAAGTCAGTTAAACTCTGCCCCCGGCCACCTCTGAGAGCTTCACTGACCCTCTAGGCCCCTGAGGCCAGCAGTTGGGTTTATGTGGGTTAACAAGCTACTGGATTTTAATCACGGCCATGAGCACCCTAACCCCAGGGGTGATCGCACGGGAGAGGTGTTGGGGTAGGGCTGGGCGCCCGTCTGTAGCCCGGCGCCTGTCCGCAGCCCAGCGCCCAGGGGACCTCTTGGCCCATGATTTCCCCTCAATGCCAGCCGTGCCGTTTCCCCACAGAGGTGGTCGTGGGGCCTCTCCCGGCTCTGCGCCTGCAGGGCTGCATGAGAGACAGCCCGGCCCTGCCCCTGGGCTCCCAAGGCACCCCCAGCAGCTTCTCGTCATCCAGCAGCTATGATGGGGACATGGATTTCCAGAGCCCTGGGCGCAGCCAGGGGCATCGGCCTGGAAAAGGTGAGCTGGCTGGCCTGAGGCTGGGAGTGGGTTCTGGGGAAGGGCGGGGGGGCGGGGGGCACAGCTTTGCTCACCACCACGCGTCCGACCCGACCAGTGTCCGAGCCAGGCCTCCATGCCCCGAGCGGCTACAGAGAACAGACACAGGACCTGTTTTAGGGGGCGGGGGTCTGTTTTAGTGGCTTGGCTCAGAAGAGGCAGGACAACAACTAAGATCTCTAGAAAGCATTTGATGCAGAAGGCAATGGCAACCCATTCCAGTACTCTTGCCTGGAGAATCCCACGGAGGGAGGAGCCTGGTAGGCTACAATCCATGGGGTTGCAAAGAGTTGGACGCAACTGAGCAATTTCACTTCACTTCACTTCACTAGAAGCATCAAATACTTCCTTATCCCAGACTCAAAGAAGTCCGTGTCTGTAACATCTGACTGACTCTCCAATTTAGGGAAAACGTGTAACACCATCTTGGAGGGTGTGTTTGGTGCGTGCTCCTCCAGGTCCTTCCATGAGGGGACCTTGCTGGGACCTTGCAGGACTTCAACCCTTCTCTCCACTTGAATAATCCCAGGGCTCCCCATCTGCCTTGTTCGTGGACACCCGGTTCCCCGGGGCTCACCTCTGTATCCTGGTCTCACGCTGTCCGTGGAAAGGCCTGAAGCCCCCCCGGGGCTTTGTGCCGGGCCCTCCAGGGCCATCGGATGGGCTTGGGGCCCGTGTTCCTGTGCCACCACAGCTCAGTCCCTTGGGTAGGGGAGCTTTTAGCTCCCAACAGGCAGCTGACTTTGCTTTTTAATTTTTAGTAGGTACTGTGCTCGTTTAGTCTTGTTGAAAAGCTGCGGTTAGGTTGCAAAGGGTCGGTGGTGTCTGCCTCACTCCCCCGCCCTCCAGCACCCTCGTCCCCTGAGTCATCCCTGCTGCCGGTTCCAGCACTTCCAGGGACGCTGCGCGGGCGAGCATCCCTCTCACAGCTTCTCCACTGAGCTCCCCTCTTCCCGCTTCGCTTTGGCCTTAGGGTCCTTGGTGCTGTGCGGGCCCCCTCCCCTCCCTCCTGCAGCTGCTCAGCGTCTGTGGTTCCTTCCCGAGTGTTCTCTGTTGACAGATCTGGTTTTCTGAGTCACCCAAACAGCAGGCGACTTCACACTGCCTTGTGGAGCATCCAGCCCGGCCCCCTGGCTCTCCCTGCGCTGCCCTGGAACCCTGCAGCGTCCGTGGGGAAGCCACATGCAGGGCTCCTCTCGAGACACTGAGGTCCCAGCCCCACAACGCCTGGACCTCTGGCAGCTTCTCTCTTCTCTGCCTCTCTGCCTGACACCCGCATCAGCAAAGATGCTTTTCAGGAAAGAGCTTGGCTGAGATGTGGAAGGGGAGGGCTTTTCCTTTACCTAGAATTTCAGTTCATGTAGTGGCTATAGCTTTTCCAGCACTGTCACTAGAAATAGGATTTCTGCAGTGTGTTTTTATCCTCAAGTTGAAATGCATTCACGTTCTCCTTCTTCACCTGCTACATCCGTACCCTTTCTCCTCTTTGACTAGTCACGTGAATAGTGAGTAGCTGATGACATTCCAGCCTCGGGGCCCATCTCCCTGTCACTGGCCCGGCGGCCTGGTGACTGGCTTCTCTGTGTAGGCAGTCAAGATGAGGGGGTCTCTCCCAGGGCCACCCAGAGGCAGGGCTGATACGGGTCTGGGGCCAGGTCTCCCTCTGGGTGCCCTGAACTGGCATGCCAGGCCCCGGGGCCCCAGCTGCAGTGAACCTGGGGCACGGGCAAGGCTCCTGGGGTTCACAGGACTGAGCTCTGGCCGGCCAGGACCGCGAGTGTTGGGTTTTCACAGGAAGCCCCGTGGGAAGCTCCCCGCTCCAGGGCCTGGAGAACTGTCTCAGAGAGATACCTGCGCCCCGGCTGCAGCCTGCCTGGCCCTGCTCCTCGGCTGGAGACGGAGGGCCACGGCGAGTGGAGCCCAGGAACTGGGCGGCAGGCACGGAAGGTAACGTGGGCGGGCCCACGTCCCGGCCTGAGATGAGACGACCTGGAAGCAGCCTGGCCAGAGGCTCGTGGGAGGCCACAAGGCCAATAGCGTTGCTGTCCTGGGCGGAGGGGTGTGGCGGGCCTGGACACCCAGCTCCCCAGTGCTGCTCCGAGTCCAGGCCTGAGCCGGAGCCTTGGCAGCAGGGTGTCTGTATCCTGGCCTTGGTCTCTGGCACTGTGCTGAGCTGTGGGGGCTCCCGGGAGGCTGGGTAGCTGGGTCCGGGAATAACGAGATCCTAGAGGGTGAGGGTGGCCCAGGAACATCTGCAGGGCCGGGGTGTGTCCCACTTCAGTAGCGTCATCCAACATCCTGGACCAGAGTTTGTCTTCTGAACAGCACCTCCCTGGCCTGAGAGCTAACTCAGGGCTCCCAGCTGATGGGCCTCTCGGCTTCTCATTGAAACAGGACTGAGGGGCGAGGCCTGTGAACCAGCCTACCTGGGACAGCGTGGGGGTGACGTGCCCGCCAGGAGCCTCCGACTGGCTAGCCCGCAGGCCCTTGCCTCTGGTGCCCTGCCCACCTGCTCCCCACGAGGCCCCAGAGACCTCAGGGCGGCCAGGCCAGGACAGTGGAGGTGGCTTCGAGATGGTGAGCGGGACTCTTGCCCAGGGACTCGCCCGCTCGTCTCCTCCCCTCCGCGTAAAGTCTTTGAAGAGAGAATAGACTCCTTCTTTCCCCTCCTGTTCCTCCACTCCTTCACTGTCTCAGCCATTCCCGGACTGCTGGCTGGAGGGTGTGTGCATGCTTCTCCGAAAGCCTGCTGGCTGGAGTGATCCAAGGTGTGCTAAAAGCAAGGAGGGAAAGCACTGCTCTCATCCAGAGCCTGGGTTTCTCTGGGTGAAGGACCAGTTGTTTCCTTAATTCTAGTTGCCTGGGGATGGAGGTCCGGGTCGAGGGGGTGGGGGTCTTCTCCTCCTGCTGCTGCAGTTCAGTTGAACTTACCTCAGAATCCTTGCCTAGATTTGCTGAAGTGGGTGGGTCAGGCCTGCCCTAATTGAGAAAGTGCAGGTATTTGTCATACTCCCTCCAGGCAAGCGCTGTTCCGGGGGCCTCCCGTGGACTTGACTGAGCCTCTCCGCAGGCTGCTGGTCCTGAATGAACACAAGTAGAAAGGGCCGCCTGGCTTATGAGACCCAGAGCCTGGCTGGAACCAGACTGTTAGTGGCCTCCAGGGTCTCAAGGCTTCTCGAAGTTTCTGCCATGGCCTTCCAGAGTGGCTGGGGGCCAGACCAGCGTCTGGCTTTGCTTCCTTCTGCTTCCCGTGGTCACAGGATGCTGTTCAGGCTCCCCCAGGGCTTGTGTGGGGCTAAGCTGGAGGGGGACCAGCTCTGCGTGCCTGCCCGCGGAGGCCGAGGCCCTCTGGCCTGTCTTCGGGCTCACGGACAGAGGGCTCTTTGGTTGCCGTTTGCCCAGGGCCAGCCGCCAAGCCTTCCCCACTCCACTGCCTGGAGAGCTCTCTGAAGGGGATCTTGCCCGGGGGGCCCTTGCGCTTTGCCTGCCTGGCTGGCCTGGGCCCCGGCCCCCGCTCCAGCTCCAGCTCCAGCATCAGCAGCTCAGAAGGAGAAGACCCGAGGCTGGAACCCGAGCTCTGGCAGCCTCGCCTGCAGGGTGAGCTTGTCGGGGGGAGAAGGGGACCGGGAGCCTGGCCTCAGCGTGTGAGCACCGTCCGACCCCGGCTCTGTTTCTGCCAGAGAGGGACCACCCTCCCAGCGGCAAGGGCCTTGGCACCCTGTCCCCACCACATGGCGGCTCCCGTGCTGGCTGCAGCCCTGGGGAAGGCTCGAGGGGACGCGGGCCCGGGCATCGCTGCAATTTCAGTGCAGGTGAGCCCAGGGGCTCCAGAGGAGGGGGGCGTGTCCCCCAGGGGGGCCACGGGCGCAGGGACAGCCCCACTCATCACTTGGCCTGACTCTTGCTAGAAGGCTGTCTGCCTTGTCATGTTTAAGTTCCTCGTAGGGTGAACCGTGTCCAAGGAAAGAAGGTGGAGATGTTGAGGCCCCTGGGCCCCCAGGGGTGTCAAACGAGTGTGTTTAAAGACCTGGTAATCAACTTGGAAAGTCGAAGTGTCCATTGCTCAGACGTGTCTGACTCTGCAACCTCACGGACTGTAGCCCGCAAGGCTCCTCTGNTGAACCGTGTCCAAGGAAAGAAGGTGGAGATGTTGAGGCCCCTGGGCCCCCAGGGGTGTCAAACGAGTGTGTTTAAAGACCTGGTAATCAACTTGGAAAGTCGAAGTGTCCATTGCTCAGACGTGTCTGACTCTGCAACCTCACGGACTGTAGCCCGCAAGGCTCCTCTGTCCATGGGATTCTCCAGGCAAGAATACTGGAGTGGGTTGCCATGTCCTCCTCCAGGGGATCTTCTCGACCCAGGGATCGAACTCGAGTGTTGTGCCTTGCAGGCAGATTCTTTACTGTCTGAGCCACCAGGGAAGCCCAGTAAACTTGATATATATAATAGGAGAAGGAAATGGCAACCCACTCCAGTATTTTTGCCTGGAGAATCCCATGGACAGAGGAGCCTGGCGGGCTACAGTCCATAGGGTCACAAAGAGTCAGACACGACTGAAGCGACTTAGCATGCATGCATGCATACACACACACACACACACACACACACACACATATGTGTCAATTCCTCCTTGCTTCTCAGTCTAGTCCTGACCCAGTGATCATTCCCAGCAGGAAAAGCAGAAGAGAAGGTGGGAGGCAGGTCCCACTCGCCCTGGAGAGAGGTGTGCTTGGAGACCCTGGGACCGCCTGGCGCCCTAGGCAGCACCGGAGGAGGTAGGGGTGGGTGGGTTGCCGGGTCCGGGAAGGGGGCCCCCCACTGCACTCAGGCCAGTGACTCCACCCAGTCCGTGGCCTCTGAACAGGCCCTGACTAGTCCCCACGTTCCTTCCTGCCCGTGGGCCTGACAGGAGACAGCAGAGTGGGCTGGGCATGGACCCACAGGGCCCCCAGCACATCCCTGGAGGAGCCTCACCGGAGGCTGGACCTGCGGGCATGGCCCTCTCCAGCTGCTCTCTCCAGCCTCCTGGGAGAGCCAGAGGCCTCGTGCTGGAGCTGCAGAAGATTCTGGAAACAGTGTCTACCCTCACTCAGCCCGCAGGCCCCAGCCAGCCATTCGACCAGAGATGGGCTTTTTGGCGAGCCCAGTGTAGCCCTCTCGCGTCTCATTTCACCAGTGCTTGAAAGTTGAAAGTTTTGTTTTGTTTTAGGCCGTGTCCAAGTATCCCCCGTCAGTGTGGCTGTGGCGGAGCCGTGCGTGTCCACACCGGAAATGCTCTGTGTTCCTCCTTCACGGTCTGCTGTGCACCCCTGCCCTGACACTCAGCTGGGAAGAAGGCCGGGGCCTGGGCCCTGCCAGCCTCCTGGTTCAGCCCATGGGTGCCAATCCTGGAAACCGACGGCTGGTGAAGAGTCCAGGGGCCTGGGGCCTGCGGATGGAAGACCAGGTGTGACAGGTGAACTGGGGCTCTCTTGGCCCCCCCAAGTATCGGGAGCCCCACAGGCACGGGGTGTGGGGCGCCTGGGGCTCAGCGTCTGCACGGTCACCCCTCCCTCCTTCCCCTCGGCTCAGCTCCTTTTGGCGGGGTGGGCTGGTGAGAACCCCTGGGGTTACAGCCTGGGGTAGGCTTTCTCTGAACAGCCTTCCAGGCTCCTTTGGGTCATAAATAGGAAGAGCCTCACGTCGAGTCCACTTCAGCTGGCTTATTTCATTTCAAGGTTTTCCTATAGGAATAGCTGGCTATTTTATGATAATACGCAGACACTTCTTAGAGGCAAAACACACACTGAACAGATGCATCCAGGATCAAAGTTTGGGGTTTGAGGGGACTTTAGAGAACAGGTAGGGATAATGAGGGTCAGTAGTGAGTGACCAGGTGGGGAGGTCCCCAGAGATGCGTTCTGTACCCCGACCCCGGGAAGGTCTTCCAGACCACGGCAGAGGTGGGCGGGCGGGGCTCGGTGCCCGGTCCGCTCTGGGCCGTGCACCCCAGATCCTCACGCTGGAAGCCTGCAGTGGGGGCTCCAGCGTGTCATGGGCCTGGCCTACCTGGAGGTGCAGCTATTTGTTAGGAGTGCTGAGCTGACCCAAGGCCCATGGACTCACTGCCCCAGCTTGGGTAGAAAGACACCAGGGACATTAGCACCATTGCTGACCCTTAGCTGAGATCCTTACTGAAGAACATGGCCGGGCAGCATTTGAATCCTTGGGCTCCAGTCTCCACATTTGCGGTTTGAAGCCCTGGGGGTCCTGGGAGATTCAGGCCAGAGCCAGTCTAGGGACTCAGACATGGCCAGAAACCAGGTCTGTCCTGCGGCTCCAGGTGGTAACGGAGCTTCCTTATGAGGATGGCCTCGGGTGAAGACCAGGTCTGGGAGAAGTTTGGGTGAAGGAGTAGGTGACTTTTATTTTATTTTTTTTAAAGTAACTTAAGTCCTATGTCTGTAATTTGATTAGGGAGGGTAAAGGTCAGGAGGGGGTGGGGACCCCTGTGGTTTGCTTATGACTAAGACCTTGATGCTGGGAAAGATTGAAATCAGGAGAAGGGGACGACAGAAGAGTTTGAGCTACTCAGGAGATGGTGAATGACAGGGAAGCCTGGTGTGTGGCCGTCCATGGGATCTCAGAGAGTTGGACACGACTGAGTGACTGAAGCCCAGATAGCTTTAGGTGCTGATGTGGCCCCCTTTGCCTCTTCGCTAGAGACACCTGGGCCTCTCTAGACACTGCCCACGGCCCTGCCTCATGGCAGCTTCTCTGGGCCTTGCCCACCGATCCTCCAAAGGCAGAATTAGCTGCTCTGAAGCAGCAGTAGGGCCCAGAGGTGGCATAGGAACCCGCCAGTCCTTTTCCTAGGAGGTGGGGAGGCCACTGTCCTAAGCCAGCTTGGTTTCTGTGGAGACCCACCCTGTGATCTCTCTTGCCCATGAATTAGGGGGGCAGCCTTCCACGTTGCCGAGCCTGAGTCGCCAGGACCCTTCCTTCCCTTAGTGGGCAGGGTGACAGACACACCAGCTGGAGGGCTCGGGGGAGGGAAGTTCCCGGCAGCTGATCACACTCACCGTATCCCACTCTGGTTTCAGCTGGGACCGACGGGGGGCCCCTTTCTGGGGGTGTGCCCCAGCTAGCGCCTGCACCCGCCATCCCTGGGGCCTCGTCTGGTGCCTCCCCTGGTGCCTCCCCGCGGCTGCCGTGCCCCTGTGGGACTTCCCTGCAGCAGGAGCTCCACAGCCTGGGCGTCGCCCTCTCGGAGAAGCTGGACCGGCTGGCTGGGGCCCTGGCCGGCCTGGCTCAGGAAGTGGCCACCATGAGGACCCAGGTGGATCGACTCGGGCGGCGCCCGCGGGGCACGGGGCCCAAGGGCCTCCCCCGGGGCCCTCGCTTGGCCAGTGGCCCTGCTCACAGACACCCACCCTACTGGAGGCACAAGGGCCCCCCCAGGCCGAGACCGAAGATCCTCCGGGGGGGCCCGGCCGAAGGCTGCAGGGCCGGGGACCTGTCATCGGGCCTGTCCAATGGGAGGCTCCGTCGGGTGCCTCCGGACACCTCCTCAGTGGAGGCCTCTGGGCCCGGCTCCAGCCCTCCCTGGCAGCCTCACTCCTTAGCCTGCAGCGGCCCCGCTGTGCAGACTATACGTCACCCTCTTGGGCACCCCGAGGCCCGCCAGAGCCCCCCTCCCCTTTCACTGCCGCCTGCCCCGCCCCCCCAGGTGGCTCCTCCGGTGGACACTGCAGAGGCAGAACCGCGGGGTGTGTTGGCTGCCCCACCCAAGACCCCAAGGTGGCCCAAGGATCCAGGCGGCGTGTTGGTGGGGCTCCAGAGAGCCCTCGAAGGTGAACAGTGGGGAGGGGAGCACAGGGACCCAGCATGGGGACCCCCAAGCCGCCACCTTCGTGGACTCAGCCCCACGGAGGGTGCCCCACCTCTAGCCACCTCGCCCCCCTCCAGCAGAACCTTCCCCACATTGAGGCCGTGAAGGGGCCCCCTGACTCCAGGGTGACCATTGCTCAGGGGGTTTGGGGGGATTGCATTCCCCAACCATGCCTCTGGCTTTCTTGACTCAGGTTCATTTAAATGTTGCTTCCCCCTCTGGCCCTTCCCGCCAGAACCGCCAAGGTGGGCAGGGGGGTGGTGTGCGTCCACATGTGTGTGTGTGCCATGTGCGGGCACACCACGTGTGTCCAGGGTGCCCTGAGCCGCTGCAGAGGGGCCACGAGATCACCTTGTCTCAGCACCTGCCATCCTGACCTCAGCGCTGGGGAGCACGGTGCCCGTCTTCTCGATCCATGGGGGCTTAGCTTCCCTTTGAGGCAGATCGCCCCGCGCCATGGCCGAGGATGGGTGTGCCTGTGCGCATTCTGAGTTACTGAAGGTGGTTGCCAAGGGGAAGAAAGGCACGCAGAGGGGCCGCAGCAGAGTGTGGCCGTGTGGTCGTCACCGGGGCCAACCTGGCTCCTGCCTTCCTGCCTCCTCCAGAGAATCCGGCAGCCTGCCCAATGTGAGGGGAAGAATCCCACTGACCAGGGAGAGAGCAGCGCACCTGTTGGCTTCCTGGGCCTGCAGTGACAGTCCACAGCCCAGGAGCCTCCAACAACACACATTTACATCCTCCCGGTTCAGAGGCCAGAGGGCCAGGACACGGGTGTCAGCAGAGCTGGTTCCTTCCAAGTCTGCCCTAGGCCCCTCTGCGGGGCTGGTTGCTGACTGTCCTCAAGTTCCCAGCACGCTCTCCCTTTGCTATTGCCCCTCAGTGTCCCTTTTGTCTAAGGACACCATCCTCACGCCCTCCCTCTAACATGATCGCTTCCGTAAAGACCTCATCTCTAACTCAGGTCTTGTTTGTGGTCCTGGGGTTGTTAGGGTTCGAGAGTGTGAATCTGGGGACGGGAGTGCACAATCCAACCCCGACCACACACGAGGGACCAAGCTTGTCTTGGTTCTGGTGGGAGGAGGGAGCATCACCAGGGTCATTAAGCCTGCTTTCCTGGGGCCACCAGGCTGCCCTGGGGCCCACCCCTCACTTAGGGCATCAGGAGTGACCTGCCTGTCATCACTGCAGTTCCCATCTTTTTTCCTGATCTTTCCCCACCGAGCTCAGATTGGTCCATGCACTCCGGGAAGGCCCTGCCCAGCTGTGCTTTCAGGGAACCAGGTACAGCACTGAGGCCCAAGCTGGCTTGGGACCCAGAGGGACTGCAGCTGCAGTGAGTGCTCAAGGGGGACCCATTGGCTGGTTTGCCCAGTACACCCCTAAAATCGGGTTTGGGGGGCACTCAGGGCCTGGGTTGTACTGCTCATGGTCCCTGTGGAAGGAGCAGACACTGATGCCAACGGTGGGAGATCCAGGTGCTGGCAAACAAGACCATCAAAAGTGAGTGTTAAAACGTTTCCAAGACTGGAGCAAGTCCCTTGATGACCGTCTCAGAAGCTAGGTGTAGCAGGAGTTGAGGGGTGGCCTGCCATACATACCCGTGTGGCATTTTAAGGTTTGGTTTTGTGGGCTTTGCAAATACCAGCCTTTGCACCACCCTGTGCCACAGGCGCGGAGGAGCACACGGGCTCAGAGAGGGCGAGGGGCTTGCTCAGGGATGCACAGCCTTCATCCAGCTGAGTTAGGACAGTGCGTGCCCTGATGCCACCCAGGCCGGGGGGCTCCCAGTCCAGCTGGACCCTGTGGGAAGTTCGGGTCCTTGTTTAAGAAGGTGAAAAGTCAGCCATGAAGTGAACTGTGAGCTGCAGCCATGTTTGTCCCCCAGGTCCACTGCCACATGGACAATACCCCTCCCAAGTCATGAATTGAAAAGCCTTCTAGAACTACTGATCTGGCAGAAAAACCCATTGGCAGTTTAGGAGTTTGGTCCTGTCTCCGTCTCCATCTACTTGGTGAGGAAGTGTGGTAACTTTGGTAGGAGAAACCACAGACTGTTGTGAACTCAGGAATTCCTGGGGTCAGAGGTGGGGGTCAGAGAACCTTCCCTCCCCGGGTGCTCACGCACGAGGGTCCCCTGTGTCCCGACCACCGCCTGTCAGCCCAAGGCCCCTGTGAGGCAGGAAAGCGGGAAGGTACCACCTGGGTGGATCAAGGCAGGGCCCCACAGCCTCCAAATGCCCCCACCCGATAGAATGGGGGGCCTTAGTCTCCTGTTGGAGACACCCCGCGATGTCACCACTCTCTGGAAGGAGCTTGTCAGGCAGGCGGACCAGGCTTACTCTCCACCCTCTTGTGTCCTTGTGTTTCAGATGTGGCTTCTGTAAACAGCCTCCTGTTGGATTTTGTCTTTTAATCCAACTTGACAAATTTTATTCTTTAGTCAGAGCCCTTAATCCACTTCTGTGTAATATTACTGTTGATATATTGAGATTTGAATATACCATCTTATTTTTGCTGGTGTTTTTGTCTCACTCGTTTTGGGCAGGGGGCTTCTTTCCTACTGACAGTGTTGTGGGTTTTGAGTTATTCTTTCCCCCCTTGGTGAGCCTCAACATTTAAAGAACTAAAAGGGGAAACATTCAAATTTACAGTCGTATTTGGGAAGTTTTAGCATAGTTTTTCTTTTTTAGAAACTGATTGGACAAAGCAGGAAGGATATGGAAGATCTGAGCAAACCAGTTAACAAAATTGGCTCGATTGATGAATAGTTAGAACATTGCAGCACAGGACTACAGAAATTCCTTCTTTTCAAGCATATGTAAAACAGTTACAAAAATTGACATTATACTAAGCCCAAATTTAAACAAATTTAAAAGTATCAAAGTTATACAGAGTATGTTTTCTGGCCATACTCTAGATTTAAGCTAGAAGCAAATAACAAAAAATGAAAAATTCTTATATACTAGAAAAGAATTATTCTGAATAATCTGTGTGTCAATGAGGAATTCATAAGAAATATTTTAAGCCAAAGCAATCTTGAGAAAGAAGAATGGAACTGGAGGAATCAACCTGCCTGACTTCAGGCTCTACTANTGTGGGGTGAGTCCACGTCTTACTGTTGCCAGGCTTCTCTCCCTAAAGCAGGGGTGGATACTGCTGCTACCTTGCTGCGGGCGGAGTTTGGGGTTGGGGGGGCGGAAGTTGGGGGTGGGGGGCGGGGTCAGCATCCTTCCGAGACTCCGCCTGGCCGGCAGCGGAATCAAGTCCTACGCCTCCCGCTGGTATCCACAGCCTTCCATGGGCTGGCCTCAATTTAGCTGAACAATCTTATCACGCACTGACTTCTCTCCAGAACTGACACTTCATCCAGGCTCCTTCCGCATACCTGAGCCCACGCATTCACTGTTCTCCTTGCTGTTCCCCCTGCCAGAAATATCCTTTCTCAATTTTCACATTTTATTTTACAAAGTCCATTGTATTAGCAAGGGGGCTTCCCTAGCGGCCCAGATGGTGAAGAATCTGCCTCCCAATGCAGGATACACTGGTTCTAACCCTGGGTTGGCAAGATCCCCTGGAGAAGAGAAAGGCAGCCCACTTCAGTACTCTTGCCTGGGAAATCCTGTGGACAGAGGAGCCTGGTGGGCTATAATCCATGGGGTCACAAGAAGCCAGACACAAGTCAGCAACTAAGCAACAACAACACTGGTATTAATAAACCCCAAAGTTGTTATAAAGCCCTCCAGTAGGAGACCTGCAGCCAGAAGTGAGTCTGTCCTGAGTGTTTAATGTGACTGTGTGAACCATTTCACATTACAGTTCTAATCACTGGACAATACTCCATGCAACTGAGACACCATCGTTTGAACATATTTTTACTGTTGGTGTTTGGCTTGCAGTGCCCAAGGCTTTTTTCCTGTTTGAAGTCCCCTGAAATAGAATCACTGAACATGCATCTTAGGGCTCTGGACAGGGGAAGTCAAATGTTTTCTGAAAGACATTCAGCACTAGCAAAACATATCAATTCCACAAAATATATCATGTAGTATAGTGGAATTGGTATGCTTACCTTTAATTTCAAACCTACAGAAAATGTGAGAGAATGGTATTATGAAATCCAAGCGTGCTTCACTTAGAATTCACCAGTTGTTATTTAGCTACAGTTTGGGACTTCCCTGGTGGTCCAGTGGCTAAAATTCTGTGCTCCCAATGAAGGGAGCCCGGGTTCAATCCTTGCTGGGGGAACTAGATCCCACATGCTGCAACAAAATCCCACATGCCTCAATTAAGATTTGGTGTAGCCAAATAAATTTTAAAAAAGAAAAAACTTAGCCACAATTGCTTTACATCTCTCTCTTCATATATATATATATATATAGCTGAATCATTCATAAACATAGTATCATGGTAGTTCATTCATCATGGAATACATTCATCATGGTATTTCTCTCTGAAATATTTCATCATGTATACCCTAAGAATCCCTGGAGGAGGGCATGGCAACCCACTCTTGTACTCCAGTATTCTTACCTGGAGAATCCCATGGACAGAGGAGCCTGGCAGGCTACAGTCCATGGGGTCACAAAGAGTTAGACAAGACTGAGTGACTAACGGGGGACTAAACTGATACCCTAAGGACAAACTTCTCCATAATCATAATACTACTACTACAACCCCCAAAATTTAACTTTGACATATCATTGTATGCTGCTGCTACCGTTAAGTTGCTTCAGTCGTGTCCGACTCTGTGCGACCCCATAGACGGCAGCCAACCGGGCTCCCCCGTCCCTGGGATTCTCCAGGCAAGAACACTGGAGCAGGTTGCCATTTTCTTCTCCAATGCATGCAAGTGAGAAGTGAAAGTCAAGTCGCTCAGTCGTGTCCGACTCTTCTCAACCCCATGGACTGTAGCCTACCAGGCTCCTCCACCCATGGGATTTTCCAGGCAAGAGTACTGGAGTGGGGTGCCATTGCCTTCTCCGATCATTGTATAATGCAGTCTATATTCAAATTTTCCCAGTGGTCCCAATAATGATTTACAACTTATCTTTGTCCAGGGTTCAACTGAGTGTCATGCATTGCATTTGGCTGGCCCATCTCTTGTCTTCTTTCATCTAGAACCTCTTCTGCACTTTTTTCTTCCATTACATTGACAATTCTTTTTTCTCTTTTCAGTGAAGTCTAAAACAAGTGAAGTGTAAACCAAGTATATAATTGGTTTACAATGTTGTGTTAATTTTAGGTGTACAGCAAAGTGATTCAGTTTTTTATATATATATACACATATATAGCGTATATAAATGTATATATATTTCAGATTCTTTTCCATTATAGGTTATTATAAGATACTGAATATAGTTCCTGTGCTATACGGGAGGTCCTTGTTGCTCATCTATTTTATGGATAGTAGTATCTGCTAATCCTAAACTCCTAATGTATCCCTCCCCCCACTTCCCCTTTGGTAACCATGTTTGTTTTATATGTGAGTCTTTGTAACTAACTAAGCTCATTTCTACTATTTTTTAAGGATTTCACAAATAAGTGATATTTGTCTTTGTCTGGCTTACTTAGGTATGATAATCTCTCAGCCCATCCATGTTGCTGCAAATGCCTTTGTTTCGTTCTTTCCTATGGCCAAGTAGTATTCCATCCTGTATATCACATCTTCTTTATCCAAGCATCTGTCAATGGACATTTAGGTTGCTTCCATGTCGTGGCTATTATAAGCAGTCCTACTATAAACACTGGAGTACATGTATCTTTTTGAATTAGAGTTTTCTCCAGATATATGCCTGTATATTTGGAGATATCTCCAGATACATGCCCAGGCATGGGAGTGCTGGATCACATGGTAACTCTATTTCTGTTTTTTAAGGACGTTGACAATTCTTCACGGGTCACCGCAATGTCTTGCACAACATCCCGTTATCTGAATTTGACTCATTATTTCTTCGTGGCTGATCTCATGTTCAAGACTCTCATCCAGTCCGGGGGTGCTGAGTGCCCTCCATTGTTTTATATCAGGCTGTTCAGGGTCTCCAGGTGCAGGGAAGAAGTTGGGGAGAGGAGAGGCTTCTGCTGAGAACCACGATTTCCAACCAGCAGAGCGCCCCTGGCTCATGGCAGGGGGGCAGGGGGCGCGTTGGACGTACAGTCTCCTCCCTGAGCCTGGGGAAAGGATGTGGATCCAAGCAGAGGGGCCGGGGAGGGGTCCTGAGCCTTGGTCCAAATACCTGCCCCCAGGAAAGGGAGGGGGGGTGCAGCCTGGTGGGGGCGCTGCCTAGTGGCGTGGACCACTGTGGAGCTGGAGGTGGGTGGCTACTGGCCCTTGTGCTGCTCAACCCCCTGACCCTGCCAGCCTCCTTGGCTGTGTGAGGCCAATCGGGCAAGTGGCAGCCTGTGTGCCCACCGCAGGCACAAGGGCAGGAGGGAGCCTCAGCTGCCACCTCTAGCCCCACCCAATCCCACGTGCATGTCAGGTGGCCTATTGTTTACCCGCGGCTGGCACTTGTCCAGCACGTACTTATGAAAGCTGGTCTGCTGTGGGGATCAGACTTTTGTCTGATGCTATGAGGAGGGGCGTGGGGAGAGAGAGACGGAGAGATGCCTCCACCAAGAGGGACACCTCAGTGTCAGAGTACTTGGCTGGTACGTGAACTTGGACCTTGGACTGTGTGACCTACTGCTGGTGACCCTCACATGAACTATACGCCCCCAAACCTATGAACATTTCTAACCGGCAACTTTTCTCTAAAATCCATCCTGTTTTCTTTACTCTCCCATCACCACGGCTCTTCACTTAGGGCCTCTCCACCCTGGCCGTGACCTCTGTTTGTGAAGCCCTCTATCAAGACACATTCAACGAATGTGCCTCTGACTCTGGCCTGACCCTCAGCTGCAGCACGCACTTGTCACTCACAGAGAACTGGCCTGTGCCAACCCAGTGCGCCCTCCCTTTCCCCTACTGACCAGCTAAACCAGCCGTCCACAGATGTTCCTGCCTGCTGCGGGGATTCTCTCAGATCATGCGCTCTCAGTCATTCCCACCTTCCTGCTCGCCACTCTGCAGATTGCTCCCTGTTAAGGTGCTCCCTCCCCTCCCCAAAGAAGGAGCCAAAGAATCCCGAAAAGCTGGGGACGTCCCTGGGGGTCCAGTGGCTAAGACTCTGCAATCCCAGTGCAGGGGCTCGGGTTCAATCTAGTCAGGAAACTAGATCCCAAATGCCACAACCAAAGATCTCACATGCCACCACTAAGACCCCTGAGAAGAAGACTCCTAAACAGATGGATGTGCCCTAGCCCACCCCCACCTGCCCAGGCTTTATGCATCTGCTGACTGACCCAGCCCTGCCACCTGCTAGAGGCTCCTGGGGCCCTTCCTACCCCATCAGCATCAATAAAACCTCCTGTCTCCGGGGAGGAAACAAAATGAACATCACTGACTATCACTCACTGAGGGTGAAAAGTGAACACCACTCAGCCGTGCCTGACTCTTTGCGACCCCATGCACTGTACAGTCCATGGAATTCTCCAGGCCCAAGTACTCGAGTGGGTAGCCATTCCCTTCTCCAGGGGATCTTCGCAACCCAGGGATCGAACCCAGGTCTCCTGCATTGCAGGCGGATTCTTTACCAGCTGAGCCACAAGGGAAGCACTTACTGTCAGCAGCTCACAATCATGAGGGCTTAGGTTGGAAAGATTTAACAATAGTCCTGCCCCAAATGAGCTTTATAAAATAAGAATTAATGTGCTTTTTAATTAACATTAGATAGTCTCAGACCCAGAATGCACCAGGCCCTGTGCTCCATCAATTATGCGCTATTCCATTTCCTCCAGTGAAGCGTCACTTTGTCCTCATTTTGCCAAGAGGAGGTAGAGGCTTGTTAAGTCACCTGCTCAGCTAGGGTGAGGGGAAGGGCTGAGTTGGTGTCAGATAAGCTCTCCCTGGGTCCTCTCTTCCCAGTCATGCTGGAGGCACACTGGATCACATCCTCTCCCTCTTGTCGCACAGTCCTGCTGGCGTCTCCTCTTCCTTCACGGGCCCCACTCCAGGGAAGGTTTTCCTTCTCTTTCATTTCTTGTTTGAGGCTGCCAGAGGCCAGTCTTTCCAGTCAAGAGGGAGGGCTGTCTCACCCGCGGGCTCTCCCATGTTTGCCTGGAAATGGCTCCAGGTGGTCCAGGAAAGGATGTATCCCTGGCTGCAGGCCCTGTCCTGAGAGCCTCAGTTACTATTTCTGTCCTTGTGGTATCTATCATGCTGGTTTGATCTGGAGGATGGTTCTGGAATTGATGCTTCTGAATTGTGGTGTCAGAGAAGACTCTTGAGACTCCCTTGGACAGCAAGAGATCAAACCAAAGGAAATCAACCCTGAATATTCATTGGAAGGACTGATGCTGAAAGAAGCTCCAGTACTTTGGCCACCTGATGGGAAAAGCCGACTCATTGGAAAAGACCCTGATGCTGGGAAAGATTGAGGGCAGGAGGAGAAAAGGGTCACAGAGGATGAGATGGTTGGATGGCATCATGGACTAAATGGACATGAGTATAGGCAAACTCCAGGTGAGGGTGAAGGACAGGGAAGCCTGGTGTGCTTCAGTCCATGGGGTTGCAAAGAGTCGGGCACGACTAAGCAACTGAACAATAACAGTGGTTCTGGAAGGCAGGCTGCTGAAAAGCAACTGAGAAATGGAGTGAAAAGTGAAAATGTAGTTGCCCAGTTGCATCCAACTCTTTGTGACCCCATGAACTGTAGCCCTCCAGGCTCCTCTGTCCATGGAATTCTCCAGGCAAGAATACTGGAAGGGATTACCATTCCCTTCTCCAGAGGATCTTCCCATCCCAGGGATTGAAACAAGGTCTCCTGCATTGCAGGCAGATTCTTTACCATCTGCTGAATCAGTGAACAAGGATGCCACAGTCATCAGCGATTCCAGCCATCCAAAGATGAATCTGTGAGTCCTGAAGACACCCGGGAACGAGAACAATACCTGAGATCCAGCAGCCACCAGGCTGAAGCCACTCCTAACGGTGAGCACTGAGGAACTCAGGATGTACTGGCTTCAGATTGCTAAGATAATATGAAAGGAACGATTTTGGTGAGCCCAGACTCTTGCAACTTCCCATGCATAGAAAAGTGTTACACTCCTTAACTTGGGATATCTTATTTCCTTTAATGAACAATAATCTTGATGTTCAGTCTACCTGCACTTTGTTGTAAAACTTTTATATAACCTGGCTTCTCCACTTGCCTCCTCAGAGCAGTTTTCTCAGGCTCACTGGAGATGCTGTCTCCTCAGCTTGAAATCCTAAAAATTTCCACCAAATAAAACATAACTCTCCACTCTTAGGTTGTGGCTGGGTTTTTTGTTTGTTTGTTTGTTTTTAAGTTGACAGAACTTACCGGGCCCATTGCTGCCACCTTCTTTTTCTGCCAGGGTCTTCTGTCCATGGAATGCTCTAGGCAAGAATACTGGAGTGGGTTGCCATTTCCTTCTCCAGGGGATCTTCCTGACCCAGGGACTGGACCCACGTCTCCTGTGGCTCCTGCATTGCAAGGGCATTCTCTATCTGCTGAGTCATTGGGGAAGCCCTCTTTTCCTTTAGCAGTCAGGCATGCAGGGACGTTTCCAGTACTGGCATCACCAGGGATGGTTACTGCCTGGATGTTGGGCACAGTAGGGTGTTAATAACCTTGACCCCAGCTGGAAGCTTGCAAGTGTCGGACTCTGCCACCTGCTTAGAGGCCAGCATGTAACTGGGCTCCCATTGAGTAGGGCTCTTGAGCCCATCTACTGCTGTTTCACCTGGAGGAAGAGGGAGGGGTGAGCCTCCATCTTCTGAGAATCAGTGGCTAGGAGGAGAGGGGAGTGGGTTTTCCCATGAATCTGTGTTCTTATCTTCCAGTGAACATCACAGGAATAGACCCTCTGCTGATGGAGCAGAGCTCTGGACTCCAGGCAGTAGGAACAAGCCAGGGGTCGGGAGGGCTATTCTTTGAATGGGAAACCAGGCCAGCTGGGTCCTCTGGTGGTGGGAGGAGAAGATTACAGGAAGGGCAGGAGTCCTGGGCAAGAGGCTGGGGAACCCACTTCATGTTTTTAATACTGCTTGTGTAAGCCAAGAAGAGAATGTCAGGGTTCTTTTGATTGCAAGGTCAGAAGCCCAACACAACTAGCCAAGATGAAATGGGAAATACATTGGCTCATTGAATTCACAGGAAGGGGTGTCAGATAGGCCCTTCTGAAAGCAGGCGGAGGTGGGGGTAAGAGATATATTGGAAAGTAATTCCTTTGAAAGTAAAAGTGGAAGTTGCTCAGTTGTGTCTGACTATTTGGGACTCCATGGACTATAATACAGTCCATGGAATTCTCCAGGCCAGAATACTGGAGTAGGTAGCCTTTCGCTTCTCCAGGGGATCTTCCCAACCCTAGGATCAAACCCAGGTCTCCCGCATTGCAGGCAGATTCTTTACCAGCCGAGCCACAAAGGAAGCCAAAGAATACTGGAGTGGGTAGCCTATCCCTTCTCCAGGGGATTTTCCTGACCCAGGTATACAAGTAGGGTCTCCTGCATTGCAGGTGGATTCTTTACCAACTGAGTTATCAGGGAAGCCCAATTCCTTTGAAAGATCTTTTTAAAAGGGAGCAAACAGTCTCAGGCACAATGCGGCTCTGACACCTCAGAAAGGAAAGTGGGGGAACAGAATCGTGCAGTTGGGACTTCAGACGGTAATGCCTGAGTCCACATGGGCAGGAAAGGCCAGGCCCGAATGACCGCCACCCTCCAGTTGGCAGGGACTTCCTGGGGAGAGCTTTGTCTCGGCTCACAAGCTGAAGGGGACTCTGGAGACACTGGCAGCGGCAGGCTGACCGGGCCGAACTCACCCATGTGGAATGGCCTTGGTTTGGGAGGGAAACCCACGAGGCGCATCTCATAGCTGCCACAGAAAGCCCTGAATGCAATGTGGCCTCAGAAATGTCAGGAATCTATGGTTCATTGGATGCCAAGTTTCTCTCCATCTCTCAGTCCCGTTCCTCTCCGTGGTCAGCTCCATGGTCCTTCACTGAAGAACAGTCTTGTCCACATAAGAAAAAAACGTCCTATAGAAGCTTCTGAATTTGACAAATACGGCCTCTGCTTCCCCATTCATGGTGCAAAGTCCTGTGCCCTGTGGAAGGTCTCCAACAGGCCCAGCTGGAGTTGGGGGGCCTCACCCAACTGGTACAGGGGGCAGGACCATGTGAGTACATGGCAGCTCCACCCAGCCACGTCGGTGAAGCAGGAGGAATAACGGGGAAGCTCTCCCCAGGACAGATGTGCTGGGTGAGTGAAAGATGTCTATTCCGAGCAGTCTGAGCATTTTTTTTTTTTTTGGTAATGTTTTTCACTGGGGTAAAAGTCACATTCTTGCGCTCCAAAATCACTTTGGATAGTCTCTACGGCCATGAAGTTAAAAGACACTTTCTCCCTGGAACAAAAGCCATGACAATCTAGACAGTGTATTAAAAAACAGAGACATCACTTTGCCAACAAAAGTCTGCACAGTCAAAGCTGTGGTTTTTCCAGTAGTCGTGTACAGATGTTGGACCATAAAGAAGGCTGAGCGCTGACAAATTGTTGCTTTCAAATTGTGGTGGAGAAGAACTCTTGAGAGTCCCTTGGACTGCAAGGCGATCAAACCCTGAAAAGGAAATATCCTGCAAAGGAAATCTACCCTGAATATTCATTGGAAGGACTGATGCTGAGGTGGACACTTCAATACTTTGGCCTCATGATGTGAAGAGCCAGCTCACTGGAAAAGATCCTGATGTTGGGAGAGATTGAGGGCAAAAGGAGAAGGGAGTGACAGAGGATGAGATGGCTGGATGGCATCACCGACTCAATGGACACGAGTCTGAGCAAACTCTGGGAGATGGTGAAGGACAGGGAAGCCTGGTGTGCTGCAGTCCACAGGGTTTCAAAGAATCAGACATGACTGAGCGACTGAACAACCAAAGGCATGCAATCTAAAACATACTCTTTCAACCGTTTTTAACTTCCCAGTTCGGTGGCGCTAAGTACATTCACATTGTTGTACATCTCTCGCCATCATCCACCTCCTGAATGCTTCACCTTCTGAAACTAAAATCCTATCCCATTCAACACTAAGTATCCATCCCCGCTCCTCACCGCCCCCACCAGCCCCCAGCATCTACCAAGGAACTTTCTGACTCTATGAATTCAAGCAGTCTGTAAATGTCGCCTCCACTTCCTCACTCCAACTTACCTTCAGCCACTCGTAATCTGCTGTTTGCTCCCACCACTTTGCTGAAGCAGCTTTCCAAGTAACCACCAATGATTTCGGAATTAATCAGCCCGATGGGCTTGTGGGAGCTGTTGTCATGAGTGGTCAGCTCGGGGCTGGTTCTGGTCGCAGTGCCCGCTGCAGCACATGCCTCTGGGCTTGTCTGTCCAGCCCAGGAGCCCATGGCCACGTGTCTCCCTGGGAATTTCCATTTCTGCCATAAACAGAGCAGAACATGACACTCGTATAACAACCACGAGACCACATCCATCTGGTCATGGCTGATCAAACCTGAATAAACTTGACTTGAACTTAGCCTGTCCCGTGTTCTCCTCTAGGAATCTGGAACTGAGAAAGCCAGTCAGTCATCTGATTGATGGTGGCAGTGTGTGTGCACGCTCAGTCGCTTTAGTCATGTCTGACTCTGCGACCCCGTGGACTGTAGCTCGCCAGGCTCCTCTGTCCATGGGATTCTCCAGACAAGAGTACTGGAGTGGGTTGCCAAGCCCTCCTCCAGGAGATCTTCCCCACCCGGGGATCGAACCCTCATCCCTTGCATCTCCTTCATTGCAGCCAGAAGCCCCAGTGGTGACAGCGGGACCTTTATAACGTGGAGGCAGTGTCATGTCCATGTGAACGAAGCAGCAGGAAAGCTGGGGCAGGAGGGGGCCTAGCTGAGCTAGAACCAATCACCAGACGCGTGAGCCGGCCATCTGGAGCCATCCAGGCCACATCGAGCCTCAAAGCCACAAGACGACAACAGGATGAAGGACCCCAGGTGGCACTAGCCGGAAAGCTGTCCCTCGGGGCCTGTCTCAAGTTGCTAATCCACAGGACTGTGTGCACGTGAGAGGTGGTTGTTTTCAGTCACTCAGTGTCAGTGATAATCAGGCAGCAGGGGAAATCTGGTACAGTAAAGAAGGCGGGTCTGACAGAAGGGGGTTGAACATGATGATGGAAGGAAACATAAAGTTGCCTCTTGCTTGCCACCCCCCTGGTCCAGCTCATTTGATAAACCAGATACATTTGCAAAAGGCAGGTCTCCACGGTGACAGTGGATAAGTCCTTGATTTCCCCCAGGTTCTCTCAAGTGCCTACCTGAACTCAGACAGACAACAAGAGTTCCTGAGCATCTCCCTGACCCCACACAATGGGTCCCCAAACAATCGCTTTCACAGAGCCGTGGAAAGCTCAGAAGACTGTTCTCGAAACCCTGATAAGAGATGACTAGCACTGACCCCAGGAGGAGCGGAGAAGCCTGTGACCTTGACTGAGAATAGACGTGGGGGCGAGCAATCACTGCTTTCTCTTCTTCCTGGAGCAAAGCACGACAGAGCCAGATGAGATGGAGGGGGTGGAGCCGGCAGCTGCTGCAGCTGCGAAATGAAAAGCCTTCATCAAACTGTTCACGAGGAAGGGGTAACCCCCGGGCAGGCAGGCCCTGGGCTTCCTGGTTCCGACCCAGGCAGGACCTTCCGGGCTGTACTCCAGCCTCCACGCCCAGCCAGGTAGGGGGAGCCTTCAATCTGGGCCCAGAGGCGAGGTCTCGGGGTCCTCTGGCTCATGGAGACTCCCGATCTGGTCCCAGTCTCAGCCCACTTAGCTATAGGCTTGCATACCCCACTTTCCCAAGCCTACTGAACAAGAAGAGGGTTGCAGAGCTGGGGAGCTGTTTCCTTTGGCCTCACAGTTTCCCAGTTACCTTTAGGCCCCTCCTGTGGTGGGTGCTCCCAGGCCCAGGGTCACAAGGAGAACCGGACACCTGTCAGCAGGGCCTGCCCTGGCAAAACTGCGGATTCCATCTTTCCTTCCCTCCCACCCTCAGCCCCAGGGGCCGCTCTCCTTTTAAAGGCCTCTCTTCTTATATGTGCAGGATGAGGGGTTAAAATTTCAGAGCTTCAGAGACTCTGAAGGTGATGGGTGGGCTTGGGTGGGGGTGGGAGATCCACGTGCCTTCTGAAATTGCATGCAAATTCTTGGGTTTGTTTGTTTTAAATGTTTCCTTCTTTGACAGTGCCAGGTCTTAGTCGTGGCATACGAACTCTTAGCTGCGGGATGTGGGATCTACTTCCCTGACCAGGGATTGAACCTGGGCCCCCTGCACTGGGCACTCAGAGTCTTAGCCACTGGACCGCCAGGGGAGTCTCCAGTCTGCTGTTTTTATGCACATTTTTCTGGGGAGAGTTTTCAAATATCTTGCCCACCTGCTTGGTGGTCCACAGAAGTCTAAGGACCACTGGTCTATTCCCAGGCTCCTCCAACACCAGTGTTCTTACTTTCCCTTCCTGTCCCCTCTGCAGTGAGGCTCTTCCTTCCTCTGTGTCTGTGTGCCTGTCTTTTCATCTCCTACCGCAGGCATAGAGCATCTGGAGGATAGACAAACAAAGGCCATACGTTACCATACGGCTAGCAAAACGTAAAGTGTGTGAGCTACACCAGGCATCTGACTCCGAGAGTGGCACTTGAGCAGTACATTTAGCTTTAAGCATTCTGGCAGCCAAGGGGAAAATGGATCGCTGAATATTCATCCTCTCCAGGATCTGTGCTTTGGCTGTTACCCTGACTTAGTCGAAGCTCTGACTGATAAGGTGGATTCTAGGCACCAAAGCTGCCAGGAGAGAACAGATGGGTGTGCTCCTCTTCCACAGCTCAACAAGCACCCAGGGAGGTGGGTCCGGGAATCCAGATAGTAAACAAGATGGCCTGCCCTGGAGCTGCCCCCAGCTGGTCTGGGGAGACAAGGCCCTCACATCCCTAAGCGCTCAAGTGTGATAAACCTCTGTTTCCTTACCTTGGAATGGAGATAAGCCAAGGGGACTTTGGAGAATTAACTAAGAGCCTAGGTCACAATAAGCACTCAGAACATTTTGTTGTTGTTCAGTAGCTCAGTCTTGTCTGACTCTTTGCAACCACATGGACAGCAGCACACCAGGCTCCCTGCCCTCCGCTGTCTCCTGGAGTTTGCTCAAATTCCTGCCCATTAAGTCGGTGATGCCATCCAATCATCTCATCCTCTGCCACCCTCTTCTCCTCCTGCCTTCAGTCTTTACCGGCACCAGGGTCTTTTCCAATGAGTCGGTTCCTCCTATCAGGTGGCCAAAGTACCGGAGCTTCAGCGTCAGCATCAATCCTTCCAATGAATATTCAGGACTGATTTCCTTTAGGATTGACTGGTTGGATCTCCTTGCTGTCCAAGAAGACTTTCAAGAGTCTTCTCCAGCTCTACAATTCAAAAGCATCAATTCTTGGGCACTCAGCCTTCTTTATGGTCCAATTCTCACAACCATACATGGCTACCGGAAAAACCATAACTTTGACTAGACGGACCTTCGCCTATAGCTGGAGGCCAGACCTGATGAGAGGAGAAATCAGTAGTCCAGGTGGTCGGCAAGCCTGGGCTTGGGGGTGGCCTGGGATTGGACAAATGTGCAGGAGGACCAGTCCGCGTGTGGAGCGCAAGTGCGTCAGGATCGCAAGTGCGTCCCGGAGGAGAGGATCCCAGGGCCAGCTACTTAGATAGTTGACCTTGTCCACCAAAATACAGCCCTTCTGGGAGGAAGCTGGGCCAAAGAGCAGTCTCTGGGGTGCCCTGAAAACCGTCCAGGGAAACCGCGAGTGGAGAAAGCCCAGCGAGGGAAAAGGGGCTCTGAGCTACACAGGACTACGTGGCTGGGCTGTAGGACCTCGAAGTCAGGCATCTGAAGAACCTGAAGTGGAACCCATTGCGATGTCCCAAGGACATTACGTAATGTTCGTTACATCAGTCTATGCTGCTGCTAAGTCGCTTCAGTAGTGTTCGACTCTGTGCGACCCCATAGATGGCAGCCCATCAGGCTCCACCGTCCCTGGGATTCTCCAGGCAAGAACACTGGAGCAGGTTGTTAGTCTATGACGTCAGTCCAATTCCTGGTCTTGACCAAGAGCGTCTCTGCTAGGAGGCTGCACTCTCCTAGCCCACAGGTCTGTTCTCTGTCAAGCAGTTGGGAAAGTGTTTCCTAAAAGCCTTCAGTCAAGCCCCCTCTGACAGCAATGGCTTGTTGTGAGGAACCCAGGGTCCCTTCCTCTGAGAGTCCTGCTTCTCCTCTGCCTGAGGCCACAGTACATCACTCTGCCCCCGAATTTCCCCAAATTACTAACCCCAGGAAAGGACAGGATGTCTTGCATAGTGGAATGTAGACGTGTCTCTGGTTAAGGAAATAACCTTTAAGCAAAGCAACCTGTCTCCCCTACTGTGAGGCAGGGTGAAGGTCTCCACCAGTCTTTGGGAACCACTTCCCTCCCAGAGAGTGTTTGCCATGCTGGGACCACAGGCCACACCCCACCACAGCTCCCAGGAGGGTTCTTGACTCTCAGGGGGCAGAAAAAACGTTCACCGTGGGAGACCAGTTCATCCCACTTCAGTCTGCCCATCCTCTGTCCCTCAAAATGCCGTCCAGAAGCACCTTCCCATCTCAGCCCATCTGTCTGACCTGCACCCTTAGCCTTCAAACCCACTTACCCCTCAAGGCGGCATCTCCCCATTGGACTCCTCCATCTTATGTCTCCCCACAAATAAACTGTAGAACAGGCACATGCGTGTTAATGCACACACACACACACCACATGCACACACACACCACATGCACACACAGAGTTTACAGAAACACTGAACAAAACAGTCATGTTTGATGGAAGATCACTCATATCTCGGTTCCTCCTGCAGTTTCCTAAAAGTCAAGTGTGTTTTCTCTTCATTTACAGTCATGTCAAGCTGTTTTAGAAAAGTAAGAAAATATAAATTTTAAAAATCACTTGTAGAGTCAAGGAACTCGAAGTGACATCTTTGTTATCATTGTTTAGCCTGTTTGAACGCTCCACTGCACATCCCCAAAGCTCGTTTCCCAGCCTGTCACCCGGAGGCAAGAGCTCTGGGGACCAGTTGTGTTTGATCTGAACTATGCAGCGCTCACCCCCCTCCTGCCTCAGTGGAGCCAGCCCATACCCTCCCAGCCTGTGTTTCAGTTTCGCCTCCTCCACGGTTGGCACCGTGGTATCTCTGTGAAGGTCCCTGCAATGGGCAGAAATGTGTCCCTTAGAGATAGGCTGAAGCCCTTGCCCCTGGGGCCCGTGACCATGACCTTATCTGGAAACTGGGTCTCTGCAGATGCAATTGAGTTCAGGTGAGGATGTTGGGTAGCCCTAATCCACTAGGACTAGGTCCTTAGAAGAAGGGGAGAAGAGACACACACACAGACAGACACACAGAGAGAAAGAAGGCCATGTGAAAACAGGAGGCGGTGGCTGGACAGATGCGGCCACAAGTCGAGGCAGAACGAGGCTTGCCAGCAACTGCAGAAGCTGGGAGGGAGGCCTGGAACAGACCTACCCCAAAACCTTCGGAGGGAACAAGGCCCTGCCTACACCTTGGCTGTGGACTTTGGCCTCCAGAGCTGAGAGGAGGAATGTTTTCCATCCTTCAGTGTGTGGGACTTGGTTCCAGGAGTCCCAGGAAACAAACAGAGTGTCTTTGGTGAAGGAGTCCCTAGCACAGACTTGGCTTTTAAGTTCCCCTCTGTGTGTGCAGCGAGCAGGCCACTGTCAGGAGGTTCTCAGATCCCAGGCTGGGAGATGGGCTGCACTGGGCGGTATCACTAAAGCCCGTGTGATACAGGCTCTTGTCCCAGTTACAAGTCGATTCTAGCGGACAGCCACCCTTCTAAACAGACCTTCATATCCCCACCTCGGGGTGACTCCATAATTTACCATCACTCCTGGAAAGGGGACATTTTCTTACCGATACACAAGCTTGCTTTCAGTTGCTTCCTGCTTTTTTGCAGGGCTTTGCCCCCGAAAGTGGTTTGCTGCCTTGGGCAGAAGCCCCTTCTCCTCTCCCAGGAGACAGACACCCATTATTATGGGGGGTGAAGGTGACTATGGCATCGAGAGCCTGGTCCAAGCCGGTGAGGTCTCAGTGAGTCAACACCCCCCCTTGCAGAGACCCCTCCTGACCCTCCACATGTACTTTGTTGCTCTTCACTTTCATGCCATGGTCCTTCGTGTAAAAGTCTCCTGCATGCTGATCACCAGACCCATCCACTGAGCGCCCTGAGGACCAGGAATGTGAGGGACCTCTCTGCAAGGAGACCGAGTCTGTGCTGAAAAATACAGGCTCTAGGCGAATGAAGGGCTTCCCTTGTAGCTCAGTTGGTAAAGTATCTGCCTGCAACATAGAAGACCCAGATTCCATCCCTGGGATGGGGAAGATCTCCTGGAGAAGGAAATGGCAACCCACTCCAGTATTCTTGCCTGGAAAATCCCATGAACAGAGGAGCCTGGCTGGTTGCAGTCCATGGAGTCACAAGAGTCAGACATGACTTAGCAACTAAATCATACACACACACACACACACACACACACACACACACACACACACACAGAGGAATGAAAGTCAAAACCCCAATGAGAGGTCATTGCATACCTGTTAGAATGGCAAAAAACAGCCAGTGTTGGCTAGGAACAATTGGAACCCTTATACACTCTTGATGGGAACATAAAATTTGCTTTTTTATAAAGCTTTTTTTAATGTGGATCATTTTAAAGTCTTTATTGAATCTGTTATTAATACAATATTACTTATATTTTATGTTATTATTATTATTATTATTTTTTTTTTTTGGTCCTGAAGCATGTGGGAGCTTAGCTCCCTGACCAGAGGGATTAAACCCACACCTCCTGCACTGGAAGGCGAAGTCTTAACCGGTGGACCACCACTGTTAGTCACACAGTCATATCTGTCTCTTTGCCCCCATGGACTGTAGCCCACCAAGCTCCTCTCCCATGGGATTCTCCAGGCAAGAATGCCGGAGTGGGTAGCCATTTCCTCTCCAGAGGATCTTCCAGATCCAGGGATTGAACCCTGGGTTCCCACACAGCAAGCAGATTTTTTTCTTTTTACCTCCTGAGCCACGTGGACCACCAGGTAAGTCGCCGCAATTTTTTTTTTTTTTTAAAGCTCAGGCTCTTGAAGCAAACCACTGCATTGCTTTCATCACATACTCTGTGTCACTTGTGCAAGTTACTTGGACTCTCTGAGCTTATTTTACCTCATGAGAAAAACTTGACCAAGGACAAGGATGCCCACTCACAGGGTGCTGGAAAGAAAAACAGGCCAACACTTGTAAAGCCCTTGATTCACTTAGGGCTTTACTGAGTGTACTAAGTACACTTGAGAGTACTTAGCAAAGAGTAAGTATTAAACACATTTTAGTTTGTAATGAGTATTTCTATTCCCAGCATCTCACAATACTGGACACACAAGCAGATACTCAATGCATGTTTGCTGAATGAACGAAGGAAGGAATAACCTTGTTCAAATGACCTAATTGCTCTGTACTCAGTTTCTACATCTATAAAATGGGGATAACAGTGGTAGTGATTGTGAGTTTTGGCTGTATTTCATAGGAACGGTCTACTTTCAGATACTGGGGGAAACTATAGCAGGTTGTCTCCTTTGCTGACCAAAGTGGGAAGGCAACAAGTTAGGAATGGTGGATGCCTCTTCATTGGTGTGGGTGCTTGAAGGAGCCTGCAAAGCTGTAGAATGGTCTCAAAGCCCCAGGCTGGTATGAGGAGCTGTGCTCTGTTCACCACTGTGCTCTGACTCGGGAGGGCAGCTTGGCTCTTCACCTTTCTCCACCTTCCCCAGCACAACAGTCATCAGAACGTCTGTGCAGCTAGCTTCCACCTAAGGTCTCCCAGATCTTGCATATTTAAAACAACTGGAAGTTTACCTTCCTGTGCAGTTTTCTGGAAGAGTTTGAGTAGGATAAGTGTTAGCTCTTCCCTAATTTTTGGTAGAATTCAGCTGTGAACCCATCTGGACCTGGGCTTTTGTTTGCTGGAAAATTTGTGATTACAGTTTCAATTTCTGTGCTTGTGATGGGTCTGTTAAGATTTTCTATTTCCTCCTGGTTCAGTTNATAAGAAACGAACTGCCAGTCCAGGTTCGAGGCAGGATACAGGATGCTTGGGGCTGGTGCACTGGGATGACCCAGAGGGATGGTACGGGGAGGGACGTGGGAGGGGGGTTCAGGATGGGGAACACGTGTATACCGTGGTGGATTCATGTTGATGTATGGCAAAACCAATGCAATATTGTAAAGTAAAACAACAACAATAATAATAAAACAACTTGAGTTACAAGACTGGGATAGGAGGAGGTGGGAACCCTAGAAAAGGACCAGGAGGAGGAGTGAGTCACTTGCTGTGTGTGCCTATCCTCAGGCTCCCTCTATAGGTGTCTTCAACCTGTGAACCTCCCTTGACTTTTCCTAGATTTTAAGTGCCATTCGCAAAGCCCTCTGTGCTGGCCCTAGCCCCACAATCCTCCTGTTTCCTGTAAGCTCTGTGAGGGCAGGGGCCTGTCTGTCTTGCTTACTATTGTTGCCCATGCCTAGTGCAGGTTTTGGCACAAAGTCGTTCACTTCAGTTGTGTCCGACTCTGCGACCCCATGGACTGCAGCATCCCAGGCTTCCCTGTCCATCCCCAGCTCCCAGAGCTTGCTCAAACTCACGTCCACCAAGTCGGTGATGTCATCCAACCATCTCATCCTCTAGCACAATGTTGGCACCCAGTAAATATTTGCTAGGGTTATTCTGAAACCTTTGTGCTAAGTTCCAGACTCCTCTCTCCATGGGATTCTCCAGGCAAGAATACTGGAGTGGGTTGCCATTTCCTCCTCCAGGGGAATCTTCCCTAGACAAGAATCGTACCCATGTCTCATGTCTCCTGCATTGGCAGGTAGATTCTTTACTACTAGTGCTACCTTGCTGATCATGACATTAGAATTGGAAAAGAGCCTCAGCTCTCATCAACATCAACAATCTTATTATAATGAGAAAGCAGAGACCCAGGAAAATGAAGGGCTCTGCTCCAAGTCCTAAAGAGACTGAGGAAAGGTCAAGTGTAAGACTTCTCACTCCAAGTTTAGCACGTTGCCTGATCATCCTACCCCTCTGGGTCACTCAGCTCTCCTGTTGGCCTTGGCTGGGGCAGCTCAGCTAGAGATGTCTGGATCAAGTTGCCATCATAAAGAGAACTTACAGGAACCTTTACCTATCACTCACATCCTTGCCCTGCTGTCAGGCAGAGTGGCAGGTGGGGCTGCTGTTCTGAGATCCCCTTGGGAAAGCTGCAAACCCAGGCAGAGCCCTGGAGCTCCTGAGACTTCGGTGGCACCTTGTCTCCATGGGAACGGCCAGGTGCACCCTGCTTCCTCTCTTTGTCTTCCCTATGGTTTAGCCTTCAACCCCTGGCATGAGAAATGCATACTGATGCCTCTTCCTTGTCAGATTTGAGCTAAGGTCAGGGAGCAAGAGTGCGATTCAGCAATTAGCTGTATCATATTTTGATTTGAGAAAGCCCATTATTGGCAGCTGGCTAAATTGAACTCACCCATGTACGATGGGAGGGCTTCTTGGGTGGCCTAGTGGTAAAGAATCTGCCTGCAATGCAGCAGACCCGGGTTTGATCCCTGGGTTGGGAAGATCCCCTGGAGAAAGGAATGGCAACCCACTCCAGTATTCTTGCCTGGAGAATCCCATGGACAGAGGAGCCTGGTGGGTTACAATCCATGGGCTCACAAAGAGTCAGACATGACTGAGTGACTAACACACACACAGATAGGATGGGAAGGAGTGTCTGTGGGTGGACTAAGGTAGAAAAGGGTGGGTGAGAAAAGTCAGGGGTTCCATCCTCAACTCATTTCACAGCCCCAAAACCTTCGGATTGTAATTTTAATGAAACTTTCAGTACACAGATCGCCATTCTCTCCCTGCCCCTGTAGAGAAGTTCCTGACTCAGTCCTTGGTCGGGAGTGGTCCAGGAAACATCATCTTTCCTATGGTGTCTCTTAGTGGGAGATGTCCAAGGACCCAGGCTTAAACTGTTCCCATCAAGGGTTTACTCTTAGCCCTGTCTCTGACACAGAAGGTCAAAGCCAGGTATCCTTTCCAGACTTTTCCCCAGCAGGATGGAGAAGAGAGGAAAATGGCCACGGGCAATCCAGGCCACGGTGCCCAGGAGATGTCCGGCATGGGTCTCTGGAACCAGGGAGCAAAAGAAGGGAAAGGCCGGGTCCGGTCTAGAACGAAGCTCAGAAGAAGAGCGCGGGTGCGGTCACGTCGGTGGGCGTGGGCCAGGCTGGGCTCGAGAGGTCAGATCCGGAGGCCGGGTGGGCTGCTCCTGCATGGATGCGCTGGTGTCGCACCAGGTGGGTCTTGCGGCTGAAGCTCTTGCCGCACTGCGGGCAAGGGAAGGGGCGGGAGCCGGTGTGCACCGCCTGGTGGCGGACCAGGTTGGTCTTGGAACTGAAGCTGCGGGCGCACACGGCGCAGGCGTGGGGCCGACTGCCCGTGTGCACCGCCTGGTGGCGACCCAGGTGCGACTTGCGGCTGAAGCGGCGGCCGCACTGCGCGCAGGCGAAAGGCCTGGCGCCGCTGTGGGCTCTGGAATGGGCCACCAGGTTGGGCCGCGAGCCGAAGCAGCGGCCACACTGCGCGCAGGCGAAGGGCCGCTCGCCCGTGTGCACCCGCCGGTGTCGCGCCAGGTGCTGCCCGTGGGCGAAGCTGCGCCCGCACTCGGGGCAGAGGAAGGACCGCTCGCTGGCCGGAGTGCCCAGGAGCGCCGGAGTGCCTCGGGGCGCGCAGGCCAAGGGCTCGGGGGCCGCGGGGTCCACAGGGGCGCCCAGCGCGCACTCGTCGCACCCGAAAGGGCGCTCCTCGCCGCTGTGCAGGCGCTGGTGCGTGGCGAGGTTCTTCTTCCAGCCGAAGCTCAGGCCGCAGTGGGAGCAGGAGAAAGGCTTGGGTCCGGGAGGGGAGGCAGTGGGGGACGGGGCAGGGGACGTGGGCGAGGCCGGCGCGTCGGGAGAGGGCGGGGTGCGGCCGGCCGCCGCGTGCACCCTCTGGTGTCGCACCAAGTGCTGTTTGTGCGTGAAGCTGCGGGCGCACTGCGCGCACTGGTAGGGCCTCTCGCCCGTGTGGATGCGCTGGTGGCGGATCAGGTGCGTCTTTTTGCGAAAGCGCTTCTCGCACTCGGGGCAGGGGAAGGGTCGCTCGCCGGTGTGCGTCTTTTGGTGCGAGCCCAGGTGGATCTTCTGGCTGAAGCGCTTGCCGCACTCGGCACACGGGTAGGGCCGCTCGCCCGTGTGCGTGCGCAGGTGGCGGGTCAGGTGTGCCTTCTTGCTGAAGCGCTTGTCGCACTCGGAGCAGGGGAAGGGCCGCTCGCCGCGGTGGCTGCGTTGGTGCAGCAGCAGGTGCGCGCGCTGCGTGAAGCTGCGGCCGCAGTCGGGGCAAGCGCACGGGCCCTCGCCGCGGTGCAGCCGCTGGTGCAGCAGCAGGGTCAGCTGGTCCCGGAACCGGCGCTCGCACTCCCCGCAGCCGTAGGGCTTCTCCGAGGCGGTTGGGACCCATCCGGTCAGCGCGAGCCCACCCAGTGTCCCTGGGGCCCCGGGCTCCAGCTTATAGGCCGCGGCCAGAGACCCCAGGTGAGACGGGGGAAAGGGGCTGGGGCGTAATGCCAGATGCTGGGGCCATCCCGGCTCCTCGTGGGCCTCCCGATCCTCCCCCTCCTCTACCTTCACCTTCCGAATCATCCACTCGGCCCCTGAAAGCGCAAAACAAGGCGAGTCTGTTAAACCCCGCGTTTGTGGCTCAGCTGGTAAAGAATGCGGCCGTCCGCAATGCAGGACACCTGGGTTCAATCCCTGGGTTGGAAAGGCCCCCTAGAGAAGAGAAAGGCTACCCACGCCAGTATTCTAGCCTGGAGAATTCCACGGACTGTACAGTCTATGGAGGTCGCACAGTGTAGACTGACTGACTTTCACCTGATCCGTTTGTTTGCCAATAGGACCACCATGTCCTGCAGTCCCTAAGCCTAGCTCCTGCTCCTTCCACTGGAAAGTTCCTGGGAATGTCCAAATCGGAGGATCACCCTAAGTCCTCCTCCTGGGCTCTCCAAGCCAGGGGGGTGCTTTCTCCTTGGCTTGCCTGCCTCCTTAAGGAGACCCTGCCTCTATGGTGGGCACCCCTCACCCTTACTCAGGGTTCAGTCTTCAGCTTTCACTCTGAGGGCTCAGAGGCCCATGGGAAGGGGGGGCACCCCCATCTTGCTGTCCAGCCCACTCCTTTCTGGAACCACAGTCTCCCATCTGCAGACGAGCAACCCCCCTTTGTGCCCAGTGAATTGACTGCAGCTCAGCAGGCTTATCAGCAAACACCCCACATTCCTGAACCTACTCTGCTGCCCTCAGTAGAAGGTCTACAGCCTCCTCCTGTGGGCTGGCCTTGACACTCACCTTGTTTCTGTGTTATTCGTTCAGTTGTGTCCGACTCTGCGACCTCAGAGACTGTACAGTCCGCTGGGACAGAGGGGCCCGTGGGATTCTCCAGACAAGAATACTGGACTGGGTTGCCATTCCCTTCTCCAGGGGATCTTCTAACTCCTTGCCAGTGACCAGAGACCTTTGCATTCCTTCCTGTGGTTTCTCAAAGGCTCCCCCCTGCTCTTACTCCCTTCACTGCTAGGGCCAGGTGGGAAATCCTGGTTTAAGAAGAGGATTGAGCTTATAGGACATGGGGAACCAACGGGTGGTGCCAACCTCTGGAGATGCAGGGAGGGCCCTCTGGGGGAAGCAGGTTTGATACAGGTTCCCCCTGGCACTCTGCCCTTCTTGAGCACTGAGATGACCCAGCCAAGAGGAAGGAGTTCAGGACCCAGACTGGGAGGGTCCATTTGGGTTTTTCTCTGCCACTAAGCAGCAGTGTGACCACGGTTGAGTCACTTAGTCTTTTTGAATTGAGTTTTCTTTGAGTTAAGTTTGTTAGCTTGCTTAGGCGTAAGCAATGGATGGGTTCATGGTGCCTAAATCTGGTGCCATGTCATAATCTTCTGGGGAACTTTTTAAGTGCATCTAGGGGACGCAGGCCTCTGAATCTGCTCTCTTTCAAGCTCCCAAAGTGACTCTTGTTTGAGAGCCTTGGAACCAGCTGATTGGACTTCCTGTCTGGCTCTCAAAGTCGGTAATAGCCTGGAGCTTAAACTATCACAATTACATTTCCTTCCAGTTTCTTTTACAGATCCATCCATTTCAAACAGCTCTTTATCATACTATGGTATCACTTTCATTTTCTTTGTGCAACTTTGCTACCAAAGAACCATCAATAGCTCCCCATTATTTAGAGTGTAATGTCTGCTCTAGCTGCATCTGAGACTCACCCAACCTAGTCCAACTCTCTTAATACTCCCAGGCATAAACCCCTCACTTCAGGCAAGCTGGTCTCCTATAACCCCAGTTATTAATTTGTCAATTTGCCTACTTCTAAGTCAGCCAAGGATGTCTTCCCATCCTCCAGCCTCATCTGAGTTGAAGTCTACACCTCTCTCAACATGGTGCATAAACCAACAAAAGCTTCGACAAATCCAGTGCGTGAGGGTCTCATATAAACATGGTTGACTCTTCTACACTTCCTTGTGACATGGCTTTTTCGTTATTTGTTCTTTTCATTCTTTCTTCTAGCTCATATTGGTGTCAGATTTCAGTCTCTGGAGGGCAGACAGCTTGAGGATTGCCACCATGTACGGAGAGCCAACCGGAGATGAGGCACTGTGTGTACACTCTCATAAACCTTCACCTAGACCCCTGTGCAGAAGTTACCCTTCTTCCTTGTGAACAAACTGAGGCTCCTGTAGCCTATCAAAGATCACTCAGCTATAAAAATGTGGAGCAGGAATTTGAACCCAAGACCACGTCACTCTACAGCCCATCTCTTTCTGCTCTACCTGAAACAGCCTAGCCTGAGTGGGCACCAAATAAGCCCTTGTGAAATAGGTGACATCACTCAGGCAAGAGGTGATAAGGCTGGTGGTGGTGGAAGGAAGTGATGGGTAGGGTTGTGGAGAGAGAACCAACTGTTTGATCACCGTGGATATGGGGGAGATGCATCAAATACAACAGTTCTTCTGGGTAGAGAAGGCAATGGCACCCACTCCAGTACTCTTGCCTGGAGAATCCCAGAGATGGGGGAGCCTGGTGGGCTGCTGTCTATGGGGTCGCACAGAGTCGGACACGACTGAAGTGACTTAGCAGCAGTATCAGTCTGGGTAGCACCAAGGTCAGTGGAGACATGGGGGAGGGAGCAGGTCTGGGGACAATGAAAAGGTTGATCGACACCGACACCAGTCTTTGTGGAAATTGGTGATTCAAGCTGTCAACAGGTGTGAACATCGACGGGGCAGAGAGGATGGGAAAGTAAGACTTCCGGAAGACGTGGAAGTGAGGGTGTATTTCTCTTTGGTGACTAGCCTCTCTGATTCCTGTTGTCTGTGGATGCAGAATTCCTGCTGGGTGCTGAAGCTCTACAGCAGAAAGGTGGCAGGGCCTGATTCATCTTGGGTTAGAAGGCCCTGGAGTGGCTTTCTTTTTACACGATGCTCACACACCCCTGTTCCCTCCGCCTGGCCCCCTGGTGGGATGGACTGCTGGGAAGACTCACCTGGGCAGGAGCCTGTAGGCTCAGGCTTGCGTGGTGCACACACCTGGCCTCCTCTGCAAGGAGCTTCAGCTTGTTCCATGGGGGCATCTTTCTCCAGTCTGGGGACTTCCCGCCCTGGCAGAGAACAGGCTACCTCAAGGATGCTGCAGACACCAGAGATGGAGAGAGGTCCCCCCTGGTGCCAGGAGGCAGGGGCTTCTGAAACCCCGGCCCCAGCCCCACAGGCAGGAGTGTTCCCATATCAAACCTGCAGGGGCTGAATTCCCAGCTGCCCCAGGCCATGCAGGTTGCAAGAGCCACAAGTGTGAGGGGCTTCTGAAACGGGTGTGTAAGAGAGTGGAAGCAAGAATGGTCCCTGTCTTGATGCTTCCAAGAGGCCCTAGGAGGAGAGATGGGGAACTTCCTAGCTACCAGATGGGCCTCAGTTTCCAGGCAAATCACTGGAGAAGATGGGGATGTCAGAAGGCCAGGTCCACGCCTGCTTTAGGCTTCTTCTCCCTGTATCTGCTTAGCCAACTCTTTCAATCTTACTCTCACCCCTCTATTCAATCCTCCTGCCTGCTCCACCCACAAAGCCTCTTCCAACCCTGGTTATAAATGCATTTATTCCTACATTTGTTGTCTGCTAGTCCTCTGCAATGGCACCCCACTCCAGTTCTCTTGCCTGGAAAATCCCATGGATGGAGGAGCCTGGTAGGCTGCGGTCCATGGGGTCTCGAAGAGTCAGACACGACTGAGCGACTTCACTGTCACTTTTTATTTTTATGCATTGGAGAAGGAAATGGCAACCCACTCCAGTGTTCTTGCCTGGAGAATCCCAGGGACAGGGGAGCCTGGTGGGCTGCCGTCTATGGGGTCGCACAGAGTTGGACACGACTGAAGCGACTTAGCAGCAGCAGCAGCAGCAGCAGCAGCAGTCCTCTGCCCTCACTAGGATTAAGCTCCTAGAAGGCAGGGATCTCTTGTCTCCTTGGTCACTGAGGTATCGCTAGTATCTAGAATAGCGTAGGACACTTAGTAGGTGCTCAATAAATACTTGATGAACAAAGGAAGGAAGACTCCATCCTGAGCCAGCTTCCGTGGTCCCCACTTACCTGAGCATGTGCCCAGCACTCTCCCTTCCCGGGGAGGAGACATCCGCTCCTGGGCATCGTNACTGAGGTATCGCTAGTATCTAGAATAGCGTAGGACACTTAGTAGGTGCTCAATAAATACTTGATGAACAAAGGAAGGAAGACTCCATCCTGAGCCAGCTTCCGTGGTCCCCACTTACCTGAGCATGTGCCCAGCACTCTCCCTTCCCGGGGAGGAGACATCCGCTCCTGGGCATCGTGGGACTGTTCCCTAGGCTCACTTTGGGGGGTCATCTCTGGCTGTCCCACAGAGAGTCCTGTTACAAGCAAAAGGGTGGGTGCAAGTCAAGCATATCATACAGAAGAGGTGATCCAAGGTGGTGGCTCTTCCCCTTCCCAGCCTAAAAGAGTTTTCCCTGGGGGCTAAGGAAATCGAGGTCTCTAACTATCACGGACAAAGGACAACCAACTTCCCCAGCAGCCTGACCAAATATCAACCTTAGCTGCTTTACATCGAATCAAGGACAGAGATGAATAGATTTAGAGAGAGTATAGATTTAACTATCCTGGTGTTCTGTTAGTACTAGCACAACCTCCAGCATGGACCAGGCAGTCATTCTTTGTGATGAAACCAGAAAGGATGCTGCCCTAAAGCCCCCCAGGGCCTCAGGGGTATCAGGGTCGCAGCCTCCTGGGGATGCTCTCCGGTCTGAATTAGGAAAGCAGCAGGCCTGGTAACTTTTTAATACAGTTTATGAGGTTATCATGGCGAGTATACTAGGGTGGTTTGCCATTCCCTCTTCCAGTGGATCATATTTTGTCAGAACTTGACCAAGGAGACAAGAGATCCCTACCTTCTAGGAGCTTAATCCTAGTGAGGGCAGAGGACTGCTGCTGCTGCTGCTGCTGCTAAGTCACTTCAGTCGTGTCCAACTCTGTGCGACCCCATAGACGGCAGCCCACCAGACTCCCCTGTCCCTGGAATTCTCCAGGCAAGAACACTGGAGTGGGTTGCCATTTCCTTCTCCAATGCATAAAAATGAAAAGTGACAGTGTAGTCGCTCAGTCGTGTCTGACTCGAGACCCCATGGACCGTCTTGGGTGGCCCTGCAGGGCATGGCTAATAGCTTCATTGTGTTATGCAAGCCCCTTTGCCACGACAAGGCAGTGATCCGTGAAGGGCCATCTCTGATGCAATGCACATGAACTTGGGCAAACTTCCGGAGACGGTGAGGGACAGGGAGGCCTGGTATGCGGCAGTTCATGGGGTCGCAAAGAGTCAGATCCGATTGGGTGACTGAACAACAGGAGGTATGGTATGCCCTTAAAGCCTCCTACTCCCCTGCCCCCCACCCAAGTTCCTCCAGTTCTGCAGGCTCACCCAGGGAGCTGAGGGCCTCCAAGGTCTCTCTCATGGCAACCCAGGGTGACTCCTCCTGGGGATCCGGCCGCGGACCCTAAGGAGAACATACATCCTTGTTCAGATTCTCCTCTGCAGCTTCCACCTGGGCCCTGGTTCTGCCCAACCTCTTCCCATCAGCTAGCCCCAGGGGCTCCGAAGGGGATGTCCTCAGGGACGGTGAGGGAGTTGAGGGACTGTGGATTTCAGCAAGCAGACGCCTTTGAAGGTGAGAAGTGCTGAAGCCACTTCTACAAGCTAAGCTCGGGGTCAGCTCTGGAAATCAGCTTCTCACACCCATCTGCAGGTCACTGGGGTCCAGCACCAGCCCATCAGCGCTCCCCACCACCACCCCCTCTTCCCCAGGGCCCTTGCCTGGGGGTGTCAGGAATCAACCGACTCTCTGGGGAGAGGGTGGAGGGTGGGAGACCTGCAGTGGGGAGCAGGGAACTTCGTCTCCTTGGCCCTCCAGCTGTCATCGCAGGAGCTGGTGAAACAGGAGCCAGCATGGGGTGGGGGTGGGGAGCAGGCCGGAGGTATCACTGTTTGGGGCTGAGAGTTGGGGAGGCCCTTGGAGGAGGGTCCTCCCCGGAGGCAGGAAAGAGCTCTTGACAGCATTACCCCAGAACCCGACCTCAAGACCATCGTCCCTCCCCCGCGGGGCTTTCCGAAGCCCGGACACCCGACCCTCAAAGCCCCCACGGCGGCTCCGGCTCCTGCGGCTCCCCTGCCCATCCCCCTGCAGACTCCCCTCCCCACCCCCNGGTGGGGGAGGAGGTGAGGAGTTGGGGAGGAGGAGGGGGCCTGCTCGGGGGAGGGGAGCCAGCGTCTGGGCTGCGGTCTTTGAATCGCGAGGCCCCGCCAGGAGTGTGTGCGCGTTCGCTGCCGTTGGGGATCGAGTCCCCCGACTGTCGGTCGGTGGGGTCGGTCTGGGAGGCTCCGGCCCTGTCTGGCTCTCCAGCGAATCCCACTCGGTACCCGCTCTCCCCACCCCCACCCCACGGTCCCTCGGGGCCACGAGGCGAGCCCGAAGGAGACCAGGCGCTGGCCCCGCCTGCGAAGAACTTAACCTTCAGAATGGAAATGGGGGTCAGGGCTTCCAACTAGGTCACCTGGGACAAGGCAGGGCTGGTGGGGGGAGGAGGTTCAGGGGTGTGGCCGGAGTCGCGCGCTGTGAAGGCCTGAAGAAGCCAGGGCATCATCCAGGGGAGCCTCTGCCTCCCCGGGCGCGCGGGGGAGAGGGGGGATGGGGGGTGGGTAGTCCCCTGGGCTTGATGGGCCGGAGCCTCCTGGCCGGCTGGAGGGATGCCCTCAGCCCTCAGAGGTCCCTGCCCTGGGCTGTGATGTTTCTCTGCAGCCTTGCCACCGGGACACCCGTCCCTGAAAGCGCCCCATATCCCATCCTCCTCCATCTAAACTGTGGGCTGGTCCTTCCAAGCCTCCCTCCCTAACCCCCAGTCTCCTCAGGTCCACTAGAGCAGGGCATGGGGAGGGAGGCTGGCTCTTGGAGCAAAGAGCAGGCTCCCCTGACTGTCCCCACACCATCACCCGGAGGGGATCCCAGGGGACAGAGAGGCACGGTGAGCCGCAGGGCCACACCAATGTTTCTTGATGTCTAGGATGAGGGAGACAGACAGGGGCTACCTGGAGGAGCGCAGGGTTCCTTGGGGTCAGCTGTGAAGGGCCCTTCTACTTTCCCTTCTGGATGGGCTGCTTCAGCCAGCAGGGCCGGGCCTGCTCTCTAGACTGCAGGATGGCCCTGGGAACAGAGCACATGGCTGTGTGCCTGTGCGGGGCCAAAGCACCCGCGTATGTCCTTGTAACACCTGCAGCAGAGTGGGAGCATATGAGGTGCCAGAGGGTGTGTCCAGGTATGCGTGTGTGAGAGCTGGGGATAGCTGGGTGTCCAGGGCCTGACCTGGGACCTTTCCAGAGACCCCATCCAGGAGCTCCTGGAGAGATTCACTGCATTCCCTTTTGGCCCAGAAGAATGCCTGGCATAGCTCTGGTTCCTGGCAGCCACCTCCTCCTCCCACCACCACACACACACACACCCCCACAGGTGCAGTGACTGTGTGGGATGTTTGGAGTCAGGCACATCAAGCTTGGGGGCTGGAGGGTTATGGGATACCAGTGCCTGGAGTGCCTGGCCTGGGTGTCCTGGGAGCTGGTAACCGGTAACCAGGATGTAACCAGGATCCCCCTGGGGATCAGTAACCAGGATGTAACCAGGATTCCCCTGGGGAGTGAGCTGCTGCTGGCTTCTAACCGGATGCTCTGATTATTCCAGATTATTCCATCCGGTTGCCTGGCCCCCAGGGCTGGGAGAGCTGTCTCCAGGGCCCCTCTGCCTTCTGCCGTCCCCCATTCCTACCCCAAACACTCTTCCTTGAGGCTGGCTGTCATTGCCCTGCCTGAGCTTCCTGGTTCTGGATCCCATGAATCCTAGGGGACCAGGGTGGACCCAGCCGGCCACACGTCATCACCCTTAGTAAGAAGTCAGGTTGCACAGAGGGACCCCTGGCCCCAAACAATCCAACCACCCTGGAAACCCCATTCCTTCTGCTCACTGACCCTCATTTCTGGAGTGCCTGGTTCGTGGGGTTGAGGGGGCAGGAGATACAGAAAAGGGACAGGGGAGAAGCTCAGATACTCTGGACTTGAGGGCTGGAAGGCCATGGCCTTGCACCTCAACCCTGGTATGGGGTCACGGCTCCTCTTGAGAATCTAATAGAAGTTATGGAACTGTCATCAGAAAAGCATGCACACACACAATTTTAAAGTATTCATGGAGCCCCTGTCCCACCCCCAGGATTTCCTGGAGGCCCTGAGGTTTTTACTAGTAAGGAAACTGAGGCCCAGAAAGAGTGTGGTTTGTCCATGTCCACAGTAGTTGGTGGTAGGGCCTGAGAGTGTGGGCTATCAGAGGCCCAGAGTATCTGGCTGTGGCCCCTCATTACACACACAGACACATACACACACATGTGGATCCCCTTATTACAAGCCCCCCCCAGGAAGGGCACTCTTTCCAGGGAGTGTGGGTTATCAGAGGCCCAGAATGTCACACACACACACACCCCCCAGGAAGGGCACTCTTTCCAGGGAGTGTGGGTTATCAGAGGCCCAGAGTGTCTCTCTCTCTCCCTCTCTCTCTCTCTCTCTCTCTCTCTCACACACACACACACACACACACACCCCAAGAAGGGCACTGTTTCCAAGGAGAGTTGGCATTGGAGGGGGACCGTGCCATGTGTAGGCAGGTCCAATCTGTTTCTGGGCAGCTGGTGCTCTGGGGCACAGGGCTGAGATAAAGTCTGCCCAGCCTCCCAGGCCTCGCCCTCACTGCCTCAGGCTGCCTTGGACCCTTGAGGCCAGATTTAGCAGCCGCCAGGGAACCCTGACCTGGCCTCTCTGCATCCCTGCCATAGCACGGCCTCTGCAGAGCCTCAGAGCCCCCAACAGGTGACTGGGGGTCGCCATGCTGCTCCCTGCCCTCCTCTTTGGGGCGGCATGGGCACTGGCTAATGGGTAAGGAGCCCACCTTGGGGTCTTCTCCCCCGCCCCGAGATTAGGACCTTCTAGGGTGGCCAGACTCCCTCCTCGTTCCCCTTAGCCAGCTTAAGTCAGCTTCCTCTTTGGTAAAACTCTCCCGGGGAGTGGAGTTGCAGGACAGGGCCTTCTGGGCAGAGGAGGACGGTGGCTGCAGCTGTTGGTCCCCGTCCGTGGGCAGGCGGTGGTGCGAGCGGACAGAGATCGTTCTGGCGGAGGAGGAAGTCACCCCTCGTCAGGAGGACCTGGTGCCCTGCGCCAGCCTCCAGCATTACCAGCGCCGGGGCTGGCGGCTGGACCTGACCTGGAGTGGCCGTGCGGGGCTCTGTGCTGTCTACAAGTGAGCGACGAGGAGCCCGCTGGGCTGGCGAGAGCAGTGGGGTGACCTCCTGAGAGTAGGGGAGGCCTGGGGGGTGGCCTGGAGATGCAGGTGTTTGGCAAGCAGGTCCAGGGTGGACTCAAGGGGGGCCGAGTGGGGGAATGGGGTGGTGGATGAGTGGGCATATCCGTGGGCAGCACCGGGCAGGGTCAAGATGCCTACTGCCTCTGCCTACCCCTCAGTCCGCCTTCCTGAGATCATTCTCACTTTGGAAATTGACACCAAGAATGGAAAATTACACAATAAAGCCTCTTAGAGAGCAGGTGACCAGAGGCGATGTCCCAGGCCATTCCCAGGGATGGGGCTGAACACTGCCATCTCTTTCCCTCCCCCTGCTCCATGGACCCAGACCCCCAGAGACCCGGCCTGCTGCCTGGAACCGGACAGTGAGGGCCTGCTGCCCAGGCTGGGGGGGCACCCACTGCACCCTAGGTAAGCATCCAGGATCAGCCCAGATCCAAGGTTTCCTGGAGGCAGCAGGCTGCCTGGGGAGGGAAGCCAGGTCCAGGCGGAATGTCTTGGTCCACCCCATTCTCTCTTTCCGTCCACCTCAGCCCTTGCAGAGGCCAGCCCTGAGGGCCACTGCTTTGCCACCTGGCTGTGCAACCCGGGGGCAGGCTCAGTGAACACCTCTGCAGGAAGCCTGGAGGAGTGCTGTGCCCGACCTTGGGGAAACAGCTGGCGAGATGGCCGCTCCCAGACCTGCCACCGCTGCTCCAACCACAGACGACTGGGTGGGTCCCCAGAGTTCCAGCCTGCGTGAAAGGCACAGCCCCGGCCAGCACCCCCTCCCCGACAGGCACCCCACTTAGAATTCTTGAGCTCTGGGTCCCTCTGTGGAGCCCACTGCCCTCTTTGCTCAGACAAGTTGCCTGCCACCTCTGGTCACCATTGGTAACTGTGCACTGACCACCTCCGCCTCCCTTCCCGTGCTCAGAGGTCACCATTGGTGTATCGTCCCCAGGCAGCACGCCCTCCCCAGCCATCCTGCAGCCCCTGGTGGGGGCCGTGGCCCAACTCTGGAGCCAGCGCCAGCGTCCCTCGGCCACCTGCGCCACCTGGTCCGGCTTCCACTATCGCACCTTCGACGGACGCCACTTCCACTTCCTGGGCCGCTGCACATACCTGCTGGCGGGTGCGGCTGATGCCACCTGGGCTGTCCACCTCCAGCCCAGGGGGCATTGTCCCCAGCCTGGGCACTGTCAGCAGGTGAGGAGGGAGATGGATCCGGACAGAGAGAGGAAGCTGGACACAGGAGGAGGAGGGCCACTGACTTTGACACTTCCTCGACGTGTCACCCACCCCCGCCCCTCGCCCCTGCAGGCCCGGGTAATGATGGGACCAGAGGAGGTGCTGATCCAGGGTGAAAACGTCTCTGTGAACGGGCGGCTGGTACCCGAGGGGGCATCTCAGCTGCTCCCTGGTAAGGCGGGTGGGCACCAGGAGGTGGCCCAGGGCCCCATTCGCTTCTCTGGGACAGTCTGTCCGTCCGCAGGGTGCGGGTCAGAGAGCAGCTGAAGTTGGGCAACTGGGTGGGTGCCCACACCCCCACAGGTGTTGGGAGTCAGCATTTGGAGATGAGGGAGCCCGCTGAGATGACAGGAGGTTGTGGTCCTCATCCCCTACCCCTGCAACCCACCCCCTCACAGGGTGACCTGGGGAAAGTCCCTCTACTCACCCCTGCACCCAGGCCTCAGAGGCAGGGCTTTTGTGCTGCTAGATGGGTCAGGCTCCTCCCAGAATTCTGTCTTGCCTGGGGTCTGGGGAGTGAGGTAGGGGTGTGTGTGTGTGTGTGTATTGTAGTTTTCCTGTAGTTTATTTTCAAGAGCGCATCCACAGTGTTCATGAACTTCTCAAAAGGTCTGTGATGGGAAACCAGTGGCTTCTGCTTTAAAGGGTTGCAGAACTCTCTAGAATAGTGAGAAGCCCTTTTCTCCTTCCCAGGGCAGTCTGAGCCCCGGTGTGATGGTGGGAAGGGTGGGGCTGTGACTCCCCACTTCTCCTGCCCAGGGCTCAGCCTGCAGTGGCAAGGGGACTGGCTGGTGCTGTCGGGGGGCCTGGGGGTTGTTGTGCGGCTGGACCGGTCCAGTTCTGTCTCCATTTCTGTGGACCACGAGCTCCAGGGACAGACGCAAGGCCTCTGTGGGGTCTACAACGGCCGGCCTGAGGGTGAGTGGGGGTGAGATTTGGTTGCTGCTATGGGGAGGAAGGGGAGACAAGAGTCCCCAGACATAGCTGCTCTGCCTCAACCTCCCCCAGATGACTTCCTAGAGCCTGGCAGGGGACTGGCTGCGTTAGCTGCCACCTTTGGGAATTCCTGGAGACTCCCAGACTCAGAGGTGAGACTGCAGTGCTGGGTCCCCTCGCTTTCTGCCTGCTCACCCACCTGGTCACCAGCAAGCTTTCGTTCACTAGCTAGTTATCTAACCTCCCGCCTGTGGATTCAGTGATCCTGGCCCCCCACATCCACTCTGCTGCCCTCCACAGTCCCAGAATGTCTGGGCTGGTGGCCATGAGGGTGGGGTCTTGAACCAGCTGCCAGGGCAATGGCCATTTTCCTGATGTCCTGGTTAATATCCCTCATCCTGGCTCCTTGGCCTGACTCTGTCCCCAGCTTGGGTGTCTGGATGCGGTGGAGGCAGCTCAAGGCTGTGAGGATCCCCTGAGGGACACAGAGACGGGCATGGAGGCTAGCCAGCTTCGGGCTNCAGGGCAATGGCCATTTTCCTGATGTCCTGGTTAATATCCCTCATCCTGGCTCCTTGGCCTGACTCTGTCCCCAGCTTGGGTGTCTGGATGCGGTGGAGGCAGCTCAAGGCTGTGAGGATCCCCTGAGGGACACAGAGACGGGCATGGAGGCTAGCCAGCTTCGGGCTGAAGCCCAGGATGTGTGCCACCAGCTGCTGGAAGGCCCATTCAGAGAATGCCACACCCAGGTATGGATGGGGGTGGAGGTGGCATCAGACATTAGAGAGGTGAGGAGTGCTAGGGCGATGCCAAACAAGGCCCCTGGTCCTGCCGCCAAACTGCTTTGGGGCATGGGTCAGAGCACCCCGCCCCACTTGCCTTGACTTGATCTCTGGGAGATGAGACGGCCCCAATATGTTGTCTCTAAGGTCCTTTGCAGCGTTCACTGTTTGATCGTAAAACAAGGGCGTTTGAGAAGCAAAAGGAGGGAGTCGCTGGATGCTGCCTGCTGAAGGGCTGTCTTGTCTTCGCAGGTTCCCCCTGCAGAGTACCACGAGGCCTGCCTCTTCGCCTACTGTGCTGCGGCCCCAGTGGGCAGTGGGCGGGCAGAGCGGCTGGAGGCCGTGTGCACCACCCTGGCCAGCTACGCCCAGGACTGTGCGGCGCGGCGCATCGCGGTGCGCTGGAGGAAACCCGGCTTCTGCGGTAGGGCGGCTGCCTGCCTGTCTCTGCCCAGCCTCTGGCCTCCCCTCTCTGTGGAATCGGGGGATTGACCGAGGGCCCTCGCGTGGCTCCTGTTTCCCTGGGGTGGGGTTCCGCCAGTGGGCTCTGGCCGGAGGCGGGGAACTCCTTGGGTCTTATAGCCCAGCCCTGTACCCCGCAGAGCGCCTGTGTCCAGGGGGCCAGCTGTACTCCGACTGCGCCTCGGCCTGCCCGCCCAGCTGCTCGGCAGTGGGCGAGGGAAGTGAGCGGAGCTGCGGGGAAGAGTGCGTGAGCGGCTGCGAGTGCCCGCCGGGTCTCTTCTGGGACGGCGCCCTATGCGTGCCTGCCGCCCGCTGCCCCTGCTACCGCCGACGCCGGCGCTACGAGCCCGGGGACGCCGTGCGCCAGCTCTGCAACCCGTGGTGGGTGCGCGGGCCTGGCGGGCCCTTTCGCGGGGGCTGAAGGGCTACCCGTAGGTCCTTCCTGACCCCTCTCTTATGCCATCTGCTCTGCAACCTGCCTCCGTTTTGGGGGAGCCTCCCTCGCAAGTGACCTGTGACCTCTCAAGTTATAATTGACCGTCCTGCTTAAAAACCCAGCGGGAAACCTCCATCAGCGGACCTCTAGTCCTAACGAGGGGGAAGGGAGTGCCGGGGGACCAAAGTGTTGGGGTGGGTGGGGGTGGGAGNGCGTGGCTCCTGTTTCCCTGGGGTGGGGTTCCGCCAGTGGGCTCTGGCCGGAGGCGGGGAACTCCTTGGGTCTTATAGCCCAGCCCTGTACCCCGCAGAGCGCCTGTGTCCAGGGGGCCAGCTGTACTCCGACTGCGCCTCGGCCTGCCCGCCCAGCTGCTCGGCAGTGGGCGAGGGAAGTGAGCGGAGCTGCGGGGAAGAGTGCGTGAGCGGCTGCGAGTGCCCGCCGGGTCTCTTCTGGGACGGCGCCCTATGCGTGCCTGCCGCCCGCTGCCCCTGCTACCGCCGACGCCGGCGCTACGAGCCCGGGGACGCCGTGCGCCAGCTCTGCAACCCGTGGTGGGTGCGCGGGCCTGGCGGGCCCTTTCGCGGGGGCTGAAGGGCTACCCGTAGGTCCTTCCTGACCCCTCTCTTATGCCATCTGCTCTGCAACCTGCCTCCGTTTTGGGGGAGCCTCCCTCGCAAGTGACCTGTGACCTCTCAAGTTATAATTGACCGTCCTGCTTAAAAACCCAGCGGGAAACCTCCATCAGCGGACCTCTAGTCCTAACGAGGGGGAAGGGAGTGCCGGGGGACCAAAGTGTTGGGGTGGGTGGGGGTGGGAGTCTCCAGCTCGGTATTGCCCCCACCCCCGACCCCCGGCGGCGCGGACCCAGAGACCCGTCTCCCGCCCCTGTGCCCGCAGCGTGTGCAGGGATGGCCGCTGGCTCTGCGCGCAGGCGCCGTGCGCCGCCGAGTGCGTGGTGGGCGGGGACGGGCACTACGTCACCTTCGATGGGCGGAGCTTCTCCTTCCGCGGCCGCGCAGGGTGCCGATTCAGCCTGGTGCAGGTGTGCAGCGCGGGCAGACGGCGGGAGCGGAAGCGGAGGGTCGGGACAGAGCCCTGGGGGCCCTCGTAGGGGTGCTGGTGAGGGTGGGGGAGAGCAGTGACTGTAAGGAAACCGCTGAATAAACGAGACAGCCGTCCAGGGAGACGCTGAGACGGTCCCGGCTCCAGCGGGAAGATGGCAGCCGCACACCCCAGAGCCTGCCGGTTTCTCGCCGCTGCCTCAGGTTCCCGTGGAAATCTCGCTGTCGGCGCCGCCCCGGGCCGGGGGCGCCACGCAGAACCCACCCGCACAGCCCTTTCTCACAGATGGGACTGCTGGGCTTGTCACACACGCTCCTTCCTGCAAAACGACCCCGGGGGCGGCGGGGAGGGGCAAATAAAGAATGGTCCGCCTTCGTCCCCAGCCCTCCTCCCCCGGTAAAGTGAGGTGCCTTCCCAGGTTCCGGCCCGGCACCTTACACACGTAGACACAAACAGGGGCTCCTGCGACGCTCTCATACGTGTGCACCCTTGAGGGCACTCAGAAACGTGAGCATATTCCCCACAGGGAGGAGGCAGATTGCCCAAATCGGTGCATGTGCGCGCAGGCACACACTCACACACTTCCACATGTGCACGTGCTTACACACACACACATACTTCCACATGTGAACGTGCATAGTCACACACACTTCCACATGTGCACGTGCGTACACACAGTCACACATGCTAGCCCTTGGTGCGGGTTAAGCCCCTCACCTTACAGAGTGTGGCTGGCTGGCAAGCGGTTAGCACAGTTCTGTGGGAGCTGTCCAGAGTGTGGGCTATGGGTGTCCAGTAAAACAGGAGAAGACCCAGGAGGGACCCTCCCGCCCCACCCCCACCACGTTCCTCACCATCTGCCCAGGACTTTGCCAAGCGGCAGCTGCTGATTGTACTGGAGTACGGGGACTGTGACGCTGGGAGCTGCCTCCAGGCCATCTCTGTCTCCCTGGGGGACATCATCGTCCAGCTCAGGGACTCAGGTAGCCCCAGCTCTCAGAGTCCCCGCCTTCCAGACCTTCCGCACCCAACAGCTCTCCGGGGTGGCCACCTTCCATCTCCCCTGTCCCCGTGGACTCCGCCTCTCTCCAGCTCTTTCTGTCCACACTGCCCTGTGGTTCCTGAACCCAAATTCTCCAGCTAGACTCCCACAACTGAGATCACTGCCTCAGCTTCCCCCTCACTCTGCCATCTCTGGAAGATGCAGAAAGGCCTGTGGTGATTTTCCCAGGCATCTTCTGCCTGCCCCGTCTCAGGGGAAAATACAGTTAAAGGGTTCTGAAGGAGCTGAAAGGCTTCACGGTATACCTATTCCAGGCAGGCCCTTCCCAGCTCCTCCTGCACACTGACTCCAAGAGCAAAAGCCAAGTGGGTGCTAAGGGTCCTATGGGGGTTGCTCGGGTGGGATGGGTGACCTCTCAGGAGTCACTTCGGTTCCCCTTGCTCAGGGTGAGCGGGCCACCGAGACGGAGCTCCCCACCTTCTACCCTGGGTCCTTCCCTTTCTTAACAGCCCCATCTTGAAATGTGCCTTCCTTCCACCTGATTGGCCTAGCCCAGCCCGTTGGGGTGGCCCCCTCACAGACCTCCTATTCCAGGAGCTGTGCTGGTGGACAGTCAGGATGTGGCCTTGCCCTGGAGTACAGCTGGGGGCCTCAGTGTCTCCCGGGCCTCTTCTTCTTTCCTGCTGCTGCGCTGGCCTGGTGCCCGCATCCTCTGGGGAGTGTCTGACCCTGCAGCCTACATCACTCTGGACCCCCACCACGCCCACCAGGTGCGCCCAGAGGGCGGGTGAGTGGCTGGGCCCGGCCGGTGTGGGCCTGGATTTGACTGTCCTGTGCCCACTCCTGCGGCCCAGGTGCAGGGTCTGTGCGGCACCTTCACCCGAAATCAGCAGGATGACTTCCTGACCCCTGCCGGCGATGTGGAGACCAGTATCACCGCCTTTGCTAGCAAGTTCCAGGTGGCAGGTGGGGGAACGTGCTCCTTGGAGGCCAGCACCCCGCTTTCCCCCTGCAGCACCCACACTGAGCGCCAGGTTTTCGCGGAGGTAGCCTGTGCCATCCTGCATGGCCCAACCTTCCAGGTAGCCAGCTTGGGGGCACTCATCCTGTTTGCCCCTGTAAGATGGAATCAATACCTGCCCTGCCATCCTTCTGGGCTCCTGGGAGGGCCTCACTCTGAGCCATGCCAGGGCTGCTGAGCACCTGGAGGTGGCAGTGGGGAATCCATGGGGAGGAGCTGACCCATTTCCTCATCTCCCTCCAAGGAGTGCCACGGGCTGGTGGACAGGGAGCCATTCCACCTGCGCTGCTTGGCAGCGGTGTGTGGCTGCACCCCTGGCCGGGACTGCCTGTGTCCCGTGCTCGCGGCCTATGCTCGGCGCTGTGCCCAGGAGGGTGCCCTGCCTTCCTGGAGAAACCGGACCTTCTGCCGTGAGTCTGCTCAGCCAGCCAGCTGCACCCTACGCTCCTTCCCGCACAGGGGGATCCAGGGGCTTTGCAGCAGGGGAGAGTCCCAGAAGGATCTCTGACCTCCGCAGATTGCTGGCTTTGCTTTCTTTCGGAGGCAGGCAGACAGAGCAGCCCCTGACCTGCATGTGTCTCTTTGCCTAGCTGTCCTGTGTCCTGGTGGCCAGGAGTACCAGGAGTGTGCCCCAGCATGTGGTCGAAACTGCGGGGAGCCTGAAGACTGTGGGGAGCTGGACAGCTGTGTGGCCGGCTGTAATTGCCCTCTGGGGCTGCTGTGGGACCCCGAGGGCCAGTGTGTGCCCCCCAACTTGTGCACCTGCCAGCTTGAGGCCCATCGCTATGCCCCTGGCAGTGCCGCTATGAAGGACTGCAACCACTGGTGAGAGCGGAGACCTGTGGGGGGAGGCAAAGAGCTTGGGGGTGATAAGATGGAGCTCAGAGAAACAGGGTGACAGATGCAGGGAGGATGGCATGCCCATCAGAGCACAGACAACATCTCTCGGTTGTGGAGCACTTTAGGGCTTATAAAGCACCTTTATGTACATTACCTTATTTGATCTTGCTTACTTCTTGTGTGCGTGCTGAGTTGCTTCAGTCATGGAATTCTATGGACTGTAGCCCTCCAGGCTCCTCTGTCAATGGGATTCTCCAGGCAAGAGTGCTGCAGTGGGTTGCCATCCTCTCCTCCAGAGGATCTTCCCACCCAGAGATCGAACCTGTGGTCTCCTGTAGTTTCTTGCCTGCTGAGCCACCAGGGAAGCCCAATGCCCTAATAAAGAAGGAAGTAGAAGAATTGTTGCCATTTTGCAGATGAGGAAACTGAGGTGCAGAGAGGCTAAACAGCTTGCAGAGTCACAGAGCTTGTTAATGACAAAGGACAGAACCCAGGTCTCTGAATTCCAGTTGAGTGTGGTCCAGAGGCCCCTTCAAGAGTTAGGAAATAAAGAGAAGTTGCAGATCTACAGACACTGTGCCAGAGGCCAGGGTTTGGGGGGTGAGACTTCAGTGAAACCCTTCTCCCACCCGTACTGGGAGTAGGGTTGTTCAGTATCTTGGCCCCTCCCCAGAGCCCAGAGAATGGCCCCTATTGGTGTTGGGACAGGCTGGCAGTGTGTAATCCCAGGTGTGGCCAGGTGCTTGTCACACTTGTGCTTGGGGCAGCTGGGGTTGAGGGTGAGACACTCAGGTCTCCAGCATCGGAGCTGGACCTTCCCACAAGGTTAGGGGCTCTGGACCCTCTGGGATCCCGAGGCTGTCCCAGGGCAGGTCAGGGGCCTGGAAGTGAGGTCTTTCCCCTGCCTCCCAACCTCTGGCAGCGTCTGCCTGGAGAGGGGCCTCTGGAACTGCACTGCTCACCGCTGCGCTCCGCCCCGGGCCTTCTGCCCTGGTGAGCTCGTCTACATCCCTGGAGCCTGCCTCCTCACCTGTGACAGCCCTGATGCCGACCGCCCGTGCCCCCCAGGCAGCCCGGGGGGCTGTGTCTGCCCCCCAGGCACCGTGCTGCTGGTATGTCTGGGAGGAGCTCCGCTAGCCAGCGCCCTGCCCTGGCCCCTGGCTGGGTGTAACTGGCAGGGAGGGGACACCAGGCAGTCCTCCATGGAGCCCCCTGTCCCCACCTCTGCTAGGAGGAGCACTGTGTGCCTCCTGAGCTCTGTCCCTGCCGTCACGGTGGCCTGTGGTACCCGCCCAACGCTACAATCCAGGAGGACTGCAACCTGTGGTATGTAGGCCCTGCCCTGTGACCTGTGACCCTATGACCTAGTGACCCCTGGCTGGGGGTTGGGATGATGGGTGGGGCAGGATATCCAGACAGGCCTGGACAGTGGAAGCTCCCAGCATCTCTCTGACCTGAGGGTCGGTCTGGCGTTGTTTGGCATCTGGACCCGCTGCCTCCCCAGCATTCAGCCTGCCCCACCCCCCGCCCCAGGTCCTGGTCTTCCTGATGGTTTCCTGTCCCCCGTTGCCCACAGCATGTGCCAGGGTCAGCAGTGGCACTGCACAGGCCAGTGGTGCGATGGATGGTGCCGGGTGTCAGGCGCCCCTCACTATGTGACGTTCGACGGGCTGGCCCTCACCTTCCCTGGGGCCTGCGAGTACCTGCTGGTGCGAGAGACCAGCGGCCAGTTCACTGTCTCCGCCCAAAACCTGCCCTGTGGGGCCAGCGGCCTCACCTGCACCAAGGCGCTGACCGTGCGACTGCAGGGCACCATCGTGCACATGCTCAGAGGTGGCTGTGACATTGAAGGGTGATGTGGGCCAGGGAGGAGGGCCCCCAGCCAGGTGGTGTCACAGCTCTGCGGGGACGGCTGAGGCCTGCCTGGGGTTTCCTACATCTCCCCATTGCTAGCCATCAGTCCCGGGATGGGGAGCCGGTGACTCTTCTCTTGGCTGGGAATCCTGATTCTGGAAGGCTCCAATAAATTAAAGCCCAGAGAGGTCTAACGACTTGTTCCATGTCACCCAGCTGGAGAAGCAAAGGAAAGGCTGGAGGGGAGGGAGGCTGGGAGGGCCTCATGGGGATCTTGGAGCCCTTGGACCCTGAGGCTGGGCCTGAATGCCTCTGCTCCCCCACAGGCAGGGCAGTGACGGTGAATGGGATGAGTGTGACGCCCCCCAAGGTCTACTCGGGCCCCGGGCTGAGCCTGCGCCCCGCCGGCCTCTTCCTGCTCCTCAGCACCCGCCTGGGCCTCACCCTGCTCTGGGATGGAGGTCAGCACCCATCCCCCAGTCATCTGACCCACGCCTTGCAGCTCCCCCCTGCAAAGTCTTCCTCTTGCACCCATCTGATCGGAATCTCCAAATTAGGCTTTCATCATTACATCTTTCTGCCTTATGAAAGCAATACCTCCTCGCCAAAAGAAACAGTTAAAAAAGAACCAGCAAGTTTTAGAAGAAATAAAAAGAAATCTGCTAACAGCCCACCACTGAACCCCAAGCAGCAGGTGATTTAGAAATAACTTGTTACTGAGAAATCAAAGGAAATCCAAACAGCCCCCGGTGTGGGCAAGTCATCTGCAGTGAGGCCTCTGAGGCTGGAGAGTGTCACAGTCTGTCCTGGACTCAGGAATCCGCCCTCTGGAGATTTTCCGTACCCCACCTCCAACCTGAGTTTAGTTAAGAAAGTAGGCTTTCACTTCCTGCCCTGAACCCTGCATAGGTAGGTCTCGTGTCTGTCACCGCCAAGCATCCGCCCCAAACACGAGGGAGCCAGCTCCCCCACTGAGGGGTTGGTACCTTTGTCAGATGGTCAAACCTGCCCACATAATATAGGTGCCTAGGTCTTCTCCCCACTCCTTGTAGCTCAGTTAGTAAAGAATCCACTTGCAATGCAGGATATCCGGGTTTGATTCCTGGGTAAGGAAGATCCTCTGGAGAAGGGCTTGGCAACCCACTCCAGAGTTCTTGCCTGGAGCATCCCATGGACAGAGGAGCCTGGCGGGCTGCAGTCCATGAGGGTCGCAAGAGTCGGACACGACTGAGCGACTAAAGCACCACCACCAGCAGGTCTTCTCCCCACCCCCGGCCCTGAAGAAGGCCCCCAGATCCGTCTCAGAGCCCCCCTGCAACACTCTGTCCAGGCACCCGGGTCCTGGTGCAGCTGTCCCCCCAGCTCCGCGGCAGGGTGGCTGGCCTGTGTGGAGACTTCGATGGAGATGCCAGTAACGACCTCCGGAGCCGCCAAGGGGTCCTGGAGCCCACCGCTGAACTGGCCGCCCACTCCTGGCGCCTCAGTCCTCTCTGCCCGGAGCCAGGGGACCTGCCGCACCCCTGTGCCGTGAGGATGGGTCGGAGAGGGGGGGAAGGTGGAAGGGGGCAGCTGCCGGAAGCCGGGGTTGGGGCTGGTTCCAGAGGCGGGGTGCTGTAGAGGGGTCTGGCTGGTCCACGGGGGCGTCCCTGCAGGTGAATGCCCACCGGGCCGGCTGGGCCCGCGCCCGCTGCGGGGTGGTGCTGCAGCCGCTCTTTGCCCAGTGCCACCCGGAGGTGCCCCCGCAGCAGCACTACGAGCGGTGTGTGTACGATGCCTGCGGGTGAGGGGGCAGGCCTGGGGACCCAGGGTGGGTGTGGGTGTGTTGGCAGGGGAATGGCGGGGGGCTGACTGCTCCCTCCCACAGCTGCGATTCGGGGGGCGACTGTGAGTGTCTCTGCTCGGCCATTGCCACCTACGCAGACGAGTGTGCCCGGCACAGGATCCACGTGCGCTGGCGCAGCCAGGAGCTCTGCCGTGAGTGTGCCTGGCCCTCGGTCCGTGATACCCCGTCTCGCCACCTGCTCAGCTCCTTTGGGGATACTTCTGGCCTGAGAGCCATTCATTCATTCGTTCATTCATTCATTCCTGGAGTGCTTACTATGTGCCAGACACTGTCCTACATGAACCAAACATGCTGAGATCGCTGCTCTGTTGCAAACAGCCTTGGCAGGCACCCAGCAAGACATCCACGCCATCCGTATACCCCGGTGCCCTCCATGGGCCTCACTTTGGGCTGGCTTGCCCACTGCTGTTGCTTCCTGGGGCCCTCGCCCCGTGGTAACCCAGGCCTCTCTCCTCCCCACCCAGCTCTGCAGTGTGAGGGGGGCCAGGTGTATGAGGCCTGTGGCCCCACGTGCCCTGCCACGTGCCACGAGCACCGTCCTGAGCCTGGGTGGCCTTGTCAGGCTATCGCCTGTGTGGAGGGCTGCTTCTGCCCTGAGGGGACTCTGCTGCACGGTGTGTAGGGTCAGAGTGGGCAGAGGGGAGGGGGCTCTGAGTAGCGGGGTGCGGAGGGGCCACAAGGCCGTGGCGACGGGGTGCCCCTTTGGCTGGAGCCCTGCCGTCTGTGCCCTCAGGGGGCGTCTGCTTGGAGCTGGCTGCCTGCCCGTGCGAGTGGGGAGGCAGCTTCTTCCCGCCAGGCACGGTGCTGCAGAAGGACTGTGGCAACTGGTGAGCGGGGACGGGGGGTGCCCCGGTGCCCTGGGCTGGCCAAGCCCAGTGCTGCCACTGATCCCTGGACGCCGTGTCTTCAGCACGTGTCGGGAAAGTCAGTGGCTTTGTGGGGACGATGGCGGCCGCTGTGCAGAGCCCGGGCCTGGCTGTGCAGAGGGAGAGACCCCATGCCGGGAGAGTGGGCACTGTGTGCCCCACGGGTGGCTCTGTGACAACCAGGATGACTGTGGCGATGGCTCAGATGAGGAGGGTGAGTGTCCTGGGTGGCATGCAGCAGTGACAAGTGGTGGGTCAGGCCTCCAATGGAAGCACGTGTCCTAGGGCTGCTTCCTAAGCTGCGGGTCCAGTTGCCAGCTGCTTGTGCGCAGGGTTCAACCCCGGTTTCTGGTGTTGGGGCTTCTCTGGGAGCCTCTGTGGGTGTCCTGAGCCTGCCGGCCCTCTCTGCCCCAGGCTGTGCCACCCCAGGCTGTGGCGAGGGGCAGGTGTCTTGCAGCTCCGGCCGCTGCCTGCCCCTGGTCCTGCTCTGCGATGGGCAGGATGACTGTGGAGACGGGACCGATGAGCAGGGCTGCCCGTGCCCCCAGGACGCGCTGACCTGTGGCGATGGGCAATGTGTGCCCCCGGCCCAGCTCTGCGACGGGCACCCCGACTGTCCGGATGCTGCTGACGAGGAGTCTTGCCTGGGTTAGTGGTCCCTATCCCAGGCTCCAGCCCACCAGGCATCCATCTCGGGAGCTGCCACCTGCCTGCCTCCCCTCCTTCACCAGTGCAGGTTCCGGCTGAGAAGTGGGCACCTGCGGGCATGTAAGAGGGCATCCTAGGAGCAGTACCCTGGGACCAGCCCCTCTCTCTGGCTACAGGGCAAGTGGACTGTGCCCCTGGGGAGGTGTCCTGCGTCGATGGTACCTGCCTAGGGGCCATCCGGCTGTGTGACGGAGTCTGGGACTGTCTGGACGGAGCTGACGAGGGGCCTGGGCACTGCCCCCTCCCCTCTCTGCCCACTCCCCTCGCTGGTACCTTGCCTGGCCCCTCTGCTGTCTCCTGGGAAACTGCACCTACCCCCCTGGCCAGCGTCGGCCCTGGTGAGCCTCCTGGAGGAAAGGGCATTAGAAAGCTGGCATCTGGAGGCCTGGGAGGGAGGGGACAGGGTCTCAGGGGGAGACATAGGGGCACATGTTGTGGGGGGGGTAGAAGTAGGGCACAGACCAGCTTCCTGGAGACAGTGGAATGAAGGAGGTGAAGGGAGAGAGGACTGAAATGAGTCCAAACTTTCTTCCCAGGAGTTCAAAGCCGCCTCTAAACGGAGTGGCGTCTGTTGGGAAATCTTGGATGAGGGGAGAGCTTTAGGAAAACGAATCAGTCATCAAAATGCGGGAGGGACGGGACTTGGGCAGGGGCCAAAGGTAGGGGGAGGGCCGGGCGCAGGGAGGGGGTCCGGAGGGGCTTGGAGAGGGCGGCAGCGGTGGAAGGGCCCGCCGGCCTGCGGGGAGTTGGTCCGCCCCGCTGGGGTCTAGCGAGGACGTCCCCGCAGCGCTGCCCTGCGGCCCCTTGGACTTTGCCTGCGGCAGCGGTGAGTGCGCGCCCCGGGGCTGGCGCTGCGACGGCGAGGGGGACTGCGCCGACGGCAGCGACGAGAGCGGCTGCGACCGTCCCTGCGCGCCGCACCACGCGCCCTGCGCGCGCGGCCCGCACTGCGTGGCCGCGGAGCAGCTGTGCGACGGCGTCCCGCATTGCCCCGACGGCTCGGACGAGGACCCTGGCGCCTGCGGTGAGAGCCCGGCCGCGACACGACGGGTCGCCCTCTCTTCCCACCTCAATCCGGGCGCCGCCGCTAGAGAGACTGACTTAGGTCTAACGCATCCGAGCCTGGTGCGAGTTTTGTGCTCCTTGAATATCTTCTGGGAAACTCTGAAAACTTCTTCCCGCCCACCCAGCCCGGAGAGGGCGCGGAGGAGGAGAGTAGAAAGGGCTTTCTGTCTTTGATAAAAGGGTGGGCCGGAGTGGCTTTGCCACAGGGGGTGGACCTGTTTGGGGGGCTCCCCTCAGCCTCTCTCCACCAAAACTGGGGGGTCCTTTTGTGTCCCTGCAAGTCAGACCTTCACTGCCCTGACCACCGGGGTGTGTGTGTGTATGGGAGCTGTCCATAGGCCCCGTTTCCTCCCCTCCCTATGGCCTGCCTTCCTGCACCCTCCCAAAAGTGTCTCTGAGCCAGGCTGGGTCCCCTGTGATTTTTGTCTCATACTTGGCCCCCTCCAGGGTTCCCGGGTGACTCGGGTGAAAGAATCTGCCTGCAAGGCAGGAGATTTGGGTTCGATCCCTGGGTTGGGAAGATCTCCTGGAGAAGGAAATGGCAACTGACTCTAGTGTTCTTGCCTGGAGAATCCCATGGACAGAGGAGCTTGGTGGGCTCTAGTGTATGTTGTCACAAAGAGTCAGACACGACTGAGATCAACATTTTGGGCTTTCCAGGTGGCGCTAGTGGTAAAGAACCCTCCTGCCAGTGCAGGAGACACAGGAGACTANACTGACTCTAGTGTTCTTGCCTGGAGAATCCCATGGACAGAGGAGCTTGGTGGGCTCTAGTGTATGTTGTCACAAAGAGTCAGACACGACTGAGATCAACATTTTGGGCTTTCCAGGTGGCGCTAGTGGTAAAGAACCCTCCTGCCAGTGCAGGAGACACAGGAGACTAGGGTTCGATCCCTGGGTCGGGAAGATCCCCTGGAGGAGGGCATGGCAACCCACTCCAGTATTCTTGCCTGGAGAACCCCATGGCCAGAGGAGCCTGGTGGGCTACAGCCCATGGGGTCACAGAGTTGGAAGACTGAAGTGACTTAGTATGCATACAACCCCTCCATGCCTTTGGAGCCCCACCCCTTGCGGGCTCCACCCAGCTGTCCTCTTGCAGGAGTCTCTTCTCCTGTGATTTGACTCCCCAATTGTGCCCAAACCTCCAGCAGCTCTGGGATGGGCTCCTCACCTGTCCCTAGGGTGAGGACAGTGTGGGCCTCCCCTGGTAGAGGCCAAGTCTGATGAGGGCCGGGGATGTGGCTCTCCCTTTCACCTAAGTGTTTTCTCTTTTTTTCCCTCAGAGGGACTGCGGGCCCCAGGAGGCCCCAACCAGACAGGGCTTCCTTGCCCAGAATACTCCTGCCCGGATGGCTTCTGCATCGGTTTCCAGCAGGTGAGGCTGGGGAGTGGGTGGTGTGGGAGGCCAGAGCCCCTGGTGACCTCAAAGCGTGAGTCACCCTGACCCCGCTGTTTTGACCCCAGGTGTGTGACGGGCAGCCCGACTGTGAGCTGGTGGGGATGGCAGGGCCCGCCCCAGAGGAGCAGGGCTGTGGGGCCTGGGGACCCTGGAGCCCCTGGGAGCCGTGCAGCAGGACATGCGGGCCCGGGGCGCAGGGCCGGAGTCGCCGCTGCTCGCCCCCGAGCCTCCCGGTGCTGCGACACTGCCCCGGTCTGGAGCACCAGACTCGGGCCTGCTTCGCGGCTGCCTGCCCAGGTGAGGGGGGTGCCTGGACGCCAGGAGTCCAGTGTGGTGGGCAGGGCCTGCAGAGAGCAGGGAGGAGGAGGAGGAGGGAGCCGGGCTGCCCCCAGCCTCACGGCCTTCCCCAACCCCGCTGGCTGGCCCTCGCCCCCCACAGAGGACGGTGCATGGACCTCCTGGTCGCGCTGGTCCCCGTGCTCTGAGCCATGCGGGGGCGTCACGGCTCGCCACCGGGAGTGCCACCCGCCCCAGAACGGCGGCCGGACCTGTGCCATGCTGCCCGGGGGCCCTCCCAGCACCCAGGAGACCCGTGAGTGGATGGGAGACGGGCATGGTGGAGGGAGGGTGGAGGGGCGCTGGCAGGGGAGCACATCCCCGATGGGGCCCCACCTGCGATGGCCTCCTCCTAGGGCCCTGCCCTCAGGACAGCTGCCCCAACGCCACCTGCTCTGGGGAGCTGGTGTTCCATGCCTGCACCCCTTGCCCTTTGACCTGTGATGACATCTCTGGTCAGGCTGCGTGCCCCCCCAACCGGCCCTGTGGTGGCCCAGGTAAGGGGGGGCTCTGGACCTGGGGTGCGGGGGGCCTGTCCACCCGGCTGAGCTCACTGCAAGGAGGCCTCATGCTGGGCCTCCCTCAGGCTGCTGGTGCCCTGCGGGGCAGGTCCTGGGTGCCCAGGGGCAGTGTGTGTGGCCACGGCAGTGCCCCTGCCTGGTGGACGGCGGGCGCTACTGGCCTGGGCAGCGCATCAAGACCGACTGCCAGCTCTGCATCTGCCAGGATGGGCGGCCCCGGCGCTGCCAGCCCAGTCCAGACTGTGCGGGTGAGCCCCACCCTGAGCCTTCCCAAGGGGCACTGGTCTCCCCTAGGGGCCTCTGGTCTTCCCCAGACCACCCAACCCAGACTTTGCAGGTGAACCCCACCCCAACCCTTCCCGAGAGGCTCTGGTCTCCCTCAGACTGCCCCACCTCCCCCAGCCCTGACTTGTGGCCCCCCCCTCAGTGAACTGCGGCTGGTCAGTGTGGTCCCCCTGGGCTGAGTGCCTGGGCCCCTGTGGGAGCCGGAGCATCCAGTGGTCCTTCCGGAGCCCCAACAACCCCCGCCCGGCCGGTCGAGGGCACCAGTGCAGGGGCCTCCACCGCAAGGCCCGCAGGTACCGTGCCCTAGAAAGCGCACCTCCAGCTCCCAGTTGGGAAGCTGCTGTGTGTGACCTTCCTCACTCGAGGTGCTTCCACGGGCCAGAGCCCAGATGAGGACCACCCCCATTGTGTGCCCCTGTTAGTCTGAACACCAGGACTCCCAGCACATCTTTGGGGACCCCTGGCCTTCTGCATCAGTTTTATGCCCAGTAGGTCCAAAAGGGGCATGTAGGGAGCCCACAGGTCCGGGGGTGGGTATGGACCCTCTGGTCTGCACCCTGTGCCTCTGGAGGTACCTAGGGTGAGGCTTGTGGGGCGAGTAGCCATATCTGCCTGCCCAGCCCACTCTGAGACTGGCTGTACTGGCCAAGGGCCTTGGCACAAATTGCTTTCACTGCCCTCTCTTGGGTCAGCTGCAGTCGCTCTGGTTCAGGGGTGGGGTCAGGGTGATGGGATGACCAAGTGTCCCCTGTGGCCCAGGACTCTCCAGGACTTGTTATCACCGAAAGTCCCAAGGCCTGGGAAACGCCTCCCCCAGGCAGGCCAGGGTGGGCTGGTCACCAGGTGAGGGGCGGCCTCCCCCTTCCCAGGTGCCAGACGGAGCCCTGTGAAGGCTGTGAGCAGGACGGCCGGGTCCACCGCATGGGGGAGCGCTGGCGAGCAGGCCCCTGCAGGGTCTGCCAGTGTCTGCACAATGGCTCGGCACGCTGCTCCCCCTACTGCCCACTGGGCAGCTGCCCCCAGGTGAGGCGGGCCAGGGGGCGCCTGGGTGGGCAGCAGGGGTGGGGTGGGGAGTGGTGTGTAGAGGCCAGAATTGTGGGCGGCGGCTGATGGAGCGGGCCGGGGACAGGCAGGTGGCCAATTCCCCACGTCCAGCTCGGCTCTTGCATCCACAGGACTGGGTTCTGGCGGAGGGAGTGAGGGAGTCCTGTTGCCGCTGCGTGCCACCTGGTGAGTGGGTCTGGGGGGCAGCAGAGGAGCTCCAGGGGGAGGAGGATGGCAGGGAGTCAGAGGTGGCAGCACCGAGTCCCGGGGGGCGGGGGTGGGGGCGGCACTGGCTACCCCAGCCCCAGGGTGAGGGGAGCCTGGGTGGTGGACACTGGGCAAGGAAGGGGCCCTCTGGGTGGGGGTGGGGCCCCTAAGACTGGGCCTCAGGCTCTACCTGCCTCCTCTGACCGCCCCCACAAGGTCACCCTTGAGGTACTTTCCTTTCTCTGGTTCCGATGGGCTGGATCTGGCTCCTTTCCTGTTCCCTCTAAGAGCAACCGTGACAAAGTTGGACTTTTCAAGATAGTTCTTACTTGGAAACTGGGTCATAAATAAAACAGAACACAAAGGCTCAAAAACGGATGCACTTTGGGGCCCAGATTTCATGTCTTAAAAGTGCTCCTACAGGCTGCTGAGGCTGGGAGAGCGCCCACCTGCACAGTGGCACAGGTGGCTGACTGCACAAGTTACGTGGCGAGTGGGGACCAGACTTGAGCCTGAAAAACCTCTTCCATTTAGAGATGCCCTTTTCTGGTGCCCACAAAGGTCCTCTATTAGCGACAGCAGCCCTGATCAGGAACTGAGCTGCAGCTGCTCGGTCTTGGCCCCTGAAGTGGCTTTGGGCAGGTGGTTTTAGTTTGTGTCCTCTAAATACCTTCAGTGGAAGCGAAAACCCCTGACTCACTCAGGGATGGACCTTTCCCAGCTGTGGGAGGGGGATGCTGTTGCCAAAGCTCCCAGGGAAGTCTTGGGAGATAAAGTGCTCCAACAAGTGGAGAGAGGTGAGGGCTGGGGCCTGATGTGAGCTTGTGTCTCTCCTCCCCTGCCTCCAGGAGAGAACCAGACGGTCCATCCCATGGCCACTCCCATGCCCGCTCCGACCCCCAGCCCTCAGATTGGAGCCTCTCTGATCACCTACCTTCTGCCTCCTCCCGGAGGTAAAGGCCATGGGCTGTTGTTGGGCCGAAGGAGGGTGTTGCTGAGGGGTTGTCTAGCCTGGGAGGGGAGACCGGATCACTGGACTATACCTCTTGCCTCCCATGGGGAGGACGGTTATCCTAAGGATCTAGAACATCAGCCCAACCTGTTTCCTCCCTACCCCTGCCCTCCCTGGACCAGCCTCCAGTGACCCTACAAGGTCAACTGGGTGGGCTTTCAACCCTCCACAGCACCCCTTGTGCCTTCCTAACTATGGCCCCGGCAGGCTCCAGCCCCTCTCTTGTGCACCCAGATCTCTGCTATTCACCCCTGGGCCTGGCCCGACTCCCCAAAGGGAGACTGCCTGCTTCATCCCAGCAGCTGGAGCACCCTACCTGGGCTGCCATCCTAAGGCCTGCCCCAGGGGCGCCAGGCTGGAGCCCCGTGGAGCACGCTGATACTCAGGGGCACACCCCGCCTCACTACCTGCAGCTCGACCTGCTCCGGCCCAGGAACCTCACTGGTCAGTGGGGAGACGGTAGAGCCGGGGCTGGAGGAGGAAAGGGTGGAGGATGGCAGGCTGGGGGTGGCACTGGTTGCTTTAGCCCTGCTCTCTGCCCCTCCCCCAGGCATCATAGTGCAGGGGGCTGGGTCCTCAGACTGGCTCCAGGTCAGCAGTGATGGTCTACACTGGCACAGCTATCGTGACATCCGGCCTGGCATTCAGCCCACACCCCAGGTATTGCCCACTCGGGCCCCCTGGACCAGTGACCCACCATGCCCTTTTGTGTGGGGCCCACAATCTATGTTCCCAAGGGGTTTCTTGTCTCTGGAGGGACATTTCCTACTTTAGAGGCTTGTTCAGCACCTGTTAGTAGCAGGGACAGTGTTCTGTGGGGCAGAAGGGCCGCAGTTGCTAGGGCACGATTGAAGTGGCCCAGATGGGGGTTCGGCTGTGGGAAGTCCTACTGCAGAGGGAGGGAGTTGGGGTGACAGCGAGTTCAGTGGGGGTCTTGGGGCATGCGGAGAGCAGCTGGGCACAACTCTGCCCTCCTGGGGCTAGCATCCTCCCCAGGGAGCCTCAGATGGTAAAGAATCTGCCTGCAATGCCAGACACCCGGCTTCAATCCCTGGGTGGGGAAGATGCCCTGGAGAGGGAAATGACTAGCCCTCCAGTACTGTTGCCTGGGAAATCCCATGGATGGAGGAGCCTGGTGGGCTACAGTCCATGGGTTCGCAAAGAGTAGTACACGACTGAGCAACTGACATCTTTATGTTCAGGGAGACTATGTTTGCTCTTAAGTATTTGACTTCCCTGGTGGCTCACGGTAAAGTGTCTGCCTACAATGTGGGTTCGATCCCTGGGTCTGGAGGATCCCCTGGAGAATCCCATGGACAGAGGAGCCTGGTAGGCTACAGTCCATGGGGTCACAAAGAGTTGGACATGACTGGGCGACNCTCTTAAGTATTTGACTTCCCTGGTGGCTCACGGTAAAGTGTCTGCCTACAATGTGGGTTCGATCCCTGGGTCTGGAGGATCCCCTGGAGAATCCCATGGACAGAGGAGCCTGGTAGGCTACAGTCCATGGGGTCACAAAGAGTTGGACATGACTGGGCGACTTCATTTTCACTTTCTTTGACACGTGTGGGCACTGGCCTGGCCCTGGGGACACCGCAGTGGGCACCCTGCCCTCAGGAAACTAGGACCGGAGCCCCTCAGCCTTGAGGGGTCTGGATGACTCATGCTGGGAGACCATGGGCGCTGGGATGGCCATGCCATGCCATGGAGCTTGGGGGGACAGGTGGGGGGGGCACACTGGGCAGGGTCATGGTGACAGCTGGAGCAGACACCCGTTGTGCTCGTAGCTTTTCGCCGAGAACTGGGATGGCGCCTCCACAGTGTGGATGTTTGCCCGGATGGTGCAGGCGCGGCACGTCCGGGTGTGGCCTTCTGATGGGCACCGCCAGGCTGCCCCCCGCAGTGATGCCAACCTGGGTAGCCCCCTGCGGGTGGAGCTGCTGGGCTGTGAGCGAGGTACAGGCTGGGCTGCGGGGGGCGGGGAGAGATGGCAGTGGGCAGGAGGAATGGGCAGGAGCCCTCAGCCATCCCCCCTACCCTGCCATGTCCCCACTGGGCAGCGCCCCTGTGCCCAGGGGTTGGACACCTCTGTGCCAGTGGCGAGTGTACCCCCAGGGGGGCCCCGTGCGATGGTGTGGAGGACTGCGAGGACGGCTCCGATGAGGAGGGCTGCGTGCCCCCGCCTGCAGGCACTGGCAGGTATGGGGCGCCCTGCTGCCTGGCCTAGCCTTGGTAGGGGGGCCCAGCCTTGTGGGAGGAGCCTGTGCTACCTTCAGCCCAAAGTGCCTGTGGGCCCGGATGTGCTGAGTTGCTGCAGCTGGGCGCCTTCGGAGGCCCCTTCCCACATGGGATTCTGTGCTGTTGTCCTGGAGCTGGAGATCAGTAGTTCTCAGCGGGTGGTCCCTGGACCAGAGCCATCAGCATCACCTGGAAGTTGGTAGAAATGCAGACTCTCAGGCCACAGCCCAGACCTGCTGAGGCAGACACTGGGGTGCGGGGGGCATCCAGCCCTCTGCTTAATAACCCCTGCAGGGGACCTTTGGGACCACAGTGGAGGGCATCCCCATGTCTAGTCTCAGCAGGTAGTGCCCTCCTCAGGCCCACCTAGGGATGACCCCCTGCTGGGATGGGGCTTCCAAAGCTGGGAGGGCCCCTGGAGCCCCCGTGGTTATTTTTCTCTCAGAATCGAGTCCACAGCCTGGAGCTCTGCGCCCGCCTCTGCCCAGCCTGGACAGCTGCCCCCTCAGCCCAGTGAGGTGTGTGGGGAGACGTGGGCCCAGCGGGTGGGGTGCAGGGCTCGGGACACTCCAGCATCTCAGCAACCCTTGTCCTCGTTCCCTTCACGCCATCAGCCAGCGTGGCCTCCCTGTGCAGCCCTGGTATTCCTTTCTCCATCGGGGCTTCAGCCTTGAGCCTCCTGGGGCCAGCCTGGTGCTGGGCTGGGGGCCAGAGGGTGTAGGGAGCACTGGGCGGACGCCGGGCCAGGAGGAGTCAAGGAGATGGGGGAGGCATAGAGGCCCATGTGCTTGTAGCATGGTGATGCCCACAGGTCGGTACCAGGGCATCAGGTGCTCAGAGCCAACCCGAGCCCAGAGGCCCCGGAGGCTTCCTGGACAAGGCTTGAAGGATAGGAGGTGGGGGTAACGTAGAGATGGGGGCTGGGCACTTGTCCCACAGGAGAACAGCCTGGTGGGGAGCCCAGAAGGGAGAGTGACCTCAGCACTCAGGCACATGTGTGGGTGCTGGGGATGCGATGGGGGTTTGGAGAGAAGGGCTGGAGTGGCCCCCCTGGACGGGCAGGAAGAACAGCTCCTGAACTCCTGGCACCTGGGGAGTGTGGAGCCCGACATCAAGACTGCACACCCCAGCTCTGCCCTGCGCCATGGAGGGGGTTGGAGCTGGGGGTCTGAGTGCACCCCCGGAGGGGATGAGAAGCTGGACACCAGGCTGAACTGCCCCTGGGCTGGGGCCTCACCGGCAGCTAACCATCTCCTCTCTTCCCAGGGTCTGGCAGAAGCAGAGGCTGACCACTGGCATCCCGGGCGGGGGTCACCCGTGCCCCCCACAGGTACGTGCCCAAACACCAGGCCGCCTTCCTGGCCTCACCACCCCCCCACCCCCGACCCCTGCCAGCCTGCCTGTTCTTTCAGGGCAGGGGCAATTACCTGCTGGAGTGCAGTTTTTTGACCGTTCTTGTCCTCTGACGGAGCAAGGAGGGCTCAGGGAGGCAGGCATGGTCCCCATGGACTTCTTGGCCAGGTCCAGCCCCTGCCCATCGTCCTGGACTCCAGGGTGTGAGGCTTCTGGCTGGTCCCTGGGGCTGAGCCTGTGCCCTGCAGGCGGGGGTGCTGCTTTCCCCAGGCCCCTGGCCCGTCTGTGGGTTGCTGCCCAGCACTCCCTCAACCCCCCACCCCGCCTCTCACCCAGCCAGGCACCAATTTCAGAAGCATTTGCAGGCAGCAGATGTCTGTCACTGGGCACAGAGAAGCCAGGGTCACCCAGTTAGCAGGGTCCTAAATAGGACAAGGAAGGGGCTCCCATTGTGTGCCAGCTCCCCCCAACCATGGCCGCCTGGCCCTCCACCTGCACGAGGGCCCAGGAGAGCTGTCTTCTGGGGAGGCAGCCGGTGAGGGCTATCACAGCAGCTGGGAGCGACCTTCTCTCTAGGGATGTGTTGGGCCCGTCTCACCATCTGCCCGGAGCCTCAGTTTTCCCTTCTGTTAGCCCAGGAGCACTTACAATTGGTGCATATGGTCCCTTCCAGAAAGTTCTGAGGATAGCTATTTGGAAGCCTGGCTAGTGGTGCTTCTGCGTCTCTTGTGAGAAGCAGATGAAGCCACTTGAACCATTGTTCAGGTCCACAGAATGCAGACTCCCATGACGAAGTCTCCTTTCATCCCAAGTCTGGTTCTAGAAAAAAGGCTGTCTTTTTAAGCATGAATCTCTTGTACAAAATAGGTTCATCTCTCTTTTCCCTGTAGCTGCCAGGAGGCTCCTGGCCGATTTCTCTGTACTTGCAGTGAAGGGCTGGTGCTGAGTCTCTGGCCGGGCGGCTCCTCCTGCTGCCATTTGCGTTTCTCCATAAACATTGACTTTATAGTGAGTTTCACTTGGAGGCTGCTGTGTGTGTCTTTGTGAGTGGAGAGTACATATCTCACTCAAAACTCAGCTTTTCTTCTGCGTTCAGTTAAAACCCTTCTTGTGCCCCTGGGATGACCGAGTCCCCTTTCCATTTTGATCTGAAGCCCCTCGGAAGGTGGGGTGTCACCTGTCACTACCCCAAGACCTGGAAAACCCTCTGGAGGGCCCATGTCGGCCTCATCTCAGGGACAGGGAACTGACGGGTTCCCCCTCTCTCCTGCTCCCCTAGGCAAGGGGCCAGCGAGTCTTGGGTCCGAGCCTCACCCAAGTCCTGGGGGATCTGCGCAGACCACGACCCCCAGCCCCACCTCCCACTCGGAGGCGCAGGCCCTGAGACCAGAAACGGCAACTGTGACGGTGCTCCACCCCATGATGACGCCCGAGGTCCCTGCTGGTGAGATGCCTCTTGCCCTGTAGAGACAGCTTCCCCGTGGAGGAACTCAGCCCCTGAGAGCTTGGCTGCTTTGCTCCAGGTCACACGGCTCGAGCTCAGGGGCTTGGGAGGATCAAGCCTAGGACCCAAGTCTCCTGAGACCGCTCCCTGCTTTTCCGTAATCCCACGAGGGGCAAGAAGGGAGGGCACAGCAGATGTCAGGAGGGAGGCTGGGGGCTGCTAGGAGGTGATGGAGGAGAGAGGACAGGGCTGGGGAGGGGGCGATGGCCGGTCAGCTGGCTGCGGTGGCGCCCACAGAATGGAGCACCACCCCGGGGCCCTTCCCGCCTGTGTGGTGCAGCCCAGGCCAGGTGCCCTGTGAGGTCCTGGGCTGCGTGGAGCTGGAGCAGCTGTGTGATGGGAGAGAGGACTGTCTGGATGGCTCTGATGAGAGGCCCTGCGGTGAGCACCCTGGAGAGTCCAGTGCCATGCGAGTGATAATGGCAAGATGGCTGTAGGTTTGGGGAGGTGCCTGCCTCCGTGTCTACCATATGAGAAGGTCCTGGGAAAGTCTAGTGGCCACGGGGAGTGAAAGGAAACTGAATGGGTTAAAACAACCAACTGTGTGTTTTGGGGGATGGTGAAGGGGGGGGTTTGAGATAGGTGTTTTATAAAACCTCTTTGACCTTCGAGGTTGTTCATCTATCCATCTATCCATCCATCAAAGTAGACCACTATGCTCAAAGCCTAGTTTTCAATCAAGAGAAGAGCGATCAAGTATTAGCCAATAACGGGAAGGATGGAGTGTTAGCCAGTTACTCCAGGGGGAATCCATCAGGAAGGGATACCTGGGGAGTGAACTGTTCTGGCTTCTCTTGGGACACTCCAAGAGCTGTTGACAAACAGAGAGACTGTGAGATGGTGTGTGGACGGAAGACCACCCACTCATAGCAGAGGGAAGCCCAGGTGCTGGGCTGGGTGGGTGTGGGAAGAATCAGGAGGAAGGGAAGGCCAGGCTAGGGTCAGCAGGTTCAGTTCTGCGCTGGGCCTGGGGTTGAAGAGGTTGGTTTATCACCGGCCAGAGCCACCTGTGCCCTTGCCCTTCCCTAACCCCAGCACAGGCAGCGGGCACCATGCCCTTCACCGTGCCCACCACCGCCCTGCCAGAGTTGCCGGCCTCCAGGGGCCTCTGCTCGCCAAGCCAGCTGACCTGCGGAAGTGGGGAGTGTCTGCCCTCCGAGCGGCGCTGTGACCTGCAGCTGGACTGCCAGGATGGCTCGGACGAGAATGGCTGTGGTAGGGGCGAGGCTGGTCTCGGTCAGGTTGAGGTGCGCCCTGGGGAGGGCCTGCTCCTGCGTGAGCCCCTCTCTGAACTCGGCCCACCCTTCCCCGCAGTGGACTGTGTCCTGTCGCCCTGGTCTGGCTGGAGCAGCTGCAGCCTTAGCTGTGGCCTGGGCCTCGCCTTCCAGCGCCGGGAGCTGCTTAGGCTGCCCCTGCCGGGGGGCAGCNCCTGCTCCTGCGTGAGCCCCTCTCTGAACTCGGCCCACCCTTCCCCGCAGTGGACTGTGTCCTGTCGCCCTGGTCTGGCTGGAGCAGCTGCAGCCTTAGCTGTGGCCTGGGCCTCGCCTTCCAGCGCCGGGAGCTGCTTAGGCTGCCCCTGCCGGGGGGCAGCTGCCCATCGGATCGACTCCGCAGCCAGCCCTGCTTCGTGCAGGCCTGCCCAGGTAACTGGCCTCCCCGCACCCCCCCCCCCAAGGTGGGACACCCTCACGGGGTAATGCCCCTGCTCCTCCTTGGGAGCCGTGTGTCTGGCTCTGGGACTCTAGGAGGACAGCCCCCTCCGACATCCCAGCCTGGCCTCCCTCCTGAGGGCTTGTCCGAAGGAGGCTCCCCGCCCGGCCCTCTTCCTACCAGAGTGTGGGAACTGGAGCCGCAGCCGGCCCGCCGCAGAGGAAGGCTGTGAACAGGCGGCCCCGCTGGTCCCGGGCTCTGCGCCCGAGGCCCCGCGGCGCTTTTGTTCAGCGGATCCGAGGGAGGGGCCACAGCCCGCCGCATCCTTGCATCCAGGGTTTCCCACGCGGGGCTTCCTCCGCCAGTAGGCAGCCCTTGTAACCCCGCTTCTCACCGCTGCCTCCAGGGGGCGCGCCGCCCCGGGATTCCTTTTCGGGGACCAGAGCCTTGATCCCGAGGCCTTTTCACACATCACCCGCCCTACCCACCTAAGGGGGCTTTCCTGGGACACGAGAGGAAGCTAAAGAGTCCTCGGGGCGCTGCCTTAAGCCACCCGGCTGGCCACTGCCCAGACTCCCCGGCCCCTTGGCCCTGCTCTCTCTAGCGGGGTGGCAACTCGTGGGGTTCACCGCACGGTTCACCCCCGTTCTTCCTCCCGCTCCCCCGCAGTGGCTGGGGCGTGGGCTGAGTGGGAGGCCTGGGGGCCCTGCAGCGTCTCATGTGGCGGCGGCCATCGGAGTCGTCGGAGAAGCTGTGTGGACCCCCCGCCCAAGAATGGTGGCGCCCCCTGCCCCGGGTCCCCCCAAGAGAGGACGCCCTGCGGCCTGCAGCCCTGTGCAGGGGGCACAGGTGAGAGGGGCTGGGCTGGGACGGGGGGCCTCTGAGGGGGGAGCC
>SJYA01000571.1:147278-168673 GCA_006410615.1 Neotragus moschatus | reverse complement strand
GGGGAGCCCCGGGGTGGGGGTGGGGCTGTGGGACCGTCGCTGGGCCTCTCAGTGCCTCCTGCCTGGTGCCCATCCTCCCTTCCCATCCCCCAGACTGCGGGCAGGGCCGCGTGCATGTGAGTGCTGAGCTCTGCCGGAAGGGGCTGGTGCCACCGTGCCCACCCTCCTGCCTGGATCCTGAGGCCAACAGGAGCTGCAGCGAAGTCTGTTTGGAGGGTGAGGCGCACCCAGCAAGCAGGGGTGCTGCGGGCAAGGCCCTCGGGGGTGGTGGGGGGGAGCGAGGGCGTCCAGCAGGCCCACCAGCCCTCCGTCTCCACCCCTCTGTTGCCCCCTACCCCACCCAGGGTGTCGCTGCCCCCCCGGGCTCCTTCTCCAGGACGCAGGCTGCCTGCCTCTCTCCGAGTGCCCCTGCCTTGTGGGTGAAGAGCTGCAGCAGCCAGGGGTGCCCTTCCTCCTAGACAACTGCAGCCGATGGTCAGGGCGCCTGCCCGCCGTGGGGGATGGGCGCCGGGGCAGGGTCAGGGGCCACTCCCCGCCTTCCGGTCCTGACCTGGGCCCCCCGCCACCCCTACCCCCCAGCGTGTGTGAGAAGGGGGCCCTGCTGTGTGAACCAGGGGGCTGCCCCGTGCCCTGCGGCTGGTCAGCCTGGTCGTCCTGGGGTCCCTGCGACCGCTCCTGTGGCTCTGGAGTGAGGGCCCGGTTCAGGTGTGCGGGCAGAGGGGCCATGGAACTGGAAGGGATGGGGTGGCGCGGGATGAGCAGAGGGCCTCAGGATGGGGGGGTGGCGAGGGGAAGGGTGGGAGCGGTGCCCAGGCTGCCTCTCTCCTCAGGTCCCCCTCCAACCCTCCGGCTGCTTCCGGGGGCGCCCCGTGTGAGGGCCAGAGGCAGGAGCTTCAGGCCTGCTACTCGGCGTGTGGGGCAGGTGGGTCCCCACCAGCCTCTGTCCTCCAGATTCCTGCCAGGAGAGCGCGGCTGGTCGAGCCTGCTGGTCACTCTGTTGGGTGGTCAGTGAAGCCCCCATTCAGGAGGCGCCCCCAGGAGATGAAGGTCTAGGTGGGGGCACAAGTGTCTGACAGCAGAATGGGGGCATGAGGCTGGACCTGGGGGCCGGGTGCAGGAGGAGGGGGCTGGCTCAGGACCTCCTGGAGCCCAAGACTGTTGCCCTTGTTCCACGGCAGGGGGCCCCCAATGCCCTCCCAGCAGAGGTCTCTGGGTCTTTTGTGAGCAGGCAACTGGGCAGGGTGAGAGCAGGGAAGTTGGGGTGCAGCTGGGGGCCCAGGGGATCTGGGCTCAGGTTCTCAGCAGGAGAAGGAAGGAGGGGCTGTTGGAGAATGGCAGCTGGCTGTCTGATTTCCTCACTGAGGCTGAATGAAGGACCATTTTTTAGAAGGCTCTGGAAGAAAACGTGAGGTTGGGCGTGGGCTTGTGGAGGTACCTGCCAGGCCCCCAGATAGAGATGGGGGCCCAGTGAACCAGATTCAGTTCAGTTCAGTTCAGTCACTCACTCATGTCCGACTCTTTGCAACCCCATGGATTGCAGCACGCCAGGCCTCCCTGTCCATCACCGACTACCAGAGTTTACACAAATCAGATTCAGCAGGAGGCTAAGCTCTGAGAGGGAGACCTGGGTCCACAGTGGGGGTCCCGCAGGGGCAGAGACCACGCCTGCCCTCACAAGCCCTTCTCTCGCCCCCGTAGCTTCTCAGACCTCACCCTGGTTGCCCTGAGTCACCCCCGCCTTGCAGGGCCCCATGCAATCTCCCACCCTTTTCCTTGCAGAGGTGCCAGGCTGGACACACTGGGCTCCCTGGTCCGCCTGCTCCNCCTGCCCTCACAAGCCCTTCTCTCGCCCCCGTAGCTTCTCAGACCTCACCCTGGTTGCCCTGAGTCACCCCCGCCTTGCAGGGCCCCATGCAATCTCCCACCCTTTTCCTTGCAGAGGTGCCAGGCTGGACACACTGGGCTCCCTGGTCCGCCTGCTCCCGGAGCTGCCTCGTCCCTGGAGGGGGCCCAGCCCTGCGCAGCCGTTCCCGGCTCTGCCCCAGCCCCGGGGACACGTCCTGCCCAGGAGAGGCCACCCAGGAGGAGCCCTGCAGCCCCCCTGTGTGCCTAGGTATGGCACCTTCTGAGGGGGGACCCTCGGGTGGGGCGAGGCACAGATGAAGAGAAGAACACTTCGGGAAGGGTGGGGGCAAACCTGGCTGTTGCCCAGAAGCTTTTCTCTGGCCCCCAGTCATAGTCCCCCCCCCCCCGGAAGCCCAGTGGGGGATGCACAGGGTGGGCCTGGCCTGAAGGTGTGTTGCAGGCCGCGCTGGAGGTGTGGGTATGGTGGGAGCTGAGGCTGCCGTTCAGACCCTGCAGACCTCTGGACCCCCCACGCCACCCTGACCATCCTGCACCTCTGCCACATCCCTGACCGTTGTTGGCTGTCTCTTCCTCCCAGGGCTGGGTGTCTGGGGTCAGTGGGCCACCTGGTCCGCCTGCTCCGCCCCATGTAATGGGGGCGTCCAGACCCGAGGGCGCAGGTGCTCTGCCTCGGNGGACCCCCCACGCCACCCTGACCATCCTGCACCTCTGCCACATCCCTGACCGTTGTTGGCTGTCTCTTCCTCCCAGGGCTGGGTGTCTGGGGTCAGTGGGCCACCTGGTCCGCCTGCTCCGCCCCATGTAATGGGGGCGTCCAGACCCGAGGGCGCAGGTGCTCTGCCTCGGCTCCTGGGGACCCCGGGTGCCAGGGACCCCACAGCCAGACCAGGGACTGCAGCACGCAGCCCTGCACAGGTGAATGTCCCCTTCCCGTTCTCCCGCCCACCTCGACCAGCCGGCCCCGGGGGCTGCTGACCTTCTCCCCACCCACCTTCGCTTGGCACCAAACCTCTGCCTCCAGGACAGGCTGTGCCTTGAGCTGACTTGGCCCTATTTCCTGTCTCCTCCAGCCCCCAGCTGCACCCCCACACATACCCTCCCATCTCCCAGGCCCTCCGGCGTGCCCCCTGCTGATACCCGCTCTGTCTTCCCTATGCAGCCCAGTGCCCAGGCGACATGGTGTTCCGCTCAGCAGAGCAGTGCCGCCAGGAGGGGGGCCCATGCCCCGGGCTGTGCCTGGCGCGGGGCCCTGGGGTGGAGTGCGCCGGCGTATGCACCGCTGGCTGCGCCTGCCCCGCGGGCCTCTTCCTGCACAACAGCAGCTGCCTGCCTCCCAGTCAGTGCCCCTGCCAGCTGCACGGGCAGCTCTATGCCCCCGGAGCGGTGGCCCGGCTGGACTCCTGCAGCAACTGGTGGGCACCAGGGTCGGGGAGCGTGGAGCGAGGAGGCTCGTAGCCACAGGGTGGGCGGGCGTGGACTCCCACCAGCGGCGGGGGCTGCTCAGCATGCCTCCATCCTGACGTGAAGCCCGGAGCGGCGAGCGTCTGTAGGAACTGTCCAGCTCGTTTACTTATGGGGAAACCAAGGCTCAGTTGAGGGAGGTGATTTATGATGGATTTATGAGTTGTTCTGGGAGTTGGTGCTGGACAGGGAGGCCTGGCGTGCTGCAATCCATGGGGTCGCAAAGAATTGGACACGACTGAGCCACTGAACTGAACTGACAGCCTAGAGTTAGGGGAGTAGGTCTACGTTCTCCTTCCAGTTGCCTCTGTTTCTCTTTCCTGAGTATAATTGACTTCCTGGCACCCACTAGATATCTGCTCAGAAACCTTGAAGCGCCCAACTCACAAAGCTGATACCAGGACTCCGCCAGCAGAGGGGGCACTAATCTCATTCCTTTTTTTTTTTTTTTTTGGTTATAATTTTTCTTTATTCAGTTCATTTTTATCTACCTTTTTACTTTCTATGCCCTGGTCCTCCCCCAATCCCCTTCTTCATTCTTCCTCTCTACCCTGCCCCTTTCTTGTTTTCCTTTTCTCTCTTAGATTTTTTTTTTTCTGAAATTTCAACATTTTTGACCAGTGGGTTTTGAAACATTTAATGGAGAAAAACAAAAAGGAGGAAAACCTCAAAAGAGAAATCCAGGAGACTCAAACTAGTATCTACTCCTTCTGAATAGCTCCTAACTGGCCTGGAAAAGTCACTCAAAACCATCTCTACAGTGTTTAATAAATATAAATGGAATAAAATTACAAAAAGGCAAATTCTTTTTATCAAGGCAATAAAACCATGGGACAGAGGGCAGCATGGTGCCTAGGGGTGTCAGGGAGCTTGTGGAGGGTGGATTTGGGGGAGGAGGCTGGGTGAGAATCCTTGGTCACTAACGAACTCCACGTGGGACGTAGGGCAACTTGCTTTATTTCCCAGACCCTTGGGTTCCTCTTCTGTGCGGTGGACACCACATCCCGGCCTCTTCTCCCTGGGGGTGGGTACACAGGGCTGCAAGGGGAAGGCTGACTGTGGCCTCTCTGGGTCCTCTCTCTGCAGCACCTGTATCTCTGGTGAGATGGTGTGTGCCTTGGAGCCCTGCCCAGGTACCCTCATGCTCGGGGCCAAGGAATTGGCAGTGTTTGGGTCCAAGGGATGCTGGTCCCTTCAGTAATCAATCTGGTGGTGTCGGGGGTGCCCTCAGGAAGTTGGAGTCCAGGGAGGACTTGACCTGTCTCACACATCCTGTGTCTCTCCCCCGCACCCACCCTGGCAGTGGCCTGTGGCTGGAGCCCCTGGACCCCGTGGAGTCTCTGCAGCCGCAGCTGTAATGTGGGCGTTCGGCGGCGCTTCCGGGCAGGCACGGCTCCCCCCGCTGCCTTCGGGGGTGCTGCATGCCAGGGCCCCAACATGGAGGCTGAATTCTGCAGCCTGCAGCCATGCAGAGGTGAGAGCCACGACTGGGGTCCTCAGACCTGGGGACTTCCTGCCCTGGACCCCGGGACAGGTGCAAGGGCCTATCCAAGGAGATGGCATGAGGGTGTGGTTCCCCGGGAACTCTAAGAGGGGTCCTCCCTGGAGGCCCTGTTCCAGGTGGAATCCTGGGGCCTCCTGAGGAGGGGTGAGGTGTCCGGAGGTGTGTGTGAGGCTGCTGGGGCCTGGGATCCGGGGTGTGGAGTGACCGGGGGCCTGGGTGTGACAGGCAGGGCCTGCAGTGACCTGGGTGTCACCCCAGGTCCTGGTGGGGAGTGGGGCCCCTGGTCTCTGTGCTCCGTGCCCTGTGGGGGCGGCTACCGGAATCGCACCCGAGGGAGCGGCCGGCCCAGCCCCATGGACTTCTCCACCTGTGGTCTGCAGCCCTGTGCGGGTGAGGGCACCCACCTTCTCCCTACCCCTCCCAGAGCTCTGCCAACCCCTCCCTGTCCCCCCAGGAAATCCTCTCCCAGAGCTTCCGGGCAGCCCTATGACCTTCCTGGCCACACCTAGAGCTGATGCCTTCCCCCCGGGTCGGGGGGGACCCTGGGCGGGAATCGAACGTGACTGGCTGAGCTGTCAACCTGTGTCCCCCAGGGCCAGTGCCCGGTGTGTGTCCCCCAGGCAAGCGGTGGCTGGACTGTGCCCAGGGGCCTGCGTCCTGTGCAGAGCTCGGTGCCCCGAGTGGGGCTGACCAGCCCTGCCACCCTGGCTGCTACTGCCCTTCTGGGATGCTCCTGCTGGTGAGTGTCCCCTGCCTGGCCTCCTCAAGGCCTGGGCAGGGGCAAAGCCAAGAGTGTGGGGCGGGAGGCAGGGAGAGCCTGCAGGGTTGAGGACAGAGTGCTGAACTCGGGGCACGTGGTTCTGCTCTGCCAGCCCCATGACCAGCACGTGACCCTGGGCGAGTGGCCATCAGGTCTTTTCTCCCAGAAATCGGGGGTCCGTGCCCCTCTCCTTGGCCCTTGCACCTGATGGTGTGCATTTCCCCAGTGCTGGAAATTGGGAAGAAACGGGTGTTTGGAAGGAGTATCCATGACATTTGAGGGTGGGCGCCTGCCAGGTGGGTGCTGAGCTCTGCTTTGGGGAGCGTGGGCGGACTGTGCTGGAAACCAGAAGGCAGTGGAGGGTTTTTGATTCCAGAACAATGTGTGTGTGCCCACCCGGGACTGCCCTTGCACCCACGGGGGACGCCTCCACCCCCCAGGCAGTGCTGTGCTTCGTCCATGTGAGAACTGGTGAGGCTGCCGCCCCCTGCAATGGCCCTGTGACCCCAAGGACCCTCTGTCTCTCCTCTGCATTAGGAGGTGGGGGAGTCTTGGCCTCCATGGGCCACAGAGACGCCCCCTCCCACAGACACAGTGTTCAGCAAGCCTGCGTGTGCCCCTTGCCTGCTCCCTCCTCACCAGTCTCCCTCTTCCCACCCATCTCCGTCTGCTGGGGCTGTTCCAGTCCCGCTCATCTTGTGGAGTCTGTGGGCCATTTCTGGCCTCCCCTGGCCTGTGGCTGCATCCCTCTCACCTGCTTCACATGGCCATCTCCTCCCTGGGTCTTCACATTCCCTCTGTCTGTACCTTTGTAGAAGGACAAGAGTCACATTGTGTTGGGGTCACCCTAACGGCTCCATTTTAACTTGATCACCTCTGCAAAGACCCCCCCCCACAAACAAGGTCACAATTCTGCAGTCACGCTCACACGTTAGGGCTCCGACACGTGAATTTGAGGGGACACATTCAGCCTGTAAGAGCTCCCCCACCATCTGCTGCTTCTCCACCAGCTCTTGTGTCTCTGGGCTCATCACTAACTGCACCTCCTGGCCCTGTGAGGAGGGTGAGAAGGGGGCTTCTCCTGACTTCACTCCCCCTGCCCCGCCAGAGTGGGTCTGCGCACGGGTGGGAGGGGGTTAGCACTGGGGAGGAAAGCCCTTGGGAGAGGGGGCAGGGAGGGGGTGGCCTGTCCTGAGCACCAAACTCTGCTCCTCGCCTTTTGGGCCCCTTCGGCCTTCCATCGCGCTGTCCTCTCTGTCTGCCTCTCCCTGCTGTGCACCCCAGGTCAGCCCATGTGGTCACCCTGGACCCCATGGAGCGAGTGCTCGGCCTCTTGTGGCCCAGCCCGGCGCCATAGACACCACTTCTGCACCGGGCCACCCGGTGGGACGCCATCCAGCGTGGCCCCGCCACCCCTGTTGGCCTCAGCGCCCCCTCTTTGCCCAGGCCCTGAGGCAGAAGAGGAGCCCTGCCTCCTCCCAGAGTGTGACCGTGAGTCCTGTGAGCCCAGATGTGCCCACTGCCTCGCCCGAGTCAAGTCCAGCCCCTCACCACTGCTTCCTCTTCTGTCTCCAGGAGCTGGAGGCTGGGGCCCCTGGGGCCCCTGGTCCAGCTGTAGCCGGAGCTGTGGAGGGGGTCTCCGGAGCCGGAGCCGAGCCTGTGATCAGCCCTCACCCCAGGGCCTGGGGGATTACTGCGAGGGGCCTCGGGCCCAGGGGGCGGCCTGCCAGGCTCTGCCATGCCCAGGTACCTGCCAGGGATAGTGGTGGGGGTCAAGGAGGAGAGGTGGGAAAGCTGAGGGGGACATTCTAGGGAGGCAAGCAGGGAGGTGGGGGGCAGGAGAGTGACCTGCACAGCTGTCAACCCACCCGGTGCCCTCCCCCCCTGCCCCCACCCCTACAGTGACCAATTGCACTGCCATCGAAGGGGCAGAGTACAGCACCTGTGGCCCTCCCTGCCCTCGCTCCTGCGATGACCTCGTGGTGAGTCTGGGCTCCTGATGGTCACATTGCCAGTCGGCAGGGTGTGGCCCCTCTGACCTGGGGCCGTCGGAGGTTGGAGGGAAGGAAAGGGGTCAGCGCCCAGCCGGCCTGGCTCCTGATTCTAGAGAGCAGTGGGAGTGAGTCTCGTCCAGCAGCCCTTGTCTCCCTTACACAGCATATATGTTTCTCGGTTGACACGTTTTATAATAGAAACAGCAGGAACACACAGGAAAAGGGCAGTCCTTTTGATGGATCATCCATCCGAAGCTCCCCCACCCGGGCGCGTTGGTGCGCAGACCTTGACCCTGTGTGCGCGTGAGTGCGCAAGCGCTTGCCAGGGCGCGGGGCCAGTCCAGGACCATGGAGAGGGACCCAGACCGGCTGCCGCCAGGGTTGGGCGCGGTCCAGTGGCGCCTGCACAGTGGCGAGGAAGCGGCCCCGAGTCAAAAGATGCTGGAGCAAACAGCTAGGGCAAAGGGACGGCGCTTTGAGAAGCCTTGCTTGTGCCTGTCCAAGGGAGACGGGAACCTCCACACTGAGGCGGGAGGACCAGGACACGGTGCCTGGTCCCGACCTCTCCCAGGGAGTCTGGGCGCCTTCCCAAACGCCCGCAGCTTCCGCCAGCTTCCCAGTCTCCGGCTCCCTCCGTCCTAGGAGATCTGCCTCGGTCCCCACTCAACCCTCCACGGGGCCCAACAGCTGGAAGATACTCCATTCAGGGAAGCTCTTCGCAGGCTGTCCCTTCCCCACACTCCTCCCCTGGAGGAGAAACTCCAGTGGAAACTCGGCATAAAGTGTATTTAGAAAAGACAGCCATGAACAGGAGCATCGCACTTCCTCCCCTCGGCGCCCCTCGCCGCCCCCAGCCTGCTTCTTCACTTCACCGTGGCTCCCAGGCGCCCCCTCCATCCCGCAGCAGTCCCCCTGGGCCTCCGGCTTCCCACTGACCAGGACTCTCCCTTCCTTGTCCCCCAGCACTGCATTTGGCGCTGCCAGCCCGGCTGTTACTGCCCCCCAGGCCAGGTGCTGAGTGCCGACGGCACAGTCTGCGTGCAGCCCGGTCACTGCAGCTGCCTGGACCTGCTGACTGGGGAGCGGCACCGTCCAGGCGTCCAGCTGGCCAAGCCTGACGGCTGCAACTACTGGTGAGGGCCGGTGGGGGCGGGGGGCGGCGTGCGGGCAGGATGCCACGGGTAAGGGCAGAGCTAGTCCACTCTGTGTCTCACACACCTGAGCTCTCCCAGTCTCAGCTGATGCATGCTAGGCTCCCACAAGCCCTGAGAAGATGCAGCAGGTACCCTAATCCCTGGTCTGACAGGTGAGGAAACTGAGGCAGTCGGCTCTGGGGATCTGGGAGACTTTGAAGAGCTGGGCTTGTGCTTTGAGGGGGCGGGGGTGGTGGTGTGGTGTTTCCTCCTGCTGTCTGGCCTTCTTCAGCTGCAGATGACCTGTGGTCACTTCCTCATAGCACCGAGTCCACCTGAGCGTGCCTGGAGTGGGTCAGGGAGCAGGGGCTGGAGGTGCTGGAGAGTGGGGAGGGGGACTAAGACCTCAGAGGCTGGAGCTGGGGGAGAGGGGAAGGGAAGGCAGATGGGGAGGGGCATGTGTGGAGAGCACAGTGCGAGTGAGCTGCCCTCTTTCTCTGTGCCTGTGTGCCCCGCCCAGCACCTGCTCCGAGGGCCGGCTCACCTGCACAGACCTGCCTTGCCCAGGTATGTACCCTGCTCAGAACGGGGTGAGAAAAAGCAGTGTCCTGGGGCGCAGGGAGGGCTGGGACCAGGGGAGGGATGGCTGCACCCCAGGGCTCACCATTCACCCCCACAGTGCCTGGTGCCTGGTGCCTGTGGTCGGAGTGGACGGCGTGCTCCCAGCCCTGTCGGGGCCAGATAAGGACCCGCTCCAGGGCCTGCAGCTGCCCGGCTCCACAGCATGGCGGGGCCCCGTGCCCCGGGGAGGCAGGGGAGGCGGGGGCCCAGCATCAGAGGGAGACCTGTGCCAGCCCCCCTGAGTGCCCAGGTGAGACGCCCCACCAGGTGGCCCCAGTCCCAGTGGGCTGGGACCTCTCAGGCCTCCCAAGGCAAAGGGATGCTTTCGTATTTCTGCCACAGTGGATGGAGCCTGGAGCCCGTGGGGACCGTGGTCTCCCTGTGACATGTGCCTGGGGCAGTCTCATCGCAGCCGAGCGTGTAGCTGGCCCCCCACCTCTGAGGGAGGCCGGCCCTGCCCTGGGGGCCACAGGCAGAGTCGCCCCTGCCAGGGCAATTCCACTCAGTGCACAGGTGAGGACTTCTGTGGAGATGGCAGGTGGTGGTGGTGGCTTGTAAGGCTAGGGAGATGCTACCTCTGACCTTTGACCCTCTGCATCTGACCCCCCCCCCCCAGCCACCGCATACACACATGCATGCCACTTTCTTTGAGGGAGAGCCCTTAGGGCACTCACCCCATGAAACTGGGCAAGTGAAGGTCCTAGCAGGTGGTGGGCATGGGGGGAGGGCTGGTCACCCAACTCTGGGGACGCCCCCCCCAGGGTGGACCCTCCAAACCCACCCTCTCTGCTTCCTTCCTGCTGCAGACTGTGCGGGTGGCCAGGAGCTTCTCCCCTGTGGGCAGCCCTGCCCCCGCTCCTGCGAGGACCTGTCCCCTGGGGTCGAGTGCCAGCCAGACTCAACGGGCTGCCAGCAGCCCAGCTGTGGATGCCCCCCTGGCCAGCTGTCCCAGGACGGCCTTTGCGTGCCCCCCTCCCAGTGCCGCTGCCAGTACCAGCCTGGAGCCATGGGTCAGTGCCTCCCCCAACCCGCCCCCGAGCACAGCAGCGTCCTCCCGCCTGCCCCTGCCACTTTGCCCATGAGGGCCAGCCTGGGACTACGGGATGGGAATGGGCAACTCCCACGTTCCAGGGGTGGTACCCATTGGTGCTTCTATGTCCTCCACCTGCCAAGACCCAGGTCCCCGTGGGTGGAGACAGCAGGGTAGAGTCCTGAGCAAGGCTGGTGATTGGCTGATCTGTCTGAAGCGCCCACCCCTCTCCTGTGCCCTCAGGGATCCCTGAGAACCAGAGCCGCTCCGCGGGGTCTGGGCTCAGCTCCTGGGAGAGCCTGGAGCCTGGCGAGGTGGTGACGGGGCCGTGTGACAACTGGTGAGCCAAGAGCACCAGGGAAGCGTGGGCTGCCAGCGGGGCAGGAGGGCCCCGGGGGAAGTGGTCAGGGCCCTGTCTTCTAACGCCCCACCGTTGTCCCCAGCACCTGCGTGGCAGGCATCCTTCAGTGCCAGGAGGTGCCCGCCTGCTCAGGGCCGGGGCTGTGGGGCTCCTGGGGCCCCTGGGAGGACTGCAGCGTCTCCTGTGGTGGAGGGGAGCAGCTGCGCTCCCGCCGCTGCCCGCGGCCCCCCTGCCCGGGGCCTGCCCGCCAGAGCCGCATGTGCCACACGCAGGTCTGCAGAGGTGAGCCCCGGCCCAGGCTCTGTCACTCCTGATCACCGTCCTGGACTTTGACCCTGACTCACCAGTTGCCTTTTGACCTCTCCCATCCCATCGCCACATGCCACCCCTCACCCAGGCCAGTGGTGGGCAAACAGAGGAGGAAGCAGGCGGATTTGGGGGGTAGGGGAGACTGTAGGAGCGGGTGTGACCCAGGGCCCGGCCACGGGAGGGTGTGGTCTGCACGACTCCGGGGGGACACTGGAGGGGATGGGCACTGGGGTGAGCGGACGTGGGCACAGGAGGCCGCGAGAGCGGTATGGTGCGGTTGCTCACTCGGGGGTCCCCTTCAGAGGCAGGCTGCCCGGCCGGGCGTCTGTACCGGGAGTGCCGGCCCAGCGAAGGGTGTCCCTTCTCCTGCGCCCACATCACCGGGCAGGTGGGCTGCTTCTCTGCTGGCTGTGAGGAGGGCTGTCACTGCCCCGAGGGCACGTTCCTGCACCGCTCGGCCTGTGTCCAGGTTAGCACTCCCGCTGCCAGCAGCCCAGGGCCCTCCTCCCCTGTCAGCTCTCACCTCTGCAGACCCTGTGGCCTCTGGACGGCCTCTAAGTGTCCTGACTTAGAGCTGGTGGCCCTGAGCCCCTGGGCAAGGGAAGGGACACACCGAGTCAGGGGGCAGTTCCCAGCAGAGCTAGACTCAAACGCAGGTGTCCCTGTTCCTGGCTCAGGCCCTTTCCGCCTCCCTTGCTCCCCTCTCACGGTCCCATCCTGTAAATGGCCTCTGTTGACCCTGCCACGTCCTGGCTAAGTGTTCTGATCGGGAAGGTGCCTGGCCAGCTCCAGTCGAGACATAGCCTTACATTGCTCATGGTCAGCTCCCTGACTCAGGTACACAGTCCCACTTGCTACTGGAAGTGCAGTCTTAGGGCCCAGAGCTGTCTGGAGCATCCATCAGCTGCCCTTCCCACTCCTTCTCCCCACCCTGCTTCCAAGGATGTCCATGGGGGTGGGGGTGGGGCAGGACTGGCCCCTGGCAGGTGGCTCCAGCCCGTGTCTTTGCACTTTCTCCCCCATCCCAGGAGTGCCCCTGTGTGCTCACCGCCTCGTGGCTACAGGGGCTAGGAGCTGCTGGCGCTGACCCGGGGGCTCACCTGTCTGTTCTGGGAGAAAATGGTCAGCCTCTTGGGCCTGGCGATGAGTTGGGCTCGGGTCAGAGCCTCCATACAGGCTGTCACAACTGGTGAGGGTGTGAGAGATTTGGGGTGGGGGGAATTTGAGGGGGATGATGAGAGTGTAGGGGATTTGGGGGGATTTGAGGGTTAGGGGGTGAGAGGATGTGTCGAGGGGCCCTGGGCGGCCCTGCACTCCTTCCCCCTCAGCCCTGGCCACTTGACCCCAGGCTCACCCTAGCTCTGTCTCCTCGCCCTTGGGGGCTGATGTGTCTGCCCGCACCCCTTTCTCCTGCGGTCCGAGCTGCCGGCCCCTCATCCTCACACCCTCTCCCCAGTTCCTGTGCGCACGGGAAGCTATCCTGCTCCATGGGGGCCTGCTCCAAGGCTGCCGGGGGCTTCAGCCCCTGGGGTCCGTGGGGCCCCTGCTCGCACTCCTGTGGTGGGCTAGGCACCCGCGCCCGCAGCCGCCAGTGTGTGCTCCCCACGTCCGCTCCTGGTGGCCAGGGCTGCCGCGGGCCCCGCTGGGACCTCGAGCACTGCCCCAGCCCGGAGTGCCCAGGTGAGGGAAGCAGGGTGGGGTGGGAGGCGTCTGGCTGGCCCTTTGTCCCTTCCTGTCTGTCTATCCATGTCCCCACTCTGGGTCTAGCTCAGCGTTTCTCTTCTGTTTAGACACATTCAACCAAATTTCTGGAACTCTTGCCGAATGTGTGTTGGGGGTTGCGTGGGGGAGTGAGGACTCTGACCTTGGAGTCCAGGAGCTCAGATAACCCATTTTGGCATGGGGGCTGTCCCCTGTAGGAGAGTGCGTGTGTTTGGGAAAAGGGAGGTTGAGAATGCTCCTAGGGGTATGGTCTAGGAGGGCTTTCTGGAGGAGGTGACATCTGAGGGGGTCTGAGGGATGAAGAGGACTCAGACGAGCGTTGGAGGAAGGGATGCCAGGAATCAGGCATGGCTTGAGCAAAGGCCTTGCTGCCGTGAGCAAGTGCTGTGCTTGGGCCCTAGGGTGTCTGGGCTGAACCAGAGGGCGACAGGTTTGACCACTGGCCCTGGGGCTTGGGCCTTGTGCACTTCTGTCTGGGAAACACTTCTGAGCAGGTTTCCCTTGGCACAGGGGCTGCGGGGTCCACAGTGGAGCCAGTGACAGGCCTTCCAGGTATCAGACTCCCCATGTTCCCACCCGATTCCCTTCCCCCTTCCCTCTGGGAAGAGCAAGCCCCGGGCCTCCTCCCTCCCCTGCCCTGCTTCGAGCCCAGGAGCCCAGGGCTGACTCCTTGGGGGTCTCCGCTCCCCATCCAAGGTGGCTGGGGCCTGTGGTCCCCGTGGTCCCCCTGCTCCAGCACCTGCACAGACCCGGCTCACCCCGCTTGGCGCAGCCGCAGCCGCCTCTGCCTGGCAAACTGCACTGGGGGTGCCGCTTCCCAGGAGCGCCCCTGCAACCTGCCCTCCTGCACAGGTGCGCCTTCTGGTCCTGACCTTCAACCCTGCCCTGGATCTGGACCCTGAGCCTTCCCTCTAACGTGTCATTCTAACCCCAGCCAACGTCCAGCCCCAAGCCCCACATCTAATACTCCTTGTGCAAATATGAAGTTCTCAACCTGACCCTGGGCCTTCTTTGTAAACCCCAACAGCTGTTGGGGAGCCCTCCCACCTTCCACCCCTCCTCACTCATGGTACCAAACACTCCTCCCTAACAAAGGTCCCATCCAAATCCCTTGGCCACCCTGGGAGTCTGGGACTACTGTCTCCCGGCCCTGCGCCACTGTCGCCCTGCCCTGCGCCACTGTCGCCCCGAGAGAGGGGAACTGAGGCCCGGTTGCCAAAGCCACATGACAGTCAGGGTCAGATCTGAAAGAGGGGCAGGATGGGGCATAGCCAGCCCCGGCTGAGGAGGTTGGCACTTGAGCTGGGGCGGGGAGGGTGGGGGTCAGGGGGCTGGCTGCAGCTCAGCAGCGTCCTGTGCCGCCCGCAGAGCTGCCCCTGTGCCCGGGCCCTGGCTGCGTGCCTGGGAACTGTTCCTGGACCACCTGGGCCCCGTGGGAGCCGTGCTCCCGCAGCTGTGGGGCAGGCCAGCAGCGCCGCCTGCGGGCCTACCACCCCCCAGGGCCCGGCGGACACTGGTGCCCCGACGTGCTTACAGCCTACCAGGAACGCCGCTTCTGCAACCTGCGAGCTTGCCCAGGTGCGGTGGGCGGTGAGCGCCTGGTGNGTCAGGGGGCTGGCTGCAGCTCAGCAGCGTCCTGTGCCGCCCGCAGAGCTGCCCCTGTGCCCGGGCCCTGGCTGCGTGCCTGGGAACTGTTCCTGGACCACCTGGGCCCCGTGGGAGCCGTGCTCCCGCAGCTGTGGGGCAGGCCAGCAGCGCCGCCTGCGGGCCTACCACCCCCCAGGGCCCGGCGGACACTGGTGCCCCGACGTGCTTACAGCCTACCAGGAACGCCGCTTCTGCAACCTGCGAGCTTGCCCAGGTGCGGTGGGCGGTGAGCGCCTGGTGGGACTGCTCTTCCTTAGCATCAGGGCCCCACCCCACCCCAGGCCCTTCCATCTCCAGCGTGGAACCTTGCCCTAGGCTCAGGGGACACGTGGGGGTCCCTGCCTGAGCCAGACTCCTTGTGCGGCCCTTCTCTGACCCATTCAGTGCCTGGAGGCTGGTCACGCTGGAGTCCCTGGTCCTGGTGCGACCGGAGCTGTGGAGGGGGCCGGTCCCTGAGGAGCCGCAGCTGCTCGAGCCCCCCACCCAAGAACGGCGGTGCCTCCTGTGTTGGGGAGAGGCACCACACACGACTCTGCAATCCTGCACCCTGTGGTACGGCAGCGGTGACAGCCCTCCTGCCCTTGCTCCCTGCGAAGCTCTCCCCACCCCCTCCTCTAATTTCACCCCCCGCATCACTGTGCAATGTGGATGGGGGGCAGGCTGCTACCTCGTTGGCCAGTGACGGAAACCAAGCCCCGTAAGGGCAGATGGTGGTGGGGACTGGGCTTTGGGCAAGGACTCCCAGTGGCCAGGGCTGAGCTGCCCAATCTGCCCCCACTGCCCACCCCCACCTGGGACTAGAACTCTCCTCTCAGCTGTGACCACCCCCCCACACACACACTTCAGTTCCTGGAACCACCCGGTCAAGAGTTTCAGGGGGTTTGAGGATAACAGTCTTGAGATACCTGGTGCCTGGGAGGTCCACCGAGCCAGCCAGGTTGTCACCCCCGCCACCCACTCCGAGCTGCAGCTCCTTCTGAAGTTGGTTCTTCCAAGCTCGCTGACCCTATGGACCCTGTACACTAAGGCCCACCACCTCTATTAGGACAACCCCCACACTGATGACCCCCCATCCCGTCCATCCTTCTCTGGATGAACACAAAGGAGCCACAGAGGTGAGAATGCTGGCTTTTAGACACACCCATTCAGTCCATCTCAGCAGACACTTCTGAGGAGCAGGCTAGGTACTGGGCACTCACAGTGAGAGGAACTGACTGTCACTCAGAGTGTTCCCAGGACCCCCAGGTCTCCCCAGGACCCCAGGTTTCCTGGGGAGCCTGGGGGAGGGACGGGTCATATGGCTTCGCGGAGGTCAGGGTGGCCCCCATGGGGCAGGGGGAGGGTTCCAGAGTCCCAGGGCTCAAGGCCTTCTTGACTCTGGTCTTCTCATCTGCCCAGAGGAGGGCTGCCCTGCAGGCATGGAGGTGGTCAGCTGTGCCAACCGCTGCCCCCGCCGCTGCTCAGACCTCCAGGAGGGGATCGTGTGTCAGGAGGACCAGGCCTGCCAGCAGGGCTGCCGCTGTCCCGAGGGTAGGCACTCCCTTAGGACATGGCAGGGAAGCTCAGCGGGAAGGCAGAAGGGGGCCCTGGGGCATAGGCATCAGCTCTGGAGGGCTGCCTCCCCGCAGGGTCCCTGGAGCAGGACGGCGGCTGCGTGCCCCTTGGGCACTGTGAGTGCACGGATGCCCAGGGCCACAGCTGGGCCCCGGGGAGCCAGCACCAGGATGCCTGCAACAACTGCACGTGCCAGGCGGGGCAGCTTTCCTGCACAGCCCAGCCCTGCCCGCCTCCTGCCCACTGCGCCTGGAGCCGCTGGTCAGCCTGGAGTCCCTGCAGCCACTCATGTGGGCCTGCAGGGCAGCAGAGCCGCTTCCGGTATGGGGCAGTCCCAGGCCTGTGTCACCTCGCTCCACTGGGGCCTCCCGCAGCCTGGACACGGCCTCCTGGACTGCCAGGGTTCCTGGATCCTGTCCCCGCGGGTGACTTTGTGCCCACTCCATGACCTGGCCTTGGCTTTGGTCCCTGGTCATCCTTGCCTTTCCTTAGCCACCTCCACACCCACGCTGGGCTTCCCCAGGGGCTGCGGGAGGCGTGACGAAGGGCCCGGGACCATCTCTCACCTTCTCTGCCCCGGGGCCCCGCCCAGGTCTTCCACATCGGGCTCGTGGGCCCCAGAGTGTCGGGAGGAGCAGTCCCAGAGCCAGCCCTGCCCTCAGCCCCCGTGCCCGCCCCTGTGCCTGCAGGGCACCCGCCCCCGCTCCCTGGGGGACAGCTGGCTGCAGGATGGATGCCAGCAGTGGTAAGCCTTGGGGCAGGGGCGGGGGGCGGACAGGGGAGGGTGCCATCCTGCTGGGCAGCAGCGTCCCTGAGTCTGGGCTCCTCCTTCAGCTCCTGCACCCCGGAGGGCATCATATGCGAAGACGCAGAGTGTGCAGGTCTGGGGGGTTCATTCCCAAACCCCACCACCCTACTAGCCTTCCACCTCGCCCTCCATCTAAAAGCTCTGTGTTTCCCTCCTGCCCACTGCCAGCCCCTGTGTGCTGAGGGTCCCGTCCAACCCTCTGCCTCTTTACTCCTCTGATTTCACTAACCTCCCTGCTGCCTCCTGCAGGGCTCGAGGACTGGACGCCATGGTCCCCCTGGGCTGACTGCCCTGTCTCCTGTGGAGGCGGAAACCAGGTCCGCACCCGGGTCTGTGTGGCTTTGGCCCCTCCCGGAGGGGGCTCCCCCTGCCTGGGCCCCGATGTCCAGACCCGGCGCTGCGGGCTGTGGCCTTGCCCGGCGCTGCCAGATGCTTGCTCCTGGGGCCCCTGGGGGCCCTGCTCCCGCAGCTGCGGCCCGGGCCTGGCCTCCCGCTCTACATCCTGCCCCTGCCCGCTGGCCGAGGCTGACCCCGCCTGCAACAGTACCTTCCCGCGCCTGGACACCCAGGCCTGCTACGCGGGGCCCTGCCTGGGTGAGTGTGCGTCAGAAGTGAAGCTCCCTTCTCTGTCTCCTACCTGCGCAAGATCCAGAGAATCTTTATTATTATAACCAACTTCCAGATTATCTCCCCAAAACATATGTCTGTCTATTTCCTCCCAAGGGATTCCCAGGTGGCTCAGTGGTAAAGAATCTGCCTGCCAGTGCAGGAGCCACAGGGGACCTGGGTTTGATCCCCGAGTTGGGAAGATCCCCTGGAGGAGGGCATGGCAACCTACTCCAGGATTCTTGCCTGGAGAATCCCATGGACAGAGGAGCCTGGCAGGCTACGGTCCGTGGGGTCACAAAGAATCAGACATGATTGAGTGACCCAGCATGCACGCACCTCTTCTCAAGACTTTTTTCAGTGTTTTCCCTCTTCCCACTATCAGTCCTTTAGAGCCCTGTGGCATGTGACTCTCACTGCTGGGTGGCAGGGAAGCCTGCCAGCTGGACCTTTCGGAATTCTTGGCTTCCTTTGGCCCTCTGCCTGTTCAGGGTGTTGGCTGGGGCTGGGATGAGAGGGGAGGGCAGGTGGGAGAGAGGCTGGGGAGCTCAGAGAGGCCCCTGGCTGAGCCCTGGCCCCGCTTGGTCCCTAGAGGAGTGTGTGTGGAGCAGCTGGAGCAGCTGGACGCGGTGCTCATGCGAGGTGCTGGTCCAGCAGCGCTACCGACACCAGCGACGTGCACCCGGGGGGGCCGTGGCGGCCCCTTGCACTCAACTGGACGGCCACTTCCGGCCTTGCCTCATCAGAAGCTGCTCAGGTGAGGCCCCAGGAGCAAGGAGCTGGGGAGACGAACCCTGGCAGGGGCCTCCCGGGGTCCCCAGGGGGCACCGCCAGCTCCTCTTAGAGTGGTACTCAGGGTGCCCAGGTCCTCAGAGTGGTTGCCCGTGGCTGCACAGACGCTGCCCTTGGCTGGGAGCCTGCTCCAGCTGCTCCCTGCCTCACCCTCGGGTGCTCGCCCCCACCCCGCCCCACAAGCCTTCACCGTGGTTTTCCCGCTTTGCAGCCACAGGCCCAGCTGTGGCTCTGTGTGTGTCTTTTCTGTAGCTGCAGCGAGTGGGGGCTACTCTCCAGTCGCGGTGCTTGGTCTCCTCATTGCGGTGTCTGCTCTCGTTGCAGAGCACGTGCTTTAGGGCTTCAGTAGTTGCAGCACGTGAGCTCTGCAGTTGCAGCTCTTGGTCTGTAGGGCACAGGCTCAATAGTTGTAGCGTATGGGCTTAGTTGCTCCTTGGCACGTGGGAGCTTCCCAGACCAGCGATTGAACCTGTGTCTCCTGCATTGGTGGGTGGATTCTCTACCATTGAGCCACCAGGGAAGCCCCCCCAGCTGTGGCTTTCTGTCCACTGGTAGCTGCCCCAGGCATGGTGGGTCTTTGCCCACTTCTTATTCCAGCTGCCCTCCTTCTCCACCCCTCTGCCTCCCACCTGCCAATGCCGGGAGCTACCTGCCAGGGCCTGAACCTCCTGCGGCTCGCTGGCTCTCCTGGGTCCAAACAGTTGGAGGTGCCTGCAGGGACTGAGTGGGCATGGATGGGGCAACACTGGTCTGTCCTTAACTACCACAGGGGGGCAGTATCTTGCACTCTTACTAGGTGACTTCAAGGGGAGGTGATGGGACCACACACTGTGCCCTCTGGGTTCGGGGGGCAGACGGTGTCTCTGGGCTGCATCCTGCACCAGCCTGCCTGCCTGCCTCCCTCCCCCCGCAGAGGACAGCTGCGCACCTCCCTTCGAGTTCCAGGCCTGCGGCTCCCCCTGCACCAGACTCTGTGCCACATACCGGAGCCCTCGGCTCTGCCAGGACCTGGCGCCCTGCCAGCCTGGCTGCTATTGCCCTGAGGTGAGGTGTGGGGCCAGGGGAGATGCCCCAGGAGGAGGGGTCCCCTGTCCACTCTCCCACACTTCCTCCCCTCCCTTCCGAACCTCTTGTCCGGACAGCACTGCACATTCTGCCAGGCAGCCGTTTGCCCACACCATTGACTTGGCAGCACGCATGGCACCTGCTGGGGGCTAGGCATGGGTGGGCATTAGGGTGATGACAAGATGACTGCCACAAGGCCCTGTCCCCTGTTCCCTTCTGCACAGGGGCTACTGGAGCAGGCTGGAGGCTGTGTACCCCCAGAACAGTGTAACTGCCAGCACGTCTCAGGAGAAGGAGCTGGAGTGACCTTGGCCCCCGGGGGCCGCCTGCAGCTGGGCTGCAAAGAGTGGTGAGTGTTGGGGGTGAGGAAGGTGGCACCAGAGCCTAGGACCAGGGACTGGACCAGGGAGGAGGAGGGGTTCAGCAGGGCGGCCTGACCCCTGCAGAGAAGGCCAAGCAAAGCCCCAAGGTCCCAGCTTCCCCCTGCTCCAAATGAGCCCAGAGCCCAGGTTATCCCTACAGGAGCCCCACACCCACCAACCCACCATTCTGGGCTGGGTCCTGCCTCCCGGAGCCCACCCTGACCACCCCCTTCCACAGTGAATGCCAGCGAGGGGAGCTACATTGCACCAGCCAAGGCTGTCAAGGTAAGTGGACCGAGGAGACCACCTGTCCCTCTTTTTCCAGGACTCGGGTAGGGGGCTGGATTTATGCCCAGGATTTGAGTGGGGGTGGTTTTTTGCCCAGGACTGGGTGGGAGTGGGACTTGGAACTTTCATTTCTAGGACTGGGACAGTCCCAGACAAACCAGGATGGTTGGTCCCCCTACTCCGGCTCTCCTGTTTCCGGAATTTTCTGGTCACAACATGAGCCTCTTTTTCCCCATCCACTGTGGTCTCTGGGTCTGGCGGGGGGAGTCCCTGGGAAGGACGCTCACAAGCCGCCCTTCCTAGGTCTTCTGCCTCTGAGTGGCTGGTCTGAGTGGTCACCCTGTGGGCCCTGCCTGCCCCTGGACCTGCTGGCCCCTGCCTCCAGGACTGCCCTAGAGGAGCGCTGGCCCCAGGACACAGCTGGCCTATCCCCCACCTCAGCCCCCACGCTGGCTTCAGAGCAGCACCGCCACCGCCTCTGTTTGGACCCTGAGACGGGGAGGCCGTGGGCTGGGGACCCAGACCTCTGCACTGTGCCACTCAGCCAACAACGCCTCTGTCCAGACCCTGGAGCCTGCCAAGGTGATTGGGGGCGGGGGCCACGTGGGGTGGGGTGGGGCCACTTGGGGCGGGGTCTGGCCAGTGGGGCTGGGAGTGGACGGGGCCTGGTAAGGGGCGGGGTTTGGCCGGGTAGGGCNCCGCACCCCCCGCCCACCTCTCTTCCCCTCTGAATCCTGGGATACAGACTCTGTGCACGGGCTTGCTGCCAATGTCACTTTAATTGAACTAAAGCAGGGATGGGGGGTGGGCATGGGAGGAGGGGTCACGACACCAGTGCAGGCCTCATCCAGCGAAGCCATCAGCGCTCTGAGAAATCACCTCCTGGAGGGCAAATAAAAGGGAGATGCACTGTCAAAAAAGGCAGGGTAATTGGGCTGGGAAGGGATGGGGCTGGAGAGAGGGAGGGTGCTGAGTAAACTGGCAGGAAAGGAAGGGAGAACCGCCAGGAGGTAGACCTCAGCCACGGTGAGCTTCTGCCCCTGGCGTTGTCAGCGCCCTTCCATCTCTTTCTCAGCCACCATACTGTGTGGTGGCCTCGGGTTACCGTGTACCAGGTGTTTATAGAGAACCTGGCACTTTGCGTACAGCCTTTCACCAAGTCCTCCCAACAAGCCTGTGCGGATCGTCACCCGGGTGTAAAGATGAGGTCATGGAGGCTCAGCAAGAAAGGAAATGGATGAGCTGGGATTCGAACCTGATATGTCTGACCCCGAACACCTGGGCTTTAGTGTGATTGGAGAACAAACCAACAAGGATGCTAAGAAGGGGAATGGAGCAGAGCAGAAGGACTCTGAGGAGAAAATTCCCGCGAGGGGCTGTCGGGTAACTCGCCCGGCCTGGCCCGCTCCTGGCCTCAGGTGATCCCCAACCCCGGCCTCAGCCCCGGCCCCGCCCCTCAAAGGCCCCGCCCACCCAGAAGCCCGCCCCTCCGGGAGCCCCGCCACACCCCCC
>SJYA01000571.1:123223-141266 GCA_006410615.1 Neotragus moschatus | reverse complement strand
GTGCGGGGGTGGGAGGGTGGGTTCTGAGCCCTGGCCTGGACCTGCACTAGGGCCCCAGGTCCCATCCCTCACCCCATCTGATGGCAGCTGCAGCTCTGGCAGGCATTCCCGTGCAAGATGCATTCATCTCATGCTGAGGTCTGCTTCTCTTCCTCCTTCTGAAAAGTTTTACTGAGATACAATTTAGATCCTATTACTCATTTTGAGTTTACACTTTGATCACTTATGGAAAACACACCAAGTTTTATAAAAGTTGACGTTTATAGAAAACACACACAAACATCACCACAGGTTAGTTTTAGAATATTTGCATCATTTCAAGCCAATTTATGATACATTCTTCCCACCTCCAGGCCCAGGTAATCAATCACTAAATTGTTTTATACCTTAATAGATGTGCCTTTGGGTCCGTCTAGTCAAAGCTATGGCTTTTCCAGTAGTTGTGTATGGATGTGAGAGTTGGACTGTAAAGAAAGCTAAGCGGTGAAGAATTGATGCTTTTGAACTGTGGTGTTGGAGAAGACTCTTGAGAGTTCCTTGGACTGCAAGAAGATCAAACCAGTCCATCCTAAAGGAAACCAGTCCTGAATATTCTTTGGAAGGACTAATACTGAAGCTGAAGCTCCAATACTTTGGCCACCTGATGCGAAGAACCGACTCATTGGAAAAGACCCTGATACTGGGAAAGATTGAGGGTGGGAGGAGAAGGGGCCGACACGATGAGATGGTTGAATGGCACCACCGACTCTATGGACATGAGTTTGAGCAGGCTCTGGGAGTTGGTGATGGACAGGGAAGCCTGGCCTGCTGCAGTCCATGGGGTCACAAATAGTCGGACACGACTGAGTGAACTGAACTGAGATGTGTCTGTTCTGGACACTTCACATAAATGTCTGGCTCTTTTGTATTAGCATGATGATTTTGAGATTCATCTGTCAAGCAAAATAAATAGTGCAGGAGGTTGCAAATAAATTTATTGGGAACCTTAAGAATTATAATTCAAGAGACATGGATATGGGTAACCCTGAAGGAGTATTCTGAGAAAAAGAAAGACTTGGGGGCTAATAAAAACAAAGATCCACGAGGCTGTTTAAAGTTGCCTGGAGAGAGTGGATTGAGTCTGAAGTGAGTCAGAAAATAGTTGTCGATAAGGAATCAGGTGGCGCTAGTGGTGAAGAATCCGTCTGCAAATGCAGGAGGACGAAAGAGACGAGGGTTCAATCCCTGGGTCAGGAAGATCCCCTGCAATAAGAAGTGGCAACCCACTCCAGTATTCTTAGCTGGAAAACTCCATGGACAGAGGAGTCTGGTGGGCTACACACGGGATTGAAAAAGAGTCAGACACGACTGAGCACACTACTAAAACTAAGAATCAGGAGTCATTTTAAAGAAGGCCTGTCAATGGAAGAAAAACATGCTACCTAAAAATTGCCTGTTTTATTTGGAGCCCTTACTGAGGACTGTGTTTTGGGAGACAGCCTCCCAGACAGCTCTGAGGAACTCTGAGACAGTGAAGGAATATATAGAAGATTTTTCTGAGGATTAAAAATGTAGTTGAACATCAATTGATTATTGCTAATCACAAAATACTGATATCTCCATTTAATGATTATAGTGCTTTTCTATGTATGGAAAGATGCAAGAGTTTGGGTTCACTGAAATTATCCCTTAGCTATGCATCTGAACTATTTGGGTCAGTACCCTGTTTTCCTCCATCCTGAATCCCCTCAGGGTACACATGGGGCTGTGGCTACAGTTGTTGATGGCTTGATGGCAGCAACAGTTATTTTTAACTAAAATAGCATACAACATTGCTTTGTCTGTGGATCCAAGAAGCAAACAGATGATCCTATTTTAGGGTAAGGGTCTGGTTAGTATCTTGAGTTTCTGGCAGGTATTCTGGACCCTATATTCCCCAAGCCAACAAGTCAAAAGATCAGATTCCACCCAGGCTGAGAAATGAATAAGTCACACACCCTTAATGGCCTCTCAGCTCCATTTTCAAGAGCTCTCTTAGCAATACCAGCTCCATTTTTATTTTCCTTTCCTTTCACATTTTCATATTACAGCATGTGCCAGCAGCTTGTTCCCTTTTGTTGCTGAATAGTAATCCATTGTGTGGATATGCCATATTTTATCAACGCATTCATCAGTTGATGGACAGTTGAGTACTTCCTTGTTTTTGGTCTACTGTGAATAAAGCTGCTATCAATTCAGTTAGTATCAATTTAGTCGTTCAGTTGTGTCCGACTCTTTGTGACTCCATGGAATATAGCATACCAGTCTTCCCTGACCAACTCCTGGCACTTGCTCAAACTCATGCTACGAACAGTAAAAGCTGCTATAAACATTCCTATATAAGTCTTTGTGTGGTCATGTTTTCATTTCTCTTGGGTATATACCTAGCAGTGGAAATTGCTGCATCATATGGTAAGTTTAACTTCTTAAGAAACTTTCAAACTGTTTCCCAAAGTGGTTGCATCATTTTACATCTCCCTTCCCTGTCCCTATGCCATCCCCACTTCTGCCCCAAAATGTACCAGGGCTCATTTCTCTACATCCTCTCCAACACTTGTTGTTATCAGTCTTTCTTATTTTTTAAAAATCACTCATCCAGTGGGTATGAAGTTGTGTCACATTGCAATTTTAATTTGTATTTCCTTAATGACTAATGAAATGGTTAGATAACATCACTGACTCAATGTCCATGAATCTGAGCAAACTCCAGGAGATAGTTAAGGACAGGAAAGCCTAGTGTGCTGCAGTCCATGGGATCGCAGAGTCAGACACAATTTAGTGACTCAACAGCAAATGACCAATGATGCTGAGCATTCTTGTTCATGTGCTGATTTGCCATTATATAGCTTCTTTTCGGAGAAGGCAATGGCACCCCACTCCAGTGCTCTTGCCTGGAAAATCCCATGGACGGAGGAGCCTGGTAGGCTGCAGTCCACAGGGTCGCGAAGAGTTGGACAGCACTGAGCGACTTCACTTTCACTTTTCACTCTCATGCATTGGAGAAGGAAATGGCAACCCATTCCAGTGTTCTTGCCTGGAGAATCCCAGGGACTGGGGAGCCTGGTGGGCTGCCGTCTATGGGGTCTCACAGAGTTGGACACGACTGAAGCAACTTAGCACCAGCAGCTTCTTTTCAAGCTTCTTTTGCTTTCTGCCCCAGGGCTTTCTGACCACAGAGAATGTCCACCTGGCCTCCATACAAGCACAGCTAGAAGTACAAGTGTGAGGACGGAGTACAGTTACCGTCTCTTGGGGCAACTCTCAACTTCTGAGGGTGGGAGCAATGGGTGAATGCTGAGCTCCCCTCCTCCCATTGTTCAGTGGACTATTATGGGGAGAGACATTTTGTATAATTCTTAGAAGTGGAATGAAGCCCCCAATACCCACAGCAGTGAGCTCGAAAATGCATCCATCCATCAATTTTTCCTCTTCCCTGTTTAACCCTCTCGAAGTCCCAAGGTCTGCTCTCTGAGGCCACTTTCCAGGACCAAACCCTGGTCTCCAGCTCTGCTTCCAGAATGGGGTGGAGAGAGAGGAAGCCAGGCTGGACGCTTCTGCTTCAATGCCCAGTGATTCTGTATTTACCCTCTGTCTCTTCATACTCCTCAGATCACCCCGACAGGAGAGTCCTATGCAACTGCAGTTACTGGCAAAAATGGAAGGGAACAGACACTAGAACAAGCAATCTTACAGCCCAATCAGAGCACTCTGCCTTTACTATCGGGCCTTGGAGAGTGGGGAGGGTAGAGAGCGAACCGCTCTGTCCAAACGAGACCCCGTATTCCCCAAGCCAACAAGCAGCTCTCGGAGCCGCTTACTGAGCCTGGACTGCGCGTCCCATGATGCCCCGGGCTGGGCGGCTGCCGTAAAGTGGTTCGCCCGGTGCGACGCGAGTACCTGCCGCGCTCTTCTCCGGGAGCCGCGAGCGCCACCGCCGCCACTGAGGAGGCACTGCTGGTCCTGGGCCGCGCTCCCTCCCTCTCCGGCGCCCTCCCCTCCGGGAATCCGGGTTCCCTCAGGTGGTCGCGGCGGCGGCGGCGGCGGCGGCTTCCTCAGGCCAGGCCGCGGGGGGAGGGGGCGGCCTGGCGGCAGTGGCGGGGGCGGCACGGGCCACCGAAAGCAGGGCCATGGAGCCCAGGCAGTCGGGGAAGGTAGGCCTGGAAGGGCCCGGGGGCCGCCACTCTCCTCCCGTCGGTCCCAGGTTTGGGCTCCGGCGAGGCAGGCGCGACAGGCGGAGTCCGCGCAGATGAGCCAGCCTTGCAGGGAAGGACTCGCCCGCTCGCCCGCCTCTTCGTTCGCTCTCCGGGCGAGTCCCGCGCAGCCTTCCGCTCCCTCCCTCCGCGGCTGGCTCTGCCGCGCTCTGCCGAGTGGTCGCCCCCTTTGGTGCTGGGTGGGTGACCCGCTTAGTGGAGTAATGCGAAAGGGCTTCCCGTTTTCCTCAACGTTGGCATTTCGAGGCCTGTGGTGTTTTAAGGCTTTCAGGCTGGATAGGACACCACTGCTGGCAGCCAGGGGAGGGCAGGATGAGGGCTTGGCCCTGCCTAGATGCCTCTTCCCAATAAAGGGCTGAGAAGCAAAAGACTTGGCATCTGGCGTATTTCTTGCCAATTTCTACTTCGTGGAGTATCTGAGTATTTCTGAGAAGCATATCCCATAAACTTTTCTTCAGGCTTTGGACAAGAAGCTGATTTGTAAGAAAAGGTGGGGAAGAATGCTTGAAGATAGAGTTAAGTGGGTTTGGCAGGATTGCTAAGAGCTCAGAGTCTGTCAGCAAAGACCAGCGTGGTCCCATGCTCTTGACTTGGAGACCATGGCAGACTTTGGGCACTAAGATCTTTCTGGATATTCTTTGATGCTAGTTCTTGAGGGTTGTTTCTTCTCTGGCCAAAGAGGAATGTCTTCAGCAAACATTTTCGAATGCAGATTGAGTCTCTTCTTTAAAAAAAAAAAAAATTTGCTCATTTAATAAGCCTTTGTGGTTAGGGATTTAAGTTGATGGAGACTCTGGAAGTACAGGATAAATATGAAATGACCACTTTCCTCCAGGAACTCTCCGGCGTTTTTCACCTCTGCAACATGGACAAGCGCGGCAGGGTGGCCCCACAGACAAAAGAGAGAAAGAATCAGGAGGGTATTTTGATGCTGTGCTTTTTCCTGGGAAGACTGGGAAAGACTTTGAATTACAAAAGAAGTTACTCCTTGCTAAGCATCTTTTCCTTACTCAGTCCTCTCCACAATGCATTTTCCAGATGTAACAACCTATAAACAGTCCAGGACAATAAAGCCCAACAACCTAACCAAAGAAAGATGGAAGATGAGCTGCCTGCCAGCCTCATACTAAGCACTTTAGGGCAGCAGTCCCCAGCGTTTTTGGTGCCAGGGACTGGTTATCTGAAGGACGATTTTTCCACGCACCGGAGGGGAATAATGTGGCGGGGAGGGTGGTGACAGATGTGGGAGATAGTTTCAGGATTATTCAAGCACATTGTATTTATTGTGTACTTTTTATTATTATTACATCAGCTCCACCTCAGATCATTCAGCATTAGATCCTGGAGGTTGGGGGACCCCTGCTTTCTGTGCTGTGCCATGCTAAGTCACTTTAGTCGTGTCCGACTCTTTGTAACCCTAAGGACTGTAGCCCGCCAGGCTCCTCTGTCCCTGGGATTCTCCAGGCAACAACACGAGTGGGTTGCCATGCCCTCCTCCAGGGGATCTTCCCAACCCAGGGATCTGACCATTGTCTGTTATGGCTCCTGCTTTGGCAGGTGGATTCTTTACCACTAGCACCAAGTGGGAGGCCTTTCCTGGTGGCTCAGACGTAAAAAGTATGCCTGCAGTGTGGGAAACCCAGGTTCGATCCCTGGGTTAGGGAGATACCCTGGAGAAGGAAATGGCAACCCACTCCAGTATTCTTGCCTGGAAAAACCCCGTGGATGAAGTAACCTGGCAGGCTACAGTCCATAGCATCACAAAGTCGGACATGACTGAGCGACTTCACTTCACCACCTGGGAAGCCCCAAGTCCTGCTTTAGGGGATACCAAAAAAAGTAAAGGAAATGGCCCTTGCCCTCAGGTAATATCCGAGGTTTAGTTTAAACTGAGCCTGATTTTGGACAGGAGAAGCAAAATGTAGTGGGGAAGAAAGGCTATAAACAGTTGACATTGCAAATCGGAATTAGTGATTTGAGGTTGATTTCAAGTGATTCTGTCCATTTGTAGACTTTCTTAGTCTTTAGTATGAGAAGAGAGAACTACAAATATTTTGGGAAGTGGAAGAGAAATATGTCCTTTTCAGGAAAGTGAAAGTCACTTAGTCATGTCCAACTCTTTGCATCCCTATGGACTTCCATGGAATTCTCCAGGCCAGAATACTGGGTAGCCTTTCGCTTCTCCAGGGGATCTTCTCCACCCAGGGATTGAACCCAGGTCTCCCGCATTGCAGGCAGATTCTTTACCAGCTGAACCACAAGGGAAGCCCAGGAATACTCAAGTGGGTAGCCTATCCCTTCTCCAGGGGATCTTCCTGACCAAGGAATCAAACCGGGGTCTCCTGCATTGTAGGCAATTCTTTACCAACTGAGCTATGAGGGAAATCCTTTTCAGGCCCAATCACTAATTGAAAACCTTGGGGACTGGAAATTTCATTCTTGATTCTAATCTTGATTGCAGGATATCAAAAGGACACCCTTTCCAGATGTATCAGTTTTTTTAGCTTGGGTAATGAGAATGTTATTCAAAGATAAGGTGATTACAGAACAAACTAGACATGTAAGATGCATTGCAAATGACTGATGATAACTAAGGCCTGGGTAGAATAGCTGTGCTATTCTAAAAGTGAAAGTGTTAGTCACTCAGTTGTATCTGACTCTTTGCAGCATCATGGACTGAAGCCTACTAGTCTCCTTTGTCCATGGCATTCTCCAGGAAAGAGTATGGGAATGGATAGCCATTCCCTTCTTCAGGGTATCTTCCTAATCCAGGGACTGAACTGAGTTCTTCTGCGCTGCAGGCAGATTCTTTACTGTCTGAGCTGCCAGGGAAAGTTCCATTCTTTGTATCACTCTTTTGGCTCAAAGCTGGAAGACGGGGGTCCATGTGAGGTATTGCTGCTGCCGCTGCTAAGTTGCTTCAGTCGTGTCCGACTCTGTGCGACCCCATAGACGGTAGCCCACCAGGCTCCTCTGTCCCTGGAATTCTCCAGGCAAGAACACTGGAGTGGGTTGCCATTTCCTTCTCCAATGCATGAAAGTGAGAAGTGAAAGTGAAGTCACTCAGTCGTGTCTGACTCTTAGCGACCCCATGGACTGCAGCCTACCAGGCTTCTCTGTCCATGGGATTTTCCAGGCAAGAGTACTAGAGTGGGGTGCCATTGCCTTCTCCGATGTGAGGTATTATTGATCTATTATTAGAATCTTCCTTTGATGCTGTTTTGTGATATTTATTAAGTAAAGGCAGTCTTGGCCTATAGGATTGGGTGTGGGGTGTCTTGCTTGTCACTGGCAGAAGAATGGATAGAGGTCAGACTTCCCTGTCACTCTATACCATCATCCTGTTTAATCTTCTTCCCAGCCCTTATCACTATATAAAATTCTCACATTTATTTATTTACTCACATGTTTGCTGACTCACTGTCTGCTATATCCCCAGCTAGAATAGTGGAGCAATATGTGACATATAATAGGTTCTCAGTATTTTTTGAATGAATGACTCAACATAGCATCTCTACAGGGGCCTTTCTGTTGTAGGTGTGGGTGCTGTGACAAACACCGTGTTCTGTGTCTGCTGGGAGATATGTTGGTGCTGCCAGATAGGGGTATTTATTGTGTGTTTGTTTATTGCCTCAACATCTCTGGTTCCTAGTCACTGACCTCTAGCAAACTTCCTCCCCTTCCCCTAGAAGTGATTATTCCCTTCTCATTTGCTCTCTGGACCCAGTTTTGTTACTGCACTTATATCATAGTTGTCTGTCACCTCCCAAGCGGTTTTATTCTCCTTGATTAATATGGTGTCTTTTATATCTTAGGATCTCCAAGCACACAAAGAAACAAATAAAATGTGTGTTCAGTGAAGAAATGAATTAAATGCCTATGAAATCCTGTGGTGGTGATGGGAGGAAGGGTGGTGATGGTGAAAATGGTTATAAAATAAAATGATCAGCGTAGGCTTCTGAGCACCAGGCATCGTAAGGGTTTCCTGCTCAGGGGAAGCAGAAGTGCTTTGCTCAGTGGACAGGAAATCCCTTGAGAAAGAGATAGACTGTGAGTAGGAACTTCAGTGGGTCGGTGGAAGTGGGCAGAATCGGGGAATCTGAAGACTGGGTGTCTGGAGGGAAGAAAGGTATAATACGGGGTTGTGATTCCAATTATATTCACCTGACCTGACTGTAGTAGAGGTTCCAGGTGGGGCAATGTCTAGAGCTGAGGAAGGGGAGCTGGGCTCAGATCCAGGGCACTTGGTGCTGGGTTCAGAACTCAGAGCTCTACCATATAAACAGTAGGAATCACTAAAATAAAACATCCAGGGATATTCCTTGCTGTCTGTGTATGTAAGAAATTCCTCCTGTTTAGGCAGATTTGTGTGTGTTTCTGTGTGTAGGTGTGTGTTTTACATTGCAGTCATCACAAGGCTCTTTCTATAATATTGGTTAAAAAGAGAGGTACCAGGGTTAGGGTAATAGTCATTCTTGTTGGAAAGATACTTCTTTAGTATCTAAACGTTCAGCCCTGGCCGTGCTCTTCGTCCTTGTGGCACTCATAGAGTGATGGGTCCGTTGGCTTTCATTATGCCCACCTGTTCCCTCAGGAAGGCAGGGTGGGTGGGAATGAACAGGGAGCCCTGCTTGCCCTTGGTCACACACTCTGACCGGTCCTGATCGGAACAGCTTGCCCTGTCGCCCTGGTGTGCAGTAGTTCTCCTGGAATCTTCCTTCATTATAATCTTGAGGCTTTTCTACTCCCTTTGCTGCATTGGCTCTCCTTAGGCCATATCCTGTGTATACCTGTTTCCTGTCTGATTGCCTGCTTTTAGTGGAGCCCATCCTGCAGCGTGCTTGCAGCAGTTTTTTGGAATTATAATCATATTTTGCTTTGGAAGACACTCTGAGAGCAAATATTTAAAACATACACATTGGCAGTACAATTCTATTGTTGCTTTTAAAACTGTTCATTCATACATATTCATAGACAAAAGACTGGAAAGTTGCATATCAAATGTCAATACTAATTCTTTTTCACTAGGGAGATTGTGGATGATCTTAAAGCATTTTTTTGTCTTTGTTTTTTGGCTTTCTGTCTAAATTTTCTGCAGTAAATATTGATTTACAAGAAAAATGCTCAAATTATTTTTAAATATACAAATCAATAGTGACTGATAAGAATTATGTATACTGTTTTTCTCAAGAAGCTTCTTTGCTGAAATTAGATATTTCATATATTTAACATTGAAATATAAAGTTACAGGTAAATTTTTAAAAATGTACTATAACTTGGTATAAATGGAAATAGCCATTGGACCATTTGGACTTACCAAATAGTCTGCTCAGTGTTGTTACTTTGGAACGGCCAGTACCCCAAGGATGTGATTTCCCAGTGTTTTTCTTTGAGGGAGATATTTTTTGTTGTTGTTGAGAATTTTATTTATTAATATTTCTTTGACTAGCTGATAAATGGTGGTGGTACAAAATTATTTTTTATTTTTTATTTTTTTTTTTCTGTCTCAGGTGTACATGAGTTCCCAATCTTGAACCCCCCCCACCACCTCCCACCCCATATCAACTCTTTGGATCATCCCCATGCACCAGTCCCAAGCACCCTGTTTCCTGTATCAAACATAGACTGACGATTCATTTCTTATATGATAGTATACATGTTTCAGTGCCATTCTCCCAAATTTTCCCACCCTCTCCCTCTCCCTCAAAGTCCAAAAGTCCATTCTATTCATCTGTGTCTCTTTTGTATGCTGTTTCGCATACAGAGTTATCATTACCATGTTTCTAAATTCCATATATATGAGTTAGTATACTGTATTGGCTCTTTTCTTTCTGGCTAACTTCACTCTGTATAATTGGCTCCAGTTTCATCCATCTCATTAGAACTGATTCAAATGTATTCTTTTTAATGGCTGAGTAATATTCCATCATGTATATGTACCACAGCTTTCGGTGGTACAAAATTTAAAAGGATAACCAGCAACAGATTCTGAGTGTTTTCTGATTATGTCTCTTATAACCGCTTGGTTCATGGCTGCAGTGTCTTACTTCTCTGGGGCTATTGACGATACTTTTGTTTTCTACAGATTGTTTTCCTCCCTGCCTCACATCCATTTCCTCATCTCCTCCCCCNCGGTGGTACAAAATTTAAAAGGATAACCAGCAACAGATTCTGAGTGTTTTCTGATTATGTCTCTTATAACCGCTTGGTTCATGGCTGCAGTGTCTTACTTCTCTGGGGCTATTGACGATACTTTTGTTTTCTACAGATTGTTTTCCTCCCTGCCTCACATCCATTTCCTCATCTCCTCCCCCTGCCCCGCACCCCCATCTGTTTTGGACTCTTTCAGGCATGGAAGAGCCTTTTGCTGTCTTGGTAGTCCAGTTGTTTGCTGAATCTAAACAATGGAAAACCAGAATTCGAACTGGAAGCTCTGACCATGTGGGAAGGAGGATCTTGCCATCTTGGAGCCTGTGTAAGGGGTCTGGCATTTGTTGGCAAACAGTTTCTCCCCAGTTCAGTTCAGTTCAGCCGCTCAGTCGTGTCCGACTCTGCGACCCCGTGAATCGCAGCACGCCAGGCCTCCCTGTCCATCACCAACNTTCATGGACCTGACATTCCAGGTTCCTATGCAATATTGCTTTTTACAGCATCAGACCTTGCTTCTATCACCAGTCACATCCACAGCTGGGTATTGTTTTTGCTTTGGCTCCATCCCTTCATTCTTTCTGGAGTTAATTCTCCACTGATCTCCAGTAGCGTATTGGGCACTTACTGACCTGGGGAGCTTTTCATATTGTTCATGAAAGAGTTTCCCCCCAACTCTTGTTATTTTAGCCTCACTGCCTTCACTCCCAGGCCAGTGGTTCCTGGCACGGCCAGGGCCTGAGTCTCTCTAGAGAGACTCAATAAATCCTCTGATTTATTGGTGTAACTTGGGTTGTTCCTCTGTTTGTCTGCTGTTGGGTGAGAATTCAGTTTTCTTGGATCTGCTCAGTTATTACTTTTTCATCTGCTTTTCAGTTAGCAAATTTATATTACTATTGTCCCTTTGTTGTGTTGTCCATCCTAGTGGGTGTATCGTTCAGAGTGTTTTTCATGGCAAGAGGGTGTCTTTTAAATTCACAGGAGGAAACAAAATTCAGTGTACTTGTTGAACTTGCCATCTTAATCCACAACTCCTTGAAACATTTTCTGAATTTCCTTGCCCCTTTCTGGTGGAACCAAGCTTTACAAGCCCCACAGAATGTAGTTCTCAATTTTAAAGCCTTGCCCATCTTGATCATTGACACCTTCACAGGCATAGTTCTCAGTGACATTTGACTATTTCCAGAAATCAGATACATCTTCCTAAGTGGATATTTACCACGTTCAAGATTTTGCAAAAAGAAGCACTGTTGGTTGTTTCTGATGCACTGGTTGAGAAGTAATGGGTCCTGTGGGACAGCAGGTGCTGAGCATGCAGGGAGAGGATTGTGAGTCCAGAGTCAGCCTTCGTTACAGCACTTTGGTTTCAGGGTGTGGCCCTCCCTAGAAGAAGGGGGTGTCGCTCCCTCTGTGGCCTGCCCTCAGTGGAGAGCGGTGAGGCGCACTCCCGTGTGTAGACTGACAGCGCCCTCCTCTGCCGGGGCAGCCCCGGTGGGCCCAGGGAATCCGAAGCGTGGGCAGAGCTGGCGAGGAGAGATTTATTTAACTAGAAATATAAGATTAGATTAGGAAAGAATAGTGCAGTAGGAAAAATAGTGGAGAAGAGAGGCTGAATAACTTGGTTTATGTGGAGAGCTAATAAAGCCTTGAGACAAGAGGTTTGCACCATCTACGTTAGGCCACCGGAGCCCACTTGAATAGCAGAGGGTGCCTCACCTTGGGCTCNACTAGAAATATAAGATTAGATTAGGAAAGAATAGTGCAGTAGGAAAAATAGTGGAGAAGAGAGGCTGAATAACTTGGTTTATGTGGAGAGCTAATAAAGCCTTGAGACAAGAGGTTTGCACCATCTACGTTAGGCCACCGGAGCCCACTTGAATAGCAGAGGGTGCCTCACCTTGGGCTCCCCTCTCGCGTGGGTCTTAGAAGCCAGGGCAAGTAAGTAGACATGGCGAGCCTCCACGCCCCAGATGGGAATTCAGCCAGAAAATAGAGTAAAGAAGACACGGGGTGACCAAGCTGCTTTGGTGAGCAAGGCCCCATAACTTTATTTTCAAAAGGACTTTTATACCTTTCGCACAAATGATGTTGTGTACATTATCTTCTGGCCTTGGAGGCCTGTGAACATTTTAAGACCCTCTTTTGATAAAGGCTGTTCAACCAGAAAGCTTATTTTCCCTTGAAGTGTTTTTTCTTTGTATTTCTAATCTATGTCAGCCTCAGAAAGTATCAAACTGTTACATTTTCACAGGCAAAGGTGCTGTAAGTTACAAAGAAGAAATAACCAATTAGCTCAAAAGTCTGATCTGGTCAGTTTCAAGGCTACACTTGTTTTTCTTACATTCTAACTATGTTAGTTAACTGTACTCCCAGGTGCACAGTGGATTAGAGATATGGGAACTTAGCACCAAGCATTGGCTCAACAGTGAAATCTTACACCAGCTCTACTCTAATAACTTTTTAACTCTTTGAAAGGCTCTATGTTTTAGGCTTCCTGTGCCTCTCACAGTTGGGGGGCTGTAAACAATCACATGTGTAGTTGTAAAAGTCTGGGTAAGGCAAGTTAGAGAGCCATCAGAGGGGTTTGAGCTGAAACACTCCTTTTATATGCAGGAGACTGTTAACTGGAGCTTTAAGTTAACTTTTTACAGAGAAAGGTGGTAGGGGGATAGCCCCCCTGTAATGTCAGAAGAATAAGTGGAAAGCACAATGCAGTAAGGCAGGCAGTCTGGTTTTTTGGGGGGTAGATGCTCGAGAAAGTCCAGGAGGAATCCCTGAAGCCAGATCATGCCTTTGCGTGCTTCCTTCCTCATGACCTTTGCCACGGGCAGGATTCCTCACGCTGGCTCCCGGCACTCCTCCAGTCTGATCTGTTTCCAGAGTAGATCCCAGTAGATCCCACCTCTGTTCCCAGGGTGCCCTCAGGTGATCGTGAACACAGCTGTGGAAGACTAAGGAGGAAGTTGGTGCTTACTTGGTGTCGTTTTTCCTTCCAGGCTCCTGTGACGTTTGACGACATCACTGTGTACTTGCTTCAGGAGGACTGGGTGCTGCTGAGTCAGCAACAGAAGGACATCTGTGGTTCTGACAAGCTGGTGGCACCCCTGGGTATGGCTCCTGTTCACTTCCCCACAGCATTCTCAACCATGTCTGACTGTGACGTGCTTGAGAATTGTCTGGAATCCGACCATTTATCCCCCAGCATCTTGACACTGTTCATCCACTCAGTCCTCTATCTGGCTTACCTGCCTGTGGGTTCACATATCACACTTTCTCTTCTCCACTTAAACTGGCCAAGAGAAGTGGGGGAATTGGTTGGGCTAGACCTGGATGCCTCAGCATATCCCAGGGCACCGGGAGCAAGGGGAGCCCCACCTGTGGACCTTGCTGCTGGAAGGTGGGTTTTGTTTCAGTGCCCAGAGGACACTGGAGGTGGTGGGCAGCGGTGGAAGAAGGCTCAGATCTGCAGCGTGGAAATCTGGTCTCAGTGCCAGCTCTGCCACAAGGCCTGGCCATTAGCCTTTTTGAGACTTGGTGTCTTTCTTCACAAGCTTTCCTTTTTCACAGGCTTGTTGTAGTGGTTTAAGGAAACAACTTAAAAGCTTGTGCTGAAGTAGATAGTTTTCATCTTTTTTATTTTCTGAATGTCCTTTCTCTGCCTCTGTGGATAGACTTCCGGTACCATGGACAGAGGTGATTGTAGTTCATCGTGTCTATGTGCACATATATTCTTCTGATTTCAATTTGATGACCATCACAATGCCTTTCTTTACTTCTTTTCTTCTTGACCCTTGTCTCAGGTTTATGGGGGCAACAGTCTTAGCTCTCCGTGTTCTTTGTGTCTACTAAAAAGTTTGAAAACTGATGATTCTTTTAAATGAGAAGTGGCAAAGTAGCACCGGGCCAGATTTGGCCTACACCTTTTCTCTCTCTCTCTTTTTTTTTTTTTGGTTTGACTTCTTTAAAATGCTTAAATAAGGGGCTTTCCTGGTGGCTCAGTGGTAAAGAAACCGCCTGCCAATGCAGAGGGCACAGATTTGATCATGGATCCAGGAAGATCCTACATGCCTCAGAACAACTAAACCCATGCACCACAGGTGTTCCGTCTGTGCTCTGGAGCCCAGAAACAGCAGCTACCAAAACCCACCCACCCTAGAGCCTGTGCTCCATAGCAAGAGAGGCCCCTGCAATGAGAAGTCTACACACCATTAACTCAACAGTAGCCTCTGCTTTCTGCAACTAAAAAGAAAGCCCATGCAGCAAAGAAAACCTAGCACAGCCAAAAATAAATCAATAAAATTATATATTAAAAAATACTTCAATTAGTTGTCAGTATTTAGCCATGGAGGGGAACATATAGAAATATGATTTCTGGCTTCTCTTGAAAACCGGGATGGTCTGGCCTTGCTGACCCTGTGTTTAACTGATGGCCTCTCCTAAATCTGAGCAGCTGCCTATACCTGGGCTCAGACCCCCAGCCTCCCCTGCTTCCCCCTCCTCCCCTACCCTGCACTTGGTTTCCTTAGATTGTTGTCTGGTCCGCTCAGCATTTGAGTTTGAGCTTCTGTTCTGAACCAATAGTTTTCATAACCTTTTTAACCTGTGTGACCTGGATTCGACCTCACAGTGCTTTTCTCTGTTCTTGACTCAGGACCAACTATTGCCAGCCCGGAGCTGTTCTGTAAATTTGAGCGAGGGCCAGAGCCATGGCTCGCCAGTGTCCAAGGTCGGAGGAGTCACTTGAGCCCCAACCCAGGTGAGTGTAGACCTGCCCCAGGAGGAGGGGTAGGGAGGGAGCAGGAAGCTGGGCTCCAGGCCTCTGGCCTCGTCCTCTGCTTCTCCCTGTGCACCAGTTACACACGAACGCTGCTCCTTCCCCAGCAGTCACTTGATCTGAGACATGCACACCTCGTTCTCCGTACTCTCATCTCCCTTTAGTGCATTTCTACCTGAGGGTAGATGTTTCTGTATAATGATATAGTCTAAGTTCCATGAAGACATGACTCAGTCTCATTTACCAACCACCGTAGTCCCGATGCCAGGAAAGATGCCTGGCAAGCAGTTGCTCAGCAGTTGAATGTGGAATGAACGAGTGAATGAACGGATAGCTGCTAACTCCTGGGGATTGATGTTTGCTTTCCTCCTTGGATAAGCCTGTCCTCTTCAGGGACTGGCATCTATCACCATGTAAGAGACAGCGTTAACCCAGCCCTTCCTACCGGAGAAAGGGGAGGTGGAGCTCCTTGCTCCAGGAATGGAATCAAGGAAGATTGTTCTCCCTGTGGCCTGTCTCAGATGGACCACACAGAGCCCTAGACTTCACAGACACTGCCTTGTTTTGGTTCGTGTTTGCTGTGTTTGGCTCTTAACTTTGGACCTATTGAGTCTATTAGTAGATTTGTGCTTCCGGGGTTCATAATGGACCATTTTGTGGTCTAGTGGCCTGGAGCAAATACTGTCAACTCCTTGCCTGCTGGGCATCTGAACTTGTTGGTGCATGAGAGCAGATAGAGGTGTCTAAGCTGCATTTCAACTAAGGCGTGAATAAGGAAACTTCTGGTTTAGCTTAGAGAAGAAAATTCTTAGTGAGGGCCTGGGAGTTTTCACCTCTCAGAAGGGATGTGGTGTGAGAGAGGGCTGAAGTAGCCCTCTCAGGGGGAAGGTGCTCCAAGATGGATGCAGCTCAAGGAGAACTCTGTGGGGGCCAAAAATGTCTGCCCAGTAGGAGGGTGGGGGGTGTTCTCCCACTCTGAAGATACATGAGCCAAGCGCAGATGCCTGTCTGGCAAGGGTACCAAAGAGGGGGATTCCTGCTAAGTGTGGAGTAGTGGTGTTTGCTTCAGTTACCTCTTTAACCCTACATTCTCTGAGTTCAGTGTTCAGTCTCTTGTAAATAAGTCTGCTCTCCTGAAGGCTGTGCCACTGTCTTAGGCTGCACAGGTCAAATTGTAGAGCTCTCTTTTTGGCCAGGTGTATCTGTCCTTTATATTAGGGAAAAAAAGAAACTTTGTCTTAAAGTCCATTTGTTTCTTTGGGGTTAGGCAAAGTGGGCCTGGGGGCTGGGGGCTGGGGGCTAGAGAGAAGAGAACACGGACACAGTGAGTCACTTTGTGGCTGTGGTTCCAGCTGTCATAGAACGTGGATCCGAGCACCTCTGAGTTGCAGTGACTCAACCTGTAGGATTTCAGAGAAAATTCCATCTGTCTCTTTTCTCTAAAGGAAAAACCAAGATGGGCTTCATGGAGGAAATGGACATGCAGCGCCCATCCAGAGAAGCTGGACTCTACCTGCCTCCTCAGAAGGAAGCCTGTCTGTCCCACTTCAGCTCAGAGAGAGGCAGCCTTCAGGGAGACTGTGCAGGAAGAGGCAGCAAACCCTCCAAACCCCGATCCATCCAGAAGTCGTGGTTTGCGCAGTTCCCGTGGTTGGTCATGAATGAGGAGCAGACGGCTCTCTTTTGCTCTGCTTGCCGGGAATACCCATCTGTCAGGGACAAGCGATCAAGATTAATAGAAGGTTATACCGGACCATTCAAGGTGGAGACTCTCAAATACCACGCCAAGAGCAAGGCCCACGTGTTCTGTGTCAAGGCCTTGGCGGCACGGGACCCCCTCTGGGCAGCCCGTTTCCAGAGTACCCAAGAGGTGTCTGGTGATGTACTGGCCAGCCAGGGGCCCTTCTTCCCTGCAGTTTATCCCATATTTTACCCCCCAGGGCCTCTGAGGGCCTGTGATAATGTGGCCCAGCTCCTGCCCAGCTCAAGAGCTGCCCTGGGGGATCCTGGAGGGAATGGAGCAATTCCTGCATTGTACCTGGACCACATCCCTGATTTCAGGCAAACAGAAATCGTTGATGACATCCACAGTTCCTCAGATGATAACATTTTATGTAATGACTCTGCCGAACGCTATGGCCAGGTAATATGTTTATAATGATGGCTCAAGGGCGAGGATTCCGTGCTGACAACAATGCATATTGCATGATGATGATGGAATAATTCCATTAGCCATAGCTGCTACTAACATTATCATGTTACCATAAGCTTCCATGCTTCAGCTGTGCCAGGTCTAATTTTAAGTGCTCTATATGTATCAGCTCCTTTATTGACCACAAGAGCCCTACTATTATCTCCTTTTGGCAGATAACATATTAGTGGGGCCAAATACTCTAATTTCTGACATTAAGAGAACAGCTACATTCAGAAAAGCCATCTTTATCCAGAATCTAAAATGACCACAGAACTCCAGAAGTAACCCACAACAACAAAAACAGCCACAGAGCTCTTAAATAATCAGTGTAAAAGATATGTTTCAGCTTTAACTTTGGACTCATGTTCAGACTTTGTGTAATGTTTTCTTAATGCTGCACTGAGCGTGGTGGAGCAAGAGTAGTTAAACTCACCTTGTTGGGCAAGAGCTAAGATGTAGCCAGAGAACAAGGGCCCTCATGGTGCTGCCCTCCCCCTGAGCCCCTGGCTGCCAGCCCAGGGCTCTCCTTCCAGCCCTGCTGCACTGCTGGGACCTCCAGACTCCACTTCTCACCTCAGGGCTGTTTTATCAAATGCAACGGGTTTAGTTTCTGATTCTTTGTATAATTGCCCTGCAAGGAAGCTGTGTTAATTGAAGTCTCTGAGTAATCAGATCCATCCTGCTTTCTCAACTCCCACC
>SJYA01000571.1:53766-123038 GCA_006410615.1 Neotragus moschatus | reverse complement strand
ACTACAAGTCATTTTGAACAGCCCCTTCTAGTATTCTGTTGAGAAGATCTCAGACGTTCCTTATTCCTAACATTGTAGGTAAAGTTAGTAAGTTCGGATTTTTATGGACTCCAGAAAAGGGACAAAGCTCATTTCCCTTCATGTTCCTTCAGTGTTTAGGATTAGAAGATGATAGACAGGTCTAACCTTTTATAGCCTGAATTCCTTTAGCAGTAAAGTGTGTGTTAACCTAGTCACTGAGCAGGAGCATCTTTACTTGTTTTAACTGCTCTTTCCATCCTGATGGGGAACCTCAGCAGCGGCTCAGAGGCAGCGGCCACCTTTGCAGCGGTGGATGAGTAGAAGGTGCTCTTGAGGACAGGTGCAGCCACGAGGCTCTGCAAGACCCTCTTCCTCAGTGCCCTGTCCTTTCCTTCCCAGAGAGGAGAGGAAGGGTCTTCCCTTCCTTCTAGGATCACGGTGAGGTTTGTGTAGTTGTTGCTTACTGACTCTGGGCCACACACGTTTGCTCCTTTGACTTTCGGTGGATAGCTGAATTCCTCAGAGAGCATCTGGGCCTCTCGGGCAGGCTTCCCAGGACAAACGGCGTGAGCAGGATCCCTGGAGCATCATGCTGGGTGTCCAACGTGAGAGGAGTACTGAGTGCCTGCTACTCTTTGTTGCAGGATGCTTCTGAGGAGGGGCTGTTGGAGGAGCTCCCGGTGGTGTTTGAGGATGTGGCGGTGTATTTCACCCGGGAGGAGTGGGGCACACTAGACAAGCGGCAGAAGGAGCTGTACAGAGACGTGATGCGGATGAACTATGAGCTGTTGGCATCCCTGGGTAAAGATCGAGAAGCCCCTCTGTCTGTGCCATCACTGGAGATGGGGACCCGCAAGGGCGGCTCCACTTGTCCTTGTCATCCCTTTCCTGCCCTCTCCCTGCATGTAGGCAGAAAGTGATTAGATCTTTGCATCTCAGAACTCTCCCTGCCTCAGGGTGCTGTGCTCTATCTCCTCTTCATCCACCCGTCGTCATCCATCTTCCACCACTTACTGAGCGCCTACTGTGTGCTGGCTGAACCACTACGAGTCAGGGCTCTGCTTGCAAGAGACAAGCAGGTTTGTGGAAGAGACAGGCACTTTAATAAGAAACTAGAAAATAACACAAGCTTTGTAAAAGAGGTTCAGGAAGCACTCTGGGACCGCTGGAGACAGTGGCTTAATGTGGCCAGGCATCCAAGGGAGGGGTAAGGACAGGCTTTACAGAAAATGAAGTGCTTTAACTGCTGAAAACCAGGTGCAGGAGGAGGCCAGGCTTCCAGACATGACAGAGCTGGCGAGCGGAGGCAGGGAGGTGAGAAAGGGCATCCGGCTGGACTCCTGGATTCCCACCTCTACTTTGAGCCAGCGCCACTTCATCCCGGGGCCAGCGGGGTGGGCAGGGCCGGCCCAGGAGTCCCTGGGTGCCGGTGCCAGCCGGCAAAGTCGAACGGTCCTGAAGAAGGGCAACGAGGCTGAGAAATAAAGAAGAAAGAAAAGATGGGGTCGAGAGGTTCAGAAGCAATTAACCATGAGGCAGGTTTTCATGCAACTGACAAAGTCTTTATTGAGTACATAGTATTTAAAAAAGAGAAGGGAGTAAAGTAAAAATTCTTTGGAGATTACGCACCTGTCTCTTGATTTTCCCACAAGCCTAAAGTGTACATTCCAAGAAGTGGGTAGTTAATGACTAAGATAACAGTTTGCTAAACTCAGGGAATCAGGTCAAGGCAAGAGTTGTTTCCCAGGCCTCAAGGACTAACCAGGGGTGGCGGGACAGAGAGCTATGCCTGTGTTCCCACAGGCCCTTAAGATAAGGCAGCTCCCAGAGCCATGCCTTCAGCCCAGGCCCTTAAGATAAGGAAGCTCGCTGAGCTATGCCGTGGGCTGGAAGCCCCCTTGGACAGGGGTGGCTCCCCGCACCTGGGCTACAGGCCCCGGAGATTGATCCCCACATGCTGCTGCCACCTTCCCGGAGCAGGCTCCTCTCTCATCTGCTCCTTGTTCTTCTCTTTGCCTCCTTCATCCATCAGGCAGCCTGGGTTTTCACGTGGCACCAAAAAGACAACTCTTCATCTTAAACGCTGTTATTATTATTACTAGCCTATATTGTAACAAAAGCCTTGCAGAACAGGCTGCCGTGCCTAACTTAGGAATTCCACCAGTGACCTGGGTCATGACTTCTACAGAATAAGGAATCCGAGTATTTGTGGCTTACCTGGTATCAGTCCCTGGCTCACAGAGCCCTTTCCTGGGCACCTGAGTATTTTCTGTACATCCTTGACCAATATACAACTTCTTATCATTGTTCACAGAGTTTTAAATGGCTCCTCAAACGTTGAGAAAGGATGTGAAAAATTGTTTCTTTCATGAGGACAGAGGTATCGTACTTGGCCAAGGCCTTTGTACCATCCACAGTGTCTGAGAGAGCGAGGGGGAGATTGGTTTTTAAGAAACCAGTCTCACAGGAGGTTGGTTTTTCCTTTGAAGGAGAGAGCAGTAGTGGTTGCGCTCTGCACTCTGCCCTCTGGGCCCTGGAAAGTCATGGGGAAGACAGGGGTGACTGGTGGTATAGCGGTGTGTTTCCCACAGCGTGGGCCTGACTTGAATTGTTGAACTGGACCATGTCATCTAAGCGTTTTTTATCCTTTTTTTTTTTTTTTAACTTCTATATGTTCGGAAGTGGGGAAATCTTCAGTAAGTAGGCCTCTCCTCCGGGAGAACTGAGGTGCAGACAGGGGCTGCTGTCCTGGGGTGAGAGGTTGGGGTTGGCTTGGGTCATCTCAGCTCAGGTCCTGGGTCTTTGTGGTCTGGTGGGCCTCAGGCTGCATCGCAGCCCACTTGCGCTGTCGATTTCCTTGTACTCTTTTCATATGAGGAAACCCAGCTAGTTCTTTAGTTTCTCTTATTAGGACTTACAATTAGTAGATTTATTCTTTTAGATTTTATTATTATGGTAACTGTTTTTTAAAAAGACAGTCTTAATTTGATGCAGTCAGGTTTAATGTTAATCTGTCAGTTGTGCAGCAGTTCAACTGTTGTCAACTAAATCTTTTCAGCTGGTAGTTTCCAGTTGAGGTTCAGCCTCCATGGCCCCACCAGTTGTCTTATCAATAGGACTGAACTTGTAGAGGACAGTCACTTTGATTATGGAGAAAAGACGAGGTTTGTGCTTGATTTTAGTGGCTTCCTCTGTCAACCTTTGCTTTTGCGGACTTGCTTATTTAGAACTGTTTATCACTGTGTAGAGTTCCAGATGTTCTTTTATTTCAGTATTTTAAATTCTGGTTTCAAACTTGGCCATATTGGTGATATCTCTTGCTCCTCCCACCCCCCCCAAACAAAATTCAGTTTACATTTCACTGTTAAGAAATTAATAGTTGTCATTACAGAAACAGACAAGCCAATACAGGGATTAGGTGATAACTCTTGTTTTTACTAGTAAAGGTGTCATCGTATGTGGAGTAGTAGGTCACTCACTTCAGGTGGGTAGTGCCTTTTCTACAGGTGAGCTCATCAGCGACAGCTGGACTTCACAGTTGGGAGAAGTCAGGTCACCAAGTGGAAAGAAAACTGAGTGGGAGAGCCCTCAGTGACATGAGTGGGAGTTAAGAGTGGCTTATGTGTTGTCTAGGAGGCTGGCTGCTGCACAGTGGGCCGTATCTGGCCTCCTGGTGGGGCCCTGATGAGCTAGAGAGAGAAGAAGCAGTGCCAGGAGCCAGAGGGGCTGTCTCCAAACCGGTGCGGGAGCCAGCCTGCCAACCTTGGGGTCAGAGTAGCTTGAAAGGATCAGAATCTGTCTTTGCAAGCCAGGCCATTTTTCTGGACTTTCAGTGTGTGTTTCTGTGTGTGTGTGTGTGTTACTAAGACATGGAGAATCTGTTTGTAAATTCCCTCTGTTTCACTTGTTCTGAAGAGAACAAAAAGAAAAGGTTTTTAGCACCATTTCAGCCATAGTTTCAAAGAGCTGGCCTGGTGTTCAGCACTTCTGAGGCCACTGCTGTGGGCAGTCAGAGGTGACTGATCCTCAGGGGAGCATAACTGAGGCAGACATTTTCAGGGATATTCAGTCTCATGTACGATTTCAATTAGTCTTTAAAGATATTTTTTCATAATTATGTTTTTTAAAGACCTTTATTTGTCTATTTGATTTTTTGGCTGTGCTGGGTCTTTGTTGTGGTGGGCGGGCTTTGCATTGTGGAGCACAGCCTCTAGGCGCGCAGGCTCAGAGTCCTGGCTCACCGATTTACTTGCTCCTCAGCATGTGGAATCTTCCTGGACCAAGGATCGAACCTGGGTTCCCTGTATTGCAGGGTGGATCCTTAACCACTGACCACCAAGGAAGCCCAATAATTATATATATTTTTAATCGAAATAGTTCTCATATAACAAAAAAATGACAGTTCCTGTCCCACCATTCTCTATCGCTGAGTCGTCCTCACCAAAAATTTTTAGCTGTCTTTTCCAGTAACTGGTTTCATTATGCCTAAGAAACACACATATATAGACATTGTTTTTAAAAGCATAAACTTCAAAAGGGTGTATTTCTAAAACAGCTTCATTCTTTTCCATCACCACTTGCTTGGGTCACCTCTTTGGGGATTTTCTTTTTTACCCTTTGCACTGTTAAAAGAAAATTCAGAGAGCTTTCCTGATAGAAATATTTTATTGAGGAAGAAACAAACTGTTCAGGAACTAGGAGACTTCACACCCAAAGTGGTTAAAAGTTTGGCTCTTAGCAGGTAATGCTCAGTTTATAAAATGTGACTTTTTAAGGAGTATTTTTTTGTGTGTGATTATATTCTCTCTAGGGTAGTAGCACTGTTTACCTTTTCTTGTGTATAGCTAATTGTCTCAGAAGCTGTACCATCACTCTGACATGAAGGAAACTTAAATCTTGTTTAAGACTAGAGTCAGCATTTTGAGGAAATTAGGACAGTTTAAGATCTGGTTATGTGATTATGAGTGTTTGGTCCAGGGGTTTATTCAAAAGGTGGCCTCTGGGACTTCCCTGGTGGTCTAATGGTTAAGACTCTGCCCTACCACTGCAGGGGACGTGAGTTCAATCCCTGGTTAGGGAACTAAGATCCTGCATGCTGAGGCCAAAAATAAAAGCAAATTGTGGCCTCCATTTTGGCTTTTTTATAGGGTGAAACCTTGCGTGGGGCCCATGACTTGTCACACTCAGGTAACAGATAGGCCTCCAATCACTTTTTAGTCACATTTGTGTTCTAATTTTAATTAATAAAATGACCAGCACTGAACTCTTCAAAACTGTCCTGATTAGGAGAACTCTGGGAAAAGCACCAAGAATCTGTCTCTTTACCTGGACAACAGTTGCACTGGTAGAATCTGTCTGGTTTAGCTATTTTGAAACTCTGAAATCTGTCAGAGGCTTTCAGCTTACAAGGGAAGAGTTGGAAAGTAAATTGTGGTTAAGTTTGGTCAATTTCAGCTCATAGCACAGTAGCAGCTGCTCATCTCTCGCTCCTATCACAGTGCAAGCGGCTGTACTGTATGACTAGAGCAGGTTGCACATAGTTAGCAGGAGTTGGGGTGGGCCAAAAGGGTACTGTCCTCCTAATATCAGTCAGGGGTCAGTGCTCTGGTTACTGGTTGTTGCTGCTTATCACAGAGGTGCAGACAAAGAAGTACGCAGCCCGTGTTGTATACCCCCCCCCCATCGCTGTGTTCCCCCTCCTCTTTAATTATTCTCTTTTTCCTTTTTTGGAAACCAGACATTAGAGACCAGGATGTTCAGAAGCATATAGGAGGAAAATTAAGACAGAGATTTTGCATGACTAGGGAAGGACTCGAAAAGACCCGAGAAGACTTTAAGTTTACACCTCAGGCTGATATTTGGCACAGAGATAGCCTATAATGATTAAATAATAATAATAATGGTAACCCAAAACAATAAAAATAGCAAACCTTGGGGACAGGGGAGAATCTGATTTCCAGAGTTACCACATTATTAGATTCAAATGTCCAGTGTTCAACGAAAAAGTCACAAGGCACACAAAGAAATAGGACAGTATGACCCATTCAAAGGAAAAAATTAAACACTGTCCCTGAAAAAGACCTGATGGCAGGTACACTAAATAAATACTTTAAGACAACTGTCTTAAAAATGCTCAGAGAACTTTAGGAAGATGTGGAGAAAGTCAAGACAGTAATGTATAGATAAAATGGGAATATTAATAAAGAGAGGAAAACCAAAGAAGGATCCAGAAAGAAGATTGAGAGCTGAAAACTACAACAAAAATGAAAAATTAACTAGAGGAATACAAAAACAGATTTGAGCAGGGAAATTAAGAATTGGCAAGCTTGAGGATAGGACAATGGAAATTATGGAGCCCCTGAAACAGAAAAAATGTCAAAGAAAAATGAACAGAGCCCAAGGGACATGTGGGAAACCATCAAGTGGACCAACGTGCACATTGTTGGAGTCCCAGAAGGAAGAGAGAGAAAAGGAAAGAAAAAATGACTAAAATCTCCTTAGATTTGATCAGAGACATGGTGGCTCACACTGTAAAGAATCTGCCCGCAGGGCGGGAGACTGGGTTCAATCCCTGAGTCTGGAAGATCCCCTGAAGAAGGGAATGGCAACCCACTCCAGTATCCTTGCCTGGAGGATCCCATGGACAGAGGCCTCGTGGGCTACTGTCCGTGGGGTTGCAAAGAGTTGTACAGGACTGAGCGACCTACACTTTCACTTTCACTTCATGAATACAAATATCCGAGAAGCTCAGTAGACTTCAGGTAAGATGAACTCGTACCCACACTGAGACACACTATAGTCAAACTTTCAAAAACAAAGAGAACCTTGAAAGCAGCAAGAGAGAAGTGAATCACCTCATACAAGGGACCTCGATAGGATTATAAACAGATTTAACTTCCAGAGGCCAGAAGGCAGTGGGCAGATATATTCAAAGTGCTAAATGAAAAAAAAAAAGTCAGCTAAGTCCCATATGTGGCAAAACTGTCCTTCAAAAGTGAGGGTGGAATTAAGAGATGCCAAACACGACTGAAACGATTTAGCAGCAGCAGCAGCAGCAGCAGCAGCAAGCTAAACAAAAATTGAGGGAGCTCCTTACTACTAGATGTTCCTTGCAAGTAACACTCAAGGGAGGTCTGCAAGGTGAAATGAAAGGACACTAGACAGTAACTTGAAGGCTTATGGAGAAATGTCTCAATCAAGGTAAATACATGGGCAGTTATAAAAGCTGGTGTTATCATAACAATGGTTTGTAACTGTACCTTTTATTTCCTGCATGATTTGAGAGACTGGTACATTTAAAGGAAAAAAAAACACAATTATTAATCTATAAGCTAGTATTTTCTAACTTTTGTAACTCCATATCTTATTTTCTACATAATTTAATACATTTAAAAGAATTACTAGAATTATATACATGTTTTGGGACACATGTATATAAAGATGTAATTTTGTGACATCAATGGTGGAAAGAGATAGATGGGGAAAGTTGTAAAGGAGCCATTTTTGTATACTATTGAAGTTAAGCTAAATTGAAATTAAGAGTTGGTACTTTAGGATGTTACATGTAATCCCCATGCTTATTGTGTTTAGTCACTAAGTCATGTCCGACTCTTTGTGATCCCATGGACTGCGGCCTGCTAGGCTCCTCTGCCTGTGGGATTTTCCCGGCAGGAATACTGGAGTAGGTTACCATCTTCTCCTCCAGGGGATCGTTCCTACCCAGGGATTGAATCCATTTCTTTTGCATTGGCAGGCTGATTCCTTACCACTGAGCCACCTGGGAATCCCTAAATGTAATTCTCATGTAACTAGAAAGAAAATAGCTATAGAATATACACAAAAGGGAATTGGGAAGGAACTTAAACATTTTCACTACAAAAATAAACTAAACACAAAAGAAGACTGTGATGATGGAAATGAAGGACAAAAGCTTAAGGCATATGGAAAACAAATAGCAAAATGACAGTCATAAGTCCCTTCTTATCAGTAATTACTTTAAATGTAAATGGTTAAACATTCCAATCAAAAAACAGTCAGAACAGATAAAAACACATGATCCAACTATTTGCTGTCCATAGGAAACTTACTTTTGCATCCAAAGACACAAATAGCTTAAAAGTGAAAGCATGGAAAACAATATTCCATGCAAATAGTAATCAAAAGAGAGCAAGAGTTGGCTACACAAGTATCAGAAAAAATAGACTTTAAATAAAAAAAGAGACATAGACATTATATATTTATAAAAGTTTCAATATAGAAAGAAGATATAAAATTATATATATAAACCTAATGACAGACTCAAAATTTGTGAAGCAAAAATTACTAGAGGTGAAGGAAGTAAACAGTGCTACAATAATAGTTATAGACTTCAATATCCCAGTCACAATAATGAGTAGAAAAACCAGAGAAAAGATAAAGAAATAGAGTACTTAGACAATAAACCAACCAGATCTAACAGATATCTACTAGATACAGCACTCTACCAAACAGTAGCAGTATTCACATTCTTCTCATATGCACGTGAGTCATTTTGTAAGATAGATTATGCTTGGTGACAAATTAAGCCTCAAGAGATTTTTAAAAAAATAGATATCAAAGAGTATCTTCTCCAAATATAATGGGATGAGGTTAGAAATCAATAACAAATAAAACTGGAAAATTCACAAAATTGTGGAAATTAAGCAATTTTAAACAACCAATGGATTAAGGAAGAAAATCACAAGTTAGAAGATACTTAAAGATGAGTGAAAACAAAAACATATCCTTTTGATGTGGGACAGAATAAGTGATGCTAAGGGGGATATTTATAGCTATAAATGCTTCCATTAAAAACAAGAAAAATCTTAAATCAACAACCTAACTTTGCAACTTAAGGAACTAGGAAAAGAAGAATAAACTAGACCCAAAGCTGACGGAGGGAAGCAAATGATAAGGGTTAGAGCAGAGAGAAATAGACAATGGAAAAACAATAGAGAAAAATCAGTGGAACCAAAAGTTGGTTCTTTGAAAAGATCAACAAAATTGACAAAACTTTACCCACATAGACTAAGAGGCACAAGCAACAGAGAAAAAAATAGACAAGTTGGGCTTTATGAAAACTGTTAAATTTTGTGTATCAAAGGACATATAACCTGGGAATTGTCTAGTGGTCCAGTGGTTAAGACTTTGTGCTCTCACTTTAGAGGGCCTGGGTTCAATCCCTGGTTGGGGAACTAAGATCCCACAAGCCATGTGGCATGGCCGGAAAAAGGAAAAAAAAAACATAAACCTAATACAAAGCACACACAATGGGAGAAAAATTAGCAAACCATGTATCAGATGAGGGATTAATACCAGACTATACAGAGACCTCCTAAAACTCAATAGCAGTAAACCTGATTAAAAATGGATACAGGACTTGAATAGGCATTTCTTCAAAGAAGATGTACAAATGGCCAGTAAACACATGAAAAGATAATACCACTCATCATTAGGGAAACTTAGATCAATGCTACAATGAGATACCACCTCATACCCATTAGGATGGCTACTATCAAAAAATGGAAATCAAGCACTGATGAAGTTGTGAAGAAATTAGAATCCTTATGCCTTGTTAGTGGGAATATAAAATGGTACTGTCACCGTGGGAAACAATATGGCAGTTCCTCAAAGAGCTAAAGATAGAATTATCATGTGTGTACGTGTCAGTTGCTCAGTTGTGTCTGACTCTGCAACCCCATGGACTGTAGCCCACCAGGCTCCTCTGTCCAAGGGATTCTCCAGGCAGGAGTACTGAAGTGGGTTGCCATTTCCTTCTCCAGGAATTTTCCTACGATCCAGCAATTTTACTTCTGGTTATATATCCAAAATAATTGAAAGCAAGGTTTAAACAGAATAGCAGCAATATTTTCAGAATATTCTGAAAACAGAATAGCAGCATTATTCACAATAGCTAAAATGTGGAAGGAACCCAAATGTCCATGGATGGATGAATGGATGAGCAGATGTAATCTATACATACAATGGAATATTATTCAGCCTTGAAATGGAAGGAAATTCTGACACATGTCAAAATATTGATGAACCTTGAGGACATTATGCTAGGTGAAATAAGCCAGTCACAAAATGATAAAAACTGTGATTCTATTTATAATAAATAATCTGAAAAAGTACTTAGAATGGTCAAATTCAGAGAGACAGGGACTTCCCTGGTGGTCCAGTGGTTAAGAATCTACCTTCCAGTTTAAGTGATGCAGGTTTGATGCCTGGTCAGGGATCTTAAGATTCCACCTGCCTCGGTGCAGCTAGGCCCATGAATCAGTTTATGTCTTCAGTTTTTTCTAGGCCTGGGTTCCTGAGTAGTCCCACAACTCCAGGAAATGCAGGTCATACCTCATTCCCATTAGGCAGAGGAAAGAAGCCCACCCCACTCTACCTTTCCCCATGGTAGTGTGGGGGACTCACAGTACACCTAACAGCTCTTTCCAGAAACATCTCTAATATCCAACTCCCTGACCTCTTCAGGTCCAGTGTTCTAACTCCCTCTTAATGGCGAAGCTTTGGGTTACAGCCCAGTGTTTCAGCCATTCTTTCCAAGTAGGGCTTCCGTGGTCTAGCTTTGGAATGGGGAAAGAGTTGGCTCCTATTTTGAGGGGGACTTTAAAACAGGAAGACAGAACCACACTTTAATATCTTGTTGCATATATTTATTGCTATTCCTGATTTATTGATTTTAGATATTATCTATTGATTCCTACTGTGGAGGATGAAGATATGGCCCTCTTACATCACCCCAGACCCCCACTTCTCTTCCTTCCATCCTCTCAGAACAGGTATATCATACTTTTTTGGTTAATTCAATGTGAATTATTTGCCTAATAATGAGTATGTATTATTTACTTTTAGTCAAAATGACATATGATGATGTTTCATCTGCTGTAATTTTTTCTTATTTTTTATTTTGTGAGTTTTCTGTGCTATCACCACTATTTCTCAAGTTCTCCCTGGAATTATACAACTCCTCAAAGAATTTCTTCTATATGATCGAACATCCTGTGACTTATCTCACTTTTTTCTGGAGATGTCTGTCACTGAGCCTTCCATCCCTCTGCTCTGCCTAAGCTAGTTATTCCTGCTGGATATCCGTGGCTTTGGACTTTCTTTTGTCTCTCCCCTGTTTCCCAGATCGTTTCTTTTAGGTTTACGTCTTCATTTTATTGGAGCACATCCTTCAGTAACTAAGAAACGGTTCATGGGAGGAAATATTTTAAAGAGTCTGTATATCTAAAAATGCCCTCATTCTGCTCTCACAGTTGATAACCTGGTTGGGTATAGAGTTCCAGGTTGGAGATGATTATCTTCAGCATTTTGAAAGCACTGCTTTTAGGTTTTACAGGTCCTGTTGAGAAGTCTAATTACATTTTTATTCCTAAATCTTTGAACACAGCCTGTTTTTCCATTCTTAAAGGTTTTAAGATCTATCCCAGTGTTTTGAAGTACTTAGTGCTTAATGATATAAATGCTTTTTTCATCATCTTTTGTTCTAGGTATCTGGTGCTTCCCTTCCATGTGGAAACACTTTCCAGTTTGAGGAAACATTTTTATATTATTTCTTCCTTCCTATTTTTTCTTTCTTCCAAGTCCTATTAGTTAGATATTAGACTTTCTAAATCGAGTCCCTGGTTTTGTTTTATTTTTTACTTTTTCTCCTGTTTTCTGCTTCTATATTTTTTCTTCTACTTTCCTAGAGATTTCCTCCATTTTATTTTCTAACAATTCTATTTAATTTTTAAAAATTTCTTCTATCATATTTTTAATCTCAGAGTCTTTATTGCTCTTTTCATGGATAACTATTATGACTTTTCTTGGTGGGAATATTCTCCTTTTTAGGGGAGGGGTTGAAATTTTGTTTTGCTTCCATCTCTAGTACCTTCCATTCTTTTTCCTTCTTGTTTCATGTTCACAGTTTGTCTTGGATAAATATCTTTAGGTTCATTCATATGTAAGAATAAAGTCTTAAAAACTGACTGGAATCTCTGTGTGCATGGCTGGGACTCAAGGGGTAGGTTATGAAAGGTTGTTGCTAAGCTGTGAAAGACGCTGGATTCTTGGCCTCTGGAGGAGAGGAATTCAATCCAGGGCCAGTGATGAGGCTTGATTGCTCAGAGCTTTTGTGTAATAAAGTGTTATTAAAGTATAAAAGAGATAGAGAAAGCTTCTGACATGGACATCAAAAGGGAGCAGAAAGAGTGCCCACCTGCTAGTCTTTTACAAGCTGTTTTATGTCTGTTAGAAAGCTATTAATCAGATAAGAGAGACACCTCAAGGCTGAGGGAGTTTCACCAGGCGCCTCTCCCACAATATGCATTTTTGACGTAGGATGGCCCCCAGTCATAAAACAATTGATATGAAATCAGCCCAAGGTTTGAGAAAATAAAAAAAGTTAGTCTTAGGTGGAACCGTTTTGAAGAGAGGCAAATTCCAAAGGAAATACATAGTTTCATTAACATAGCTTAAGAAAAATATTTCCATAAGAAAAATGCATTGGTTAGCTCTAGGTTTGAGAAAAGTTAAGTTCAGGTGGAACCAGGTGTTGTCATGGCAACACAGAATTTAAGAGAGACCTCCTTTTAATTTTGTATAGAGAAGGAAAAAAATCTGACCCTTGTAGTTTGTTTCCTCCTGCCGCCTAAGGGAGAGACAAGAAATGTCTGCAGCCTATTTCCTCCATTTGGAGACCCCTGGCCTTCCTGGCTGTTACCCTCTCAGTTACATTCACTGTAGGGCGACCATCTGTGAACCTGGATGTTTCACTGAAACACCTTCCAAAGTCTGGATCCATAGGTATTTTGGTGAGGGGGGCTGGGGAGGGGCAGTTCTGTTTCTCTAAAGAAAATGTGTGCTCCCCTGCATGGCTGTATGCCAGGCTGGTGTTCCTGGAGCCCAGGAATACAGCTTCTGGTCTGTGGGCTGGCTTCATCTGTTTGCACTGCAGTGCTTCGCCTTCATCCTTCACTCACCCCACCATCCCAGGACCTAGAACCTCTCTGGTTAAGTTTTTTTTAGGAGAATAATCTCTCCTTTCCTCCTCGAGGGAGAGTGGTGGTATTTTCCGGTTTCCTGGAATAGGTGAGAGGACCTGGACTTGAACAGGTCTCTTCTTGCCCGCCACCTTCTGCCACACCTGGTGCTTCCAGGTCCTGGCTCTTGTGGGGACTCTGAGGTCAGCCTCACTTCTTTCTCCTTGTTACCTCCTCTGCTGGCGTTCGGCATTCAGCTCTGTTAGCTTCTCCTTTATCTCCTTTCCTTCTAAAGATGCATTAACATTTCTAATTTAATGAACATTTCTAATTTAACATTTAACATATCTAATTAGAAAGAACATTTCTTTCTAATTTAAAGAACATTTCATTTCTTTCTTGGGCTTATGTTTCTTTTTACTGTTATTATTCCTTTGCTCTCATTTAAGAGATGTTTGGAGAAGGATATGTGTTCAGTCTACCACAGATTAATAATCTATTATATTTTCATGTAATTATGTGGGTACACAACACATACACACACACAAACATATAAATATATCCCAATGATCCAAAGATGAACAGTGAAAATATCTCCCTTTTACCTTGTCCTTCGGTCCCTCCGCTGATATAATCTCCCTTTACCTTGTTCTTCAGTCCCTCAACAGAAGTGCCCACAGTTACCAGTTGCTTGCATATGTCTTTCCAAAAAAGTTTATACACCCATTCACATTGATACATAAAAAGCATCTAAGTAGAGATGATGGATTTTATTTTAAATCAAGAAAGAAATTTTTTCACATACCCCTGAAGACTGTTTATGTTTTCAGTAAAGGGCAGTGCTTACCCCAAAGACATGAATCTCTTTGAGGTGAATTTCAGGGCCCACTGCCGGTGTAGATGCAGCGTTAGGGGGCCTTTCAAGTGCCCTGTGTAGTAGCCACCTGCACCAAGGCCAGCCATGGGTGTCTCTGAGAAGCACGTACATGGGACAGTTGTTGGTGACCCTCTCCCACTTCTTGTGTGACTTTATCATCCCTGTCTTCTTTACTTTTGGCCTTTGTATTTCTTCCCGTTTTCACCCTTTCCCCTCTAGATGTATGTAGCCGACTCATGGCTTCCATGTCTGGCCCGTGGAGCTAAGGGATACCCCTAATCTGGCTGCCTTTTTTGGGTTTTAAGAATCAATTGGAACCCCAGACAGGTATGCTTTCATCGCACCCCTAGTTGAATAGATTTTATCGGGAAATACAGCCGAGGCCTCCCCAGGTCTTTCGGGTGGGTTGCTTGACTTGATAGTCCAGGGCCGTGACGTCACTATGACTCTTTGTCCCCGCAACAGGGCCTGCTGCTGCCAAACCAGACCTGATCTCAAAACTGGAGCGGAGAGCTGCACCCTGGATCAGGGACCCACATAGGCCAAAGTGCGGGAAAGGCCGTCCTCCTCCAGGTGGGTCTTGACCTGCTGAGCGCTTGAAGGGTCTGTCCGGGGGCCAGCCAGCTACAGCATGCCACACAGTATTAGTTTAGCCACACTTGGGTGAATCTGTTGTACATGGGGCCCTGTGTTAGGCCCTGGGTAGAAAAACATGAATATGAAACTAACCCTGCCTTCAGAGCATAGAATAATCTGAGAAACTGGGACTGTTCGGGAAAAGTAAGGAGCTTGGATGAGTGGAGGTGAAACCGGGGTGGTGTGGTAGAGCTGATGGGGGAGATACGTGGTGGCACTGGTCACGAGGAGCCATGTGACCCCCAGGCTGTGAGCCTGTCCGTCAGTAACTTATTGGCCCCTAGCTACTGTGTATACCTCTACGCCCCCTATGTTTCTCAGGCTAATTAGAAGACTTATGGATGTTTACCCTCATTTCTTTTTGGTGCCTCGAAAGAAGATTAAGACCATCCAACAGCATCTATGGCCAAGGTGGTTAATTAAGCTTATGAGCATCTAATGTCACGTGATCCCAGGGCAGCTGTGTGGGTAGAGAAGGGGCGGCTGGCTGAAGCAACCATGAGGATTAGCACATAACCTGTGGGGAGCCAGACTGACTTTCAGAGAAAATAATGGGAAAGGGTTTCAAGAGAAGCCACTCCTGGGAAGATCCCCTGGAGAAGGGGACGGCTACCCACTCCAGTATTCTAGCCTGGAGAATTCCATGGACTGTGTAGTCCATGGGGTCGCAAAGAGTCCAACACGACTGAGCGACTTTCACTTTTCACTTTCTGATTTCTAGAAAGGTGGAGCCCATCCATCTTCTCTGCTTTGCATAAGGGGTACCTACTGAATTGGGGTGTCTTAGCTGATAGGAAGCTGCAGAGTCCTGGGCAGCAAAACCAAGCACAGTCTGATTTGCCCCAAAGGGAAAAAGAAGACGGTGGCCGTTAGAGAGGCGCACACACAGGCCTCGGCTGTAGAGTCCACGTGGCTTCCAGTTCCTTCCGTGGAGACGTGTACCTCCTACTGCAGGCCCCGCCTTTGTGAGGCAGACGGACAGGCCAAAATCAAAAGGACTTACAGACCCCGATCAATTCAGAGGTCGTGGTTTGGGCAGTTCCCATGGTTAGTGATGGACCCCAAAGAGAACAAGCTCTTCTGCTCAGCTTGCAAAGAAAGGCCTAGTCTCCACGACAGTTCATCCCGGCTGGTCCGTGGCTACACAGGCCCTTTCAAAGTGGAGACTTTAAAGTACCACGAAGTCAGCAAAGCACACAAGCTCTGTGTCAACACTGTGGAAGTCAGGGAGGACGCCCTGCACGCCGCCGTGGTCCCTGAGATCTCCAGTGACCTGATGGCTAACATGGAGCACTTTTTCCACGCCGCCTACTCGATCGCGTACCACTCGAGGCCCCTGAACGACTTTGAGAAGATCCTGCAGCTCCTCCAGAGCACGGGGACCATGATTTTGGGCAAGTACCGAAACCGTACCGCCTGCACGCAGTTCATCAAGTGCATCTCCGAGACTCTGAAGAAGGAGATCCTGGAGGACGTGCGCAACTCTCCGTGCCTGAGCGTGCTGCTGGACGGCGCCACAGACGCCTCTGACCAGTCCTGTGTGGGCATCTACCTGCGCTACTTGAAGGGGACAGAGGTGAAGGAGTCTTACCTCACGCTGGCCCCCCTCCACAGCGAGACGGCCGACGGATACTTCGAGACAATCATCTCGGCCCTGGACGAGCTGGACATCCCCTTCCGGAAGCCGGGCTGGGTGGTGGGCCTGGGAACTGACGGCTCCGCCCCGCTGCGCTGTGGGGGAGGCCTGGTGGAGAAGCTGCAGGAGATCCTGCCCCGGCTGCTGCTGGTGCACTGCGTGGCCCACCGGCTCCCCCTGGCCGTGGTGGATGCCTGTGGGGGCATCGGCCTGGTCAAGAAGTGTGACCGGCACATCCGAACTGTCTTCAAGTTCTACCAGTCCTCCAACAAGAGGCTGAACGAGCTGCAGGAAGGCGCGGCTCCCCTGGAGCAGGAAATGGTCCGCCTGAAGGACCTGAATGCAGTCAGGTGGGTGGCCAGCGAGAGACGCACGCTGAACGCACTCACCCTGAGCTGGCCCGCCCTGGCCAGGCACCTCCAGAGCGTGGCGGATGCGGGTGGGCAGGTTGGGCACAGGGCCCAAGGCATGCTGAAGCTGGTGAAAGGCTTCCACTTCCTCAAGTTCTGCCACTTCCTCTTGGACTTCCTGAGCCTCTACCGGCCTCTGTCCGAGGTATGCCAGAAGGAGATCGTGCTGATCACCGAGGTGAACACCATGCTGGGGCGAGCCTACTTGGCACTGGAGACCCTCCGTCACCGGGCAGGCCCCAAAGAGGAAGAGTTCAATGCCAGCTTCAGGGACGGGCGGCTCCACGGCATCGTGCTGGAGAGGACTGAGACAGCAGAACAGCGGTTCCAGGCAGACAGGGAGAGAGTGGTCTTGACGGGGATCGAATACCTCCAGCGGAGGTTTGATGCCGACCGTCCCCCACAGCTCAGGAACATGGAGGTGTTTGACACCAAGGCCTGGCCAAGTGGGATGGCCCTGGCCAGTTTCGGAAATGACGACATCCTGACCCTGGCCAGGTATTTTGAGCTCTCGCTGCCCCCAGGATACAGTGAGCAGGCACTGCTGGAGGAGTGGCTGGGCCTGAAGGCCGCGGCCCAGAACCTGCCATTCTCCATGCTGTGTGAGTATGTGCTGGCCCGACACCGCTGCTTCCCCCTGCTCAGCCAGCTCCTGGCCCTGGTGGTCTGTGTGCCCGTCTCCACTGCCTGCTGTGAGCGTGGATTCAGTGCCATGAACCGGATCAGGACCGACGAGAGGACCAAGCTCTCCAACGAGGTGATCAACATGCTCATGATGACGGCCGTGAACGGTGTGGCGGTCACAGAGTATGACCCCCAGCCGGCCATCCAGCACTGGTACCTGACCTCCTCAGGGCGGCGGTTCAGCCACGTCTGCACCTGTGCCCCGGTGCCACCCCGCTCCCACACAAGTAAGTATGCATGGCAGAGCTCCTAGATGCAGGGATGCCAAAGAGGAGAACTTCAGCTTCCCAGCCCTGCCCTGAGCGGACAGCCTGGTAGATTCCACTCAAGTCAGCCGTCACCACAGGCTTGCTCTAAGGAGTCACGTGCTCAACTGTTTGCTAGACTAGTGGGTGCTCAGGACAGGTCACCTTAATAATTCAGCTAGACAGACTGGGCACCCACACTGCAGGCCGCAGGGCGCAGCGCTAAGAGCAGGAAGTTCCAGAGCCAGGCTGCCCAGGTTCAAGTTCTAGTCATGCTGCTAACTAGCACGTGACCTCGGGCAACGTAATCTCGCTGTACTTTGGCTTTTCATCTGTAAAGTGAATTAATAACTCTGGGAGATGGAAAGGGACAGGGAAACCTAGAGTGCTGCAGTCCATGGAGTTGTGAAAAGTCGTATACAACTTGGTGACTGCAAGAAGATCAACAAGAAAGGTGCTTAGAACAGCATCTGGCGAGCAACACCCATGGTGTTCGTTAAAGGTTCAGCTATGACCAGGACTAACTTGAGGACTGGACGAGTGAGGGCAGGGACACCACCTTGTCATGGGCTGTGGGGACCCTGTTTGCAGCAGGAAGAGGTCAGTGCAGGTCAGAGGGGCCGTGAGACCGTGCTGCATGGAGGAGAAGGTTAGGGGTTTCAGGCAGGGGAGGGGTCCATGAGGAGAGCCTCTCAACTCACCTGGAGGGCTGGGCCAGGACTAGATTTGAGGGGAAATGATATTATCCTGGAGGCCCAGTTACTGAAAGTCTTAAGCAAGAAATTTTCCTCTTTTCAAGAAGTCACTGAACAAAGAAAACCAGAGCTTCTCCAGGCTGTGCACGGGTCTCTGTCCTGTCGCCTCCACTCTCACTCTGTCTCGGGGTCTGCGGTCATCAGCAGTGGACTGGCCTCAGGGTTGACAGAGGCTCCATGGGAAGCAGGGTGGCCCTGGGCCTGCAGCTGGGCAGGGGGTGCAGGGAGGTGGGAGGTAGAAGTGGGGAGAAGGAGAGGGTGCTTCTGAGATAGTATCCTTCACCCAGCATCTGTTGAACAAGTTACTCTTTGAGCTTGGCCCCCAGGGGTGGAGGAGAAGGGGCCCTCATCCGGGCCCTTCTGCAGGTTGTAATCACAGGGCGATGGGACTGTACCTCTGAAGCAGAGAACCCAGCCAGATTTTATATAACAAAGCCTTCCTCCCCAGGCAGTTTCTCAGCCTCAGCACTGTGGACATTCGGGGCCAGATAGTTCTTCGTTGTGGGGGCCCGTCCTGTGCTTGGCCAACCCTGACTTGCCCATTACACACCCACTGGTTACCAGCAGTACCTTCCCGGTTGTAGGAATCAGAAACGTCTCCCTCCAGACTCTGCCTAGGGTCCCCTGGGGGCAGAATCGCCTGTGAGCTCCGCTGCCCTCGGGTGGAAGTCTGCAGATTGGGACTTGCTGGAGCCCTGGAGAGCCATCCTCGTCTGCCTCCAGTCTGTTTTGCCAGGGGCTACTCACCCAGCCTCCCTCGGGCGCAGCTGGATGTGGGGGGGATGGATTATCACCTGAACTGTTCTCTCCTGCTCACTGTGCCTTCTCTCTTCTCCCACACGAGGGGCGGGGCTCAGGAAGAAGACTGGCGCATTCTGCAGGGAGGAGCCCACCACCCAGAAGCCTCCGGGCCTGTTCTGCAGGGAACCGATGGAGATCCTGACGGCCTGCGTCCCGGAGCCTCCTGAGAGGCTCCCGTGTCCCCTCCTTGGCCAGGAGGCCCCAGGCTGTCCTGCCAAAGAGCTTCTGTAGTAGGAGCAGGAATCTGAAGGGTTCACTCCTTGGAGGCCCCTGCTGCCCTGGCCCCGTGATCGTGGTGACAGGCCCTGGGATTCGAGGCCACCCGAATCTTCACTGGGTGGGACTCTGAGCACCGGGAGGTGGGCAGTGACAAGGCAGTTAAAGCCACACCCCGAAGAGGCAGGGGGTCAGGAGGTACACAGCCTGTTTCCCAGGGCCCTTCTCCAGGCCCAGGGGGACCTCACAGCACTTAAATATGTACAGAGGTTCTATCTCAAGCTCACTTTCTTGGTGCTTCAGCACGTAATTCCATCACGAAATCCCCAGCTTCTTGTGGCAAGAAGACTTTTCTGAAGTGGGAATGACAGCTGAGGGAAGGGGCTTGAAGGAGCACTCTGGCCCCTGGGTAGTTGGGGAGAATCCAGGGGGCCGCCCACAGCCTGAGGGATGAGGTGAGGGCAGAGGGTGAGCAGGACTGGGGCCGGCCTGGCTCCGGGCTCTGTCCCCTTGGCTCCACAGAAGCAGGGAAGCCTCAACCTCACATGGGAGACCTGCCTCAGAGGCTGTCTCTGCCTCGCCGCGGGGCCGGCCTCTGGGATGCAGCAGGCAGAACCCCTGCACCCTGAGCAGCCAACAGCTCCTGGACGGGAGGAGTGTCTCCCTGGAGGGGCCTGGTGCTTCCCACCAGTCCAGCCCCTGTATCATGCCAAGCCCTGGATTTCTGCGGAGCAGAGCGTAAGGACGAGTTTGCACTTGGGGGGCTTGGGATCCAGCCCCAGCTCTGCTTCAGGCAGTGGGTCAACCGTGATGGCCCCCTCCCTGTCTCCTGTGCCTTCCCGTCTCTATCTGTGAAACGGCGGCAGAGAAGCCAAGTGCCTGTCAGTGCCCGGCCTCTGTGGGACTGCTGGCTGACAACTCCTCTGCGGGCAAAGACCGGCCTCAGGAGGCAGAGTGGACTTGGCTGTCATCAGCTCCTGTCCCTATCCCTTGCCACCGATGTCCTTATTGTGGGAGGAGGTGCCCTCAGCATAATGGTCTAGTCCATTCTTCCCAGAGGTACTCTGGGGACCAGCCTGGGAATCAATAGGGGCGTTGGTTTAAATGTTTCAACACACACACCCCTGATCAGCTCCCTGGGCCTGTTTCCCACAGGCCCCCCAGGAACTTCATGGGCTCACTGAAGCCTGAGAAGACCACCCCGGCGGCACAGAGGGTGTCCCACACGATTCGGTTCCCCTTGCCTCTCCCCGTCTCCCTTTCCACCCGGAAGTAAGGCATGTTTCCTTCCAGGGCAGCTGCCCTGTGGAGGCCTAGGTTGCTTGTCTGCCTGAGGACGACGTGGTATCTGCCTCCTGCCTTCCTTCCCACAGGTGGGAAACCAGGGGAGCTTGGAGGGAAGGTTTCTGCCTTTCTCTGGCTTTAGACAGGCAAGAAGCAGCACTCCGTCCTAGCTTGCTGCCGGGCCCCAGATGGTGTCCCTGCTCTGTGCTTCAGGCCCAAGCAGTCTGCCCCCCGAGCAGACCCTGGAAGGGTGCTGAGAGCCCCTGAGATGTTGGTACCGAGTGCCTCATGGGCAGAACCTATGGTTCCCAGTGTTCCTAACTCTGCCTTACCGCCATCACTTTCCTGTTTTCTTCAACTTTGAGCCAAGAATTTTGTTCTCGCTTCCTGCTTTTTAACCTGTGGCACTGTCTCCAGCGCTGTGTCCTGGGGGCTGAGCTGTACCGTGAGCCCTTCGAGCTCTGGCTGCGCCACTGTCCACGCAGCCAAGATGGGAGCCCAGGCCTCCCGACCCATTCACATGGGGCTCTACAGGGAGTTGAGGAATCCGTCCTCGGCTACTTGCCGAGGGTATGAATTGGTGGGGTGGAAGAGAGAAGGGCCCTTTCAAGTGGGGCTTTTATAGCTCCCACCTGACCTGTCGGGATTCCCATTGCGTGACGTTCCCGCAGCATCCTCCCCGTGGCAACTAACGTCTTTTAAGATTCCTCAGAGCAAGAGACTAGTCCTGCGAGCACCAATGTGGTGAGCGCCACTGCACAAACCCCACGTGTAGCGGAGGCCCGCCAGAGCTGCCCCTGCCCCTCCACACCTGTGCTCTGAGGAAGCCTCCAGGGCCAGCTGTGAGGAACTTGGGCCCCTTGGGCCAGGGGACTGCTGAAAATGCTGTTTATCATGGGAGGTTATGGTGCACATTTCCTCAAGGAGCACAGCCATGCTCTGGCTCCCCTCTGTTAGCTCATGGAAGAGGACGCTGGCCATTTTGGGGAGGCCCTCAGGGCCGAAGCATGGAGAGACCCCCCCCCCNTGGACTTAGCAGAGCACACAGTGCTGTGCAACCTAAGGACCACAGGGAAAAGCTAATGGGGACACCAGAATTTGACCTTGGGCGCGCTGCACCCTTCGGGCCAGTCCTCAGATTTCCTGTGCTCAGGAAGCATCTCGGGAGCTTGTCAAACACGCAGATGTGATGTGAGTTTAGGAACAAGCTTCTTATTGTGGGTCTGGGGGTCCCACTTTGAGAAACATCTGACACAGATCTATATCGGCTCTCTTGTGCGCCACCTGCAGGAAGACATAGGTACTGAACCCCCAGGAAGGGAGGGGTTAGAAATTCTAGCACCTGCCCCAGGGTCAGACTGAGCTAATGGGCAGAGGTAGGATGAAAACCAAGGACCACAGTCAGATTGCTCATCCTCTGAACTCTGTTCTAGACCCGTGGTTCTTAATTGTAGGGTGCATCAAAATCACCTGGAGGACTTGTTAAAACAGGGATGTCTGGGCTGGAAAATTCTCAGGTAACGCTGATGCTGGGAGTCTGGGGCCATGCTTTAATAACTGCTGCTCTCGATCCACACATCTGCGACCAGGCCCTTTCACACTCACAGCCACACCCAGGGCACCTGTTCACCTTTGCCTCATCTGTGTGTTTACTGAGCACTGGTGCCTCCACTCCACCAAAGACCTATATCCTGAAACCCCTCACTCTTTCCTCCCGTTGTTTGCTGGGAGCCCCTGGGAGGGTCTTCTTTGTCCTGGATTACCTCTCTTCCCAATTTACCATTCAGGAAACTAAATCTAAAGAAGCTTTTGCCAATATGGGGAAAACTCATTCAGGGGAGTCAAGGAGATCCAGCTCTTCTGTCCAAAGCAGCCCGATTCAAGCTGAAGATCTCAGTCTGCCTCAGAAAAATTCAGCCCAGGGGGTTGTATTATTACACGTATATTGCAGATGAGGAAACAGAGATTGGGAGAGTATCTTTGGCCCCACAAAGGCAAGTAGCTCAGGAGAGAAGGCGGCTCCAGATATTCCAGGGGAGTCATCGTTCAGCTTTGTATTTCCTTGTTTCCCTCTGGGTTCATCTCCCTTCTTTCTCCTTAATTCACTGATCCAGTTAGTGCTCTTAGGTTTGACACATCTGAAATGTCTTTCTTTTGTCCTCTTGCTTGAATGTCAGTTTACCTGGGTTCAGAATTCTAGATTGAGTCTACAGCCATAACACCCTAAATGCACCTGATCTTGTCAGAATTCTAGATTGTAAGTTATCTTTCTTTATACCTAAAAAATGTGTTTTATTATGCTATAAAGTATCAGTAAAGACAACTTTATTATTCAATTGCTCTTGTCACCAAAGTATCAGATTTTAAAAAAAATTTGAAATGCATGCATGCTTCACGGATCTGGCTACACAGCTACTTAATTTTACTTATTTGTGCCTATATTTTCACTTAACACAATTTTTAAAAATAACATTTTCCTAATTATTATAAATAATAATAAAGTGTTGTACTCAGTTATCAGCAAATCTGGAAAACTCAGCAGTGGCCACAAGAGTAGAAAGGTCAGTTTTCATTCCAGTCCCAAAGGAAGGCAATGCTGAATAATGCTCAAATGACCATACAGTTGTGCTCGTTTCACATGAAAGCAAAGTAATGCTCAAAATCCTTCAAGCTAGGCTTCAACAATATGTGAAGCAAGAACTTCCAGATGTTGAAGCTGGATTTCGAAAAGGCAGAGGAACCAGAGATTGCCAACATGCATTGGATCATAGAAAAAGCAAGGGAATTCCTGACGAACATCTACTTCTGCTTCATTGACTAGTCTAAAGCCTTTTACTGTGCGGATCACAACAAACTGTGGAAAATTCTTAAAGAGATGGGAATACCAGACCACCTTACCTGTCTCCTGAGAAACCTGTATTCAGGTCAAGAAGCAACAGTTAGAGTGAAAAAAAAAAAAAACTGGCTTAAAACTCAACATTCTAAAAAACTAAGGTTTTAGCATCCAGTCCCATCACTTCATGATACATAGATGGGGTAAAAATGGAAACAGTGACAGACTTTATCTCCTTGGGCTCCAAAATCACTGCAGATAATGACTGTAGCCACAACATTAAAAGACATTTGGTCCTTGGAAGGAAAGCTGTGACAAACCTAGACAGCATATTAAAAAGCAGAACATCACTTTGCCAACAAAGGTCTGTATAGCTGAAGCTATGGTTTCTTCAGTAGTCATTTCTGGATGTGAGAGTTGGACCGTAGAAGGCTGAGCGCCAAAGAATTAATGGTTTTGAATTGTGATTGCTGGAGAAGACTCTTGAGAGTCCCTTGGACTACAAGGAGATCAAACCAGTGAACCCTAAAGGAAATCAACCCTGAATATTCATTGAAAGGACTGATGCTGAAGCTGAAGCTCCAGTACTTGGCCACCTGATCCAAAGAGCTGACTCACTGGAAAAGACCTTGATGCTGAGAAAGACTGAGGAGAGGAGGAGAAGGGGACGACAGAGGATGAGATGGTTGGATGGCATCACTGACTCACCATACATGAGTTTGAGCAAACTTGGGGAGATGGTGAAGGACAGGGAAGCCTGGTGTGCTGCAATCCGTGCAGTTGCAAAGAGTCAGACACAGCTTAGCGACTGAGGAACAACGATAATAAAGCAATAAAAAGGTATAAACCCACAGGACAAAAAGTATATGGATGAGATCATTAGTTTCACCTGGAAGAAAAAAACAAAACAGCTGACATAGTCTGAAATCATCCAAGAAGTAAGCACTTCTGTGGGAGGTGCAGGGGAGGTTGGAGACCAGAGGGTGTTACTGAGGGATGCTGTTCTACAGGTTCCCACTGGCTGTTGGAGAATGGATGGTGATTGCCTCAACTGCATACCTGGGTGTTATGACATAGTGAATTGGTTGGTGCTAGTTCACAATCTAGAATGGCCTGGGGGTATAGCTCAGGGGTAGAGCATTTGACTGCAGATCAAGAGGTCCCCGGTTCAAATCCGGGTGCCCCCTGCTGATTTTCTTTCCATCTCGAGGCCACATACGTGGTCACTGTAGATTACTGGTCACTGTAGATTAATGGTCACTGTAGATTACTGGTCACTGTAGATTAGATCTCAGTACCATCAACCTTCACCTCCACGCCCAAGCCCGCTTGCTGGGAGGCATTTTAAATTAGGCTACTTTCCTCTAGGGGGGCTTAGCAAACAGAACATGGAAGGAGTAAGGAGAGGAGAGGAAAGGAAGGAAAGGTCATCTTCTGACTCAGGAAATGGTTGGAAGTTTTCCTCAACCAGCGTTAGAGGCTTTGTCTTGACCCTCAGAGCTGTGTGTGTTTGGTCAGCTCTTCCAATTGCTATTTATATTATTATTTCTCTTTTCAAGTGAGTTAGGCAGGAGCCAACTGAAAGAGTCAGTTGCCAAAGAGTCAGACACGACTGAAGCGACTTAGCACAGACATATGATTATCAAAGCCAGTGCCCTTGACAGGGCCAGGAGCAAGGAGGGAGAGGGTGGGAAGAAGACCTGGTGGGAAAGTCGTGCTTCTGCCAGGGGGCAGTCCCCCAGGTTCTGGAAGCCATAAACATCTGGGTGACTGGCTGTGCTATGAGTGGAAAGGTGCATTTTGGATAATAATGGCTCCCAGTTAGATCATGTAAACACAGATCACGAGGTCTCTGACTCATAATCCAAGTAACCCTGCTGCTGTCACTTTAAAAAATTAAGACTTTATTTTTCAGAGTAGTTTTAATTTTACAGAAAAATGAGCAGAAAGTACAGAGAGCTCCCTTCATCCCCTCACCCAGGTGCCCCATTATTAAATTTTATATCAGTGTTGTTGTTGTCCAGTTGTCCAGTCATGCCTCTTTGCCACCTCATGGACTGCAGCACACCAGGCTTCCCTGTCCATCACCATCTCCCGGAGCTTGCTCAAACTCATGTCCATTGAGTCGGTGATGCCATCCAACCATCTCATCCTCTGTGGTCCCCTTCTCCTTCTGCCTTTAGTCTTTCCCAGCATCAGGGTCTTTTCCAATGAATCAAGTCTTCACATCAGGTCAAAGTATTGGAGCTTCAGCGTCAGTCCTTCCAATGACCTTCCAATGAATATTCAGGACTGATTTCCTTCAGGATTGACTGGTTTGATTTCCTTGCAGTCCAAGGGACTCTCAAGAGTCTTCTCCAACACCACAGTTCAAAAGCATCAATTCTTCAGTGCTCAGCCTTCTTTATGATCCAATTCTCACATCTGTACATGACTACTGGAAAAACACAGATTTGACTAGAAGGACTTTTGTTGGCAAAGTAATGTCTCTGCTTTTTAATATGCTGTCTAGGTTTGTCATAGCTTTTCTTCCAAGGAGCAAGTGTCTTTTAATTTCATGGCTGCAGTCACCATCTGCAGTGATTTGGGAACCCAAGAAAAGAAAGTCTGTCACTGTTTCCAGTGTTTCCCCATCCATTTGCCATGAAGTGATAATCTTCATTTTTTGAATGTTTAGTTTTAAGCCAGCTTTTTCACTCTCCTCTTTCACCCTCTTCAAGAGGCTCTTCAGTTCTTCTTTGCTTTCTGCCATAAGGGTGGTGTCATCTTCATATTTGAGGTTATTGATATTTCTCCCAGCAGTCTTGATTCCAGCTTGTGCTTCATCCACTCTGGCATTTCACATGATATACTCCACATATATGTTAAATAAGTATTGTGACTATATACAGTGTTGACTTACTCCTTTCCCAGTTTGAAACCAGTTGGTTGTTCCCTGTCCAGTTCTAAGTGTTGCTTCTTGACCGCATACAGATTTCTCAGGAGGCAGGTAAGGTGGTCTGGTATCCCCATCTCTTGAAGAATTTTCCAGTTTGTTGTGATCCACACAGTCAAAGGCTTTGGAATAGTCAGTAAAGCACAGGTAGATGTTTTTCTGGAATTCTCTTGCTTTTTCTATAATCCAGTGGATGTTGGCAATTTGATCTCTGGCTCCTCTGTGTGTGGGGGTGATGGTGGTCAGATCAGACAGTGCCATCTCTACTACTGGTCTTTGAAACGTTGTTAAGAAATTTTGGAGAAAATATCTGCAGTGCATATATCCAGAATATATAATGAACTGAGCCAAATATAAATATATACAGAATTCAACAGTAAGACAAACCCAATGTTTTAAAGTAGGGAAAGAATTTACAACCACCCTTGACAAAAGAAGACGTACAAATGGCAAATAAGCACCTGAAAATGTAATCAACAATATTATTCACCTGGAAATGCAAATGACTAAAATGAAAAGGGCTGACAATAAAGTGTTGATGAGGATTTGGAGGCAATTTGAACATTGTTCCTAGGAATATAAAATGGCACAAACACTTTGGAGAATAGTTTGGCAGTTTCTTACAGAGTTAAGCATGATTCACCATAGACCCCACCATGGTCATTCCGATCTTACCAAAGATAAATGAAACCTCTACCCTCACAAAGCCAGGTCTGTTCATAGCAGTTTTATTTGTGATATCCTAAAACTGAAAAGAATCCAAGTCTTCAAAAGGATAAATGGGTAAACAAAGTATGCTACATTCATATAAAGGAATTCTACTCAGCAATAAAAATGAATGAGTTCCTGATTCATACATCAGCATGGCTGAATCCCAGAAACATTGCATTAAGCCTAAGAGGCTATACATAAACTGCATAGTGTGTAGTGCCATCTTTATGACGTATTAGGAAATGTAAACCTAGTCTTTCATGACAGATGGCATATTAGCTCTTACCTGGGGCACAGGGTGGAACGTTCATTGGGAGAAGGTGAAGTGGTTTATTACTTTATTATTACTGGATGTGTGTCTGGATAGAAATATCTTATACCGTGATTGCAAAGGTGGTTCTGCAGGTGAACAAATTTGTCAAAATCCACTGCAATGCACACTTAAAATTGGGACATTGAATGGATCTAAATCCTACCTTAAAAAACCATATTTGTATTCCTGTAGGGAGAGACTATTAGTATAGAATAGAAATGCATTAGAACATGGAGCCTAGGAATAGATCCCTATATGGGATCTATGGGAATGAAAGAAGGCGGGGGTGAGGGGCAGAAGTAATCAGCGAGGAAGCAATACACACTGCAGGAGGANGCAGATCAAGAGGTCCCCGGTTCAAATCCGGGTGCCCCCTGCTGATTTTCTTTCCATCTCGAGGCCACATACGTGGTCACTGTAGATTACTGGTCACTGTAGATTAATGGTCACTGTAGATTACTGGTCACTGTAGATTAGATCTCAGTACCATCAACCTTCACCTCCACGCCCAAGCCCGCTTGCTGGGAGGCATTTTAAATTAGGCTACTTTCCTCTAGGGGGGCTTAGCAAACAGAACATGGAAGGAGTAAGGAGAGGAGAGGAAAGGAAGGAAAGGTCATCTTCTGACTCAGGAAATGGTTGGAAGTTTTCCTCAACCAGCGTTAGAGGCTTTGTCTTGACCCTCAGAGCTGTGTGTGTTTGGTCAGCTCTTCCAATTGCTATTTATATTATTATTTCTCTTTTCAAGTGAGTTAGGCAGGAGCCAACTGAAAGAGTCAGTTGCCAAAGAGTCAGACACGACTGAAGCGACTTAGCACAGACATATGATTATCAAAGCCAGTGCCCTTGACAGGGCCAGGAGCAAGGAGGGAGAGGGTGGGAAGAAGACCTGGTGGGAAAGTCGTGCTTCTGCCAGGGGGCAGTCCCCCAGGTTCTGGAAGCCATAAACATCTGGGTGACTGGCTGTGCTATGAGTGGAAAGGTGCATTTTGGATAATAATGGCTCCCAGTTAGATCATGTAAACACAGATCACGAGGTCTCTGACTCATAATCCAAGTAACCCTGCTGCTGTCACTTTAAAAAATTAAGACTTTATTTTTCAGAGTAGTTTTAATTTTACAGAAAAATGAGCAGAAAGTACAGAGAGCTCCCTTCATCCCCTCACCCAGGTGCCCCATTATTAAATTTTATATCAGTGTTGTTGTTGTCCAGTTGTCCAGTCATGCCTCTTTGCCACCTCATGGACTGCAGCACACCAGGCTTCCCTGTCCATCACCATCTCCCGGAGCTTGCTCAAACTCATGTCCATTGAGTCGGTGATGCCATCCAACCATCTCATCCTCTGTGGTCCCCTTCTCCTTCTGCCTTTAGTCTTTCCCAGCATCAGGGTCTTTTCCAATGAATCAAGTCTTCACATCAGGTCAAAGTATTGGAGCTTCAGCGTCAGTCCTTCCAATGACCTTCCAATGAATATTCAGGACTGATTTCCTTCAGGATTGACTGGTTTGATTTCCTTGCAGTCCAAGGGACTCTCAAGAGTCTTCTCCAACACCACAGTTCAAAAGCATCAATTCTTCAGTGCTCAGCCTTCTTTATGATCCAATTCTCACATCTGTACATGACTACTGGAAAAACACAGATTTGACTAGAAGGACTTTTGTTGGCAAAGTAATGTCTCTGCTTTTTAATATGCTGTCTAGGTTTGTCATAGCTTTTCTTCCAAGGAGCAAGTGTCTTTTAATTTCATGGCTGCAGTCACCATCTGCAGTGATTTGGGAACCCAAGAAAAGAAAGTCTGTCACTGTTTCCAGTGTTTCCCCATCCATTTGCCATGAAGTGATAATCTTCATTTTTTGAATGTTTAGTTTTAAGCCAGCTTTTTCACTCTCCTCTTTCACCCTCTTCAAGAGGCTCTTCAGTTCTTCTTTGCTTTCTGCCATAAGGGTGGTGTCATCTTCATATTTGAGGTTATTGATATTTCTCCCAGCAGTCTTGATTCCAGCTTGTGCTTCATCCACTCTGGCATTTCACATGATATACTCCACATATATGTTAAATAAGTATTGTGACTATATACAGTGTTGACTTACTCCTTTCCCAGTTTGAAACCAGTTGGTTGTTCCCTGTCCAGTTCTAAGTGTTGCTTCTTGACCGCATACAGATTTCTCAGGAGGCAGGTAAGGTGGTCTGGTATCCCCATCTCTTGAAGAATTTTCCAGTTTGTTGTGATCCACACAGTCAAAGGCTTTGGAATAGTCAGTAAAGCACAGGTAGATGTTTTTCTGGAATTCTCTTGCTTTTTCTATAATCCAGTGGATGTTGGCAATTTGATCTCTGGCTCCTCTGTGTGTGGGGGTGATGGTGGTCAGATCAGACAGTGCCATCTCTACTACTGGTCTTTGAAACGTTGTTAAGAAATTTTGGAGAAAATATCTGCAGTGCATATATCCAGAATATATAATGAACTGAGCCAAATATAAATATATACAGAATTCAACAGTAAGACAAACCCAATGTTTTAAAGTAGGGAAAGAATTTACAACCACCCTTGACAAAAGAAGACGTACAAATGGCAAATAAGCACCTGAAAATGTAATCACCAATATTATTCACCTGGAAATGCAAATGACTAAAATGAAAAGGGCTGACAATAAAGTGTTGATGAGGATTTGGAGGCAATTTGAACATTGTTCCTAGGAATATAAAATGGCACAAACACTTTGGAGAATAGTTTGGCAGTTTCTTACAGAGTTAAGCATGATTCACCATAGACCCCACCATGGTCATTCCGATCTTACCAAAGATAAATGAAACCTCTACCCTCACAAAGCCAGGTCTGTTCATAGCAGTTTTATTTGTGATATCCTAAAACTGAAAAGAATCCAAGTCTTCAAAAGGATAAATGGGTAAACAAAGTATGCTACATTCATATAAAGGAATTCTACTCAGCAATAAAAATGAATGAGTTCCTGATTCATACATCAGCATGGCTGAATCCCAGAAACATTGCATTAAGCCTAAGAGGCTATACATAAACTGCATAGTGTGTAGTGCCATCTTTATGACGTATTAGGAAATGTAAACCTAGTCTTTCATGACAGATGGCATATTAGCTCTTACCTGGGGCACAGGGTGGAACGTTCATTGGGAGAAGGTGAAGTGGTTTATTACTTTATTATTACTGGATGTGTGTCTGGATAGAAATATCTTATACCGTGATTGCAAAGGTGGTTCTGCAGGTGAACAAATTTGTCAAAATCCACTGCAATGCACACTTAAAATTGGGACATTGAATGGATCTAAATCCTACCTTAAAAAACCATATTTGTATTCCTGTAGGGAGAGACTATTAGTATAGAATAGAAATGCATTAGAACATGGAGCCTAGGAATAGATCCCTATATGGGATCTATGGGAATGAAAGAAGGCGGGGGTGAGGGGCAGAAGTAATCAGCGAGGAAGCAATACACACTGCAGGAGGATCAACTCTCTAAATGAAAAAAAAGGTCAGATGAACTGCGCGTCTCAAATTATGCACAAAAGTCAAGTTCAGGTGGGTTAAAGGCCCGGGGGTGAAAGGGACACTGGAGATCGGCCAGTGGAAATGGAAGACTTGGTCGCCATCGGCCCGAAGCTCATGCCAGTGCTTCTTCCAAGACCATAGAGCTAAACTAGCACGATTATAACAAGCAAAGGAGTCCCTCCCCGCCCCCTCCAAACTAGCACCCGTAAACTAGAACAAAATCTATCTGGGCAGAGCAGGAGCGACTTCCTGCGGAGGAGCCGGCGGGACCCCACCGTTTCCGGCCGGGGCCCGCCGCGCCTGCGCACTCCCTGCTGACTGCTGGCAGGATGAACGTAGGAGCTTCGGGACGCGGGTGGGCACGGAGGATGCCTTGTGCTGTCGCTTCCGGAAGTCCGCCCGGAACCTGGACTCCTCCCCCTCGGCTGTGCTGGGCCCTGGGCGCCTCCTGGTAGGTACAGCCGCTGCGCTGCGCGAGGGGGTGGGAGGCGGCGCCCTGCTCCCAGCTGCGGGGCCGCGGACGGTTGCCGGTGGAGCGGCGCGGGCGTCCCGTCTCCATCGGCCCCACCGGCCGGCCTGACCCTCGGCAGTAGGTAAGCCGGGGAGCGGGCGTGGCGGTCCCTGGATTCCAGGGGCCGAGGCGGCTTGTCCTGACCTCGGCCCAGCGGGCGGTCCGGTCTCCCCCTTCTTCAGAGCCCGCGCTGGACAGCGGACTCATGTCCATCAGTCAGTCTATGCCTGGAACTGTGGCTCGATACCTTGATGCGAAGAACTGACTCATTGGAAAAGACCCCGATGCTGGGAAAGATTGAGGGCGGGAGGAGAAGGGGACGACAGAGGATGAGATGGCTGGATGGCATCACTGCCTCGATGCACATGAATCTGAGTGAACTCCGGGAGATGGTGATGGATAGAGATTCCAGGCGTGCTGCAGTCCGTGGGGTCCCAAAGAGTCAGACACGACTGAGAGACTGAACTGACCTGAACCGAACGTCACTAATCCTTCACAAGCCAGTGAGACAGGTGCTCTTCTCCCTGTTGTGTAGACAGGGAAACCGAGGCTCAGTAGCGGGATGAACACACAGCTCTTCGCCCACAGGCAGGATTTAAGCCCCCATAGACTGGCTCTGGAACTTGATGCTCTCTATCCACTACGGAGAGCAGCCTCGCAGAAAAGAGCTAAGTGTGTGTAGTTTAAAACACCTCATTTTGTGTCGCTTTTTGCATCTGACGAAATCTAATGATGCACGTTTGTTTCAAGCCTCTCCTTTAGGGTTTGCGTGTAACCAAGTGTGCAATTGGGACAAAAGCCGGAAATGTACAGTGGTTTGCTCGAGGCTTCTACATCCATGTGTTCCTCTAGTCCCATCCTCTTCTTCACCACCTTCCGTCTCCTCCTAGCTTGAGTGGGTAGGGGAATGAGAAGCCCAGGACTTGAAGGCTCATCCAGCGCTTTGAAGCCCCCTGCAGGTCTGGCAGGGATAGACTGGCACCACCCCCTCCCACCCTCCACCGGCCCAGTGCAGGGTCCGACAGAGGTGGGGGCTGGTGACAGAGCAGGGTGAAAACGTGTCTCTGGCATAGGTCCTGAATGCCCAAGGTAGGCTGAGTTGCAAACAAGGTGCTGGGGTGAGGCAGGCCTAGGAGAAATAGAAAAGTGGCCCCGTTTCTTCTGGGCCTGCGCGTGGGAAAAGGCCTGGTAAGAGTTGTTGTTGAGGTGCTATGGCGTGTCCGACTCTTTGTGACCCCATGACTGTAGCCCAGCAGGCTCCTCTGTCCGTGGGATTGTCCAGGCAGGAATACTGGAGTGGGTTGCCATTTCCTTCTCCAGGGGATCTTCCTGAGCCAGGGATTGAACCCANTTGTTGAGGTGCTATGGCGTGTCCGACTCTTTGTGACCCCATGACTGTAGCCCAGCAGGCTCCTCTGTCCGTGGGATTGTCCAGGCAGGAATACTGGAGTGGGTTGCCATTTCCTTCTCCAGGGGATCTTCCTGAGCCAGGGATTGAACCCACGTCTCCTTTGTGGGCGGGTGGATGCTTTACCCCTGAGCCACCTGGGAAACCACTGGTGAGGGTGGTGAGGAAACCTCTGATCCATGGAGCTAGCGCCTGTGTTAAGTGCCGAGGCCCCGCCTGCCTCAGGCTCAGCCAGCAGGTTGCTGCTTCTCTGAGTATATGGCTTCCCCTTGGGAGTCTGTAGGGTCCTGGGCATCAACTGCCTGGGTCCTCCCCTTACCCTCACTCAAGGACTTGCCTGCCACCACAGCATCCTTCTTTGCTGTGTCAGGGGGAGAAAAAATAGATTCTTTCTCATCTCTGAGGATAACCCCTTCCACCTCCCCTGCCCCACGCACCTGTGCCTTGAGCCCCTCACCCTCCAGAGGCTCCTGCCACCAGTCCTCCCTATCTTCCCACTGCACCTTTGCTCCTCTGTCTTGAGATGGAGCTAAGCCTTTCCCCTCCTGACCCTTTGACACTGCAAGCGCCCACACCCCCTGCTTCTCACTGCATAGCCGGGGGCTCCAGCCACTTCATCCCACTGAGGTGACCCTGTCTGTCCTTTCTGAAAGGGCTTCCCTTGGCCCTCCCTAACGTCACTTAGGTGTTCCTCTGCCCGTCGGGCACCTTTGGAGACTGCTGCTCCTCTCCCATCTCCACAGTGTGTTGCCTGGGCAACCACCCTCGCCTCTTCTCCTGCCAGTGTTTCCCTCCGTTGCTATGGGGACTTTTCCGTGGATCTGCATCTTTAGCTCAGTACCTGTCACGTCTACTCCTGAAGACTTGTTGCAGGAGAACCTTAAAATCACCACATCTGGGTTAGTGGGGAGGACCACTGGGGAGGCCCCGTGTGTCCCCTCCTCCTCCATGCAGCGGCCCAAGCACACCTGCCCCTTGCATGGCTCTCCAAACTCCCTTCACCTGCAGTCCCGCCGCCATCACCTGCTCCTCCTCCCCCCACCGCCCTCCATTCGCTTCTCAGGGCCAGGCCTGCCTCTATGGGGTCTCCCCCCAGCTCAGCCCCAGACTGTCCATCTTGTCATCATCCTCTAAGGTGCATGTGTCAGCTGTTAGGAGACGTGTCACAAACAGCCTCTCACTAATAACCAAAGTCCTGGAGTTTGTGGATGACTTTCTTTTTAAATGTCACACTTCGGATTCGTGTAGACTCGAGGCCGGCTTTCCGCAGGTCTCATCCTCTTGTGCTTCGGTGGTGAGAAAGGGGCGCTTTACTGTGGGTGCTGCCGGGCTCCTGATCCGCCCAGGGCTCTGTCCGGAGACGAGGTTCTTCAAGCAGTAGCCCCTGGGGAGCCACCCTCCGGAGACAGCACTAAACTCCGGTGTCATAGACTCAGTGTGCCTCTTGGGCAGCCCACCTGGGCTCTGCAGCGCTCACCCCGCTTGCCTCGCTGTTCCCAAGTTGTCTTGTCATCCTGAGCCCCGTGTGCCAGCTGACAGTTCCTCTCCCATGTGTGTATGTTTAGGGCACAGTGCTGGCTCACGGTAGATATTGATGAAGTTTTGTTAAATAGTCAGGTGGATCAAAGGTGTCCGCAGAATATAGACAGACCGGTGGGACGAGGCTGGTCGGGGGTGGAACAGGATTGGTGCCCTGGGGCCCACTTGGGCCCTCGGGTGAAGGCGTTGGGGTGTGCACCGAGCTGCAGCCTGACTCGCAGGCGTTATGCTTTTCTCTGACCCCATCCGTGAGCGCAGGCGGGACACAGGCCTGCCTCCAGTACCCTGCTCTGTGGGCCCAAGAGTGACAGAGCCGGCAAATCGCTCCGGTCCTCTGCTGTGCCACGGAGCATTACGTTTCTGCTCTGGGTTTCCTTTTCTTCAATCAGAATAAGAGCAGAGGTGAGTCCGTTCTGGTTCTGACCTCTAGAGCCCTTCCTCTGGACCACGACAGCATCTGGCCCTTCATCTGCCTCGACGGGGCCCCTCCTCAGCATCCCCTCTAGCGGGCTCCAGGCGCCCGATGTGGTGGTGGCTGGCTTGGTTGTTGAGTGATGGGCTGGGGTGGTTTCCTCTTGGTTCTCCTGAGGCCTCTCCCGCTGGACAGGGCTCCTAGGTGTTGAGCTGTCCACCTGCTTTCACGGCTGAACCTCCCTTGAGCTGCCCACCAGGCTCGTCACCAGTGAAGGCTGTCCTGCCATCCCTGATGGCCCTTCTGAACGTTTCATGTTACCGAGTCAGAACGTCCTGGCTTAAATCTCCTTGGTTAGCCTGTGTCTCGCTCTGGGCTGGAGGGACGTGCGCTCCTCCTCCTCAGGTGCCCAGGGCAGACCTGCCGTCCTCCTCTGAACCTTCTCTGTCCCTGGAGACACATCCTTGCTCGCTGGCCTTTCACCTTCCCTCTCATTTTCTTTTCTCCTCTCTGCATATTTCGTCTCTGACTTCTTCGTGTCTCTTTTCTTTTGAGAGCAGCCCTGAATTTGATCTCATCTCCAGGAAAATCAATGTGGGGGGTGGGGAGGGGTTGAGGACGGTGCCTGGGTGTGGGGTCTGAGCGTCTGGGTGAACCGGAGTCTCTGCCCTGGTTTGAGCTGACTGCAGGCAGAGTGGGTGAGGGGCAGCCCATGAGGGGTCGTGAGCCAGGCAGGGATGGGGGTTGCAGCGCTCACTTGCTCAGTGGTGTGGAGGAGCCCAATCATGGGGAGGGCATGGTAGGAGAGACCAGGAAATGTTATTAAGGGGCAGGCAGGGGACAAGGGAGCAGGGCAGAGGCTGGGAAGAAGTCTCCGGTGACAGGAAGCCAAGGAGACCGTGCTGTCCAGAGCCAAGAGGACGGGGTGGGTGGGGCTGGTGCAGAGGAGTCGGGGTCACCGGGGGCCTTGGGGTCGGTGGGGGGCAGCACCAGGGAGCCGTGGGGGCCGGACCCAGATCAGAATGGGCTCTGAGGGGAGGAGATGCTGGAGGCCTGAGTCGCCAGTGTCAGGAGCTGCCCCATCCTTTGTGCCCTGACAGAGGCTTGGGAAGCCTCAGGCTGCCTCGCTCTGTAGGACCCAGTGATGCCCCTGTTTTCCTGGGCCGCGTGGGTGCCCAGGACGCTGAACCTGGGCCCCTCCGCTCCCATGGCCTCGCTGACAGCGTGGGCACCCATGGCTCTCCCCGGGAAGCCTGCCCAGAGCCTTGGAGGCCTATGTTGTGATGAGGTCAGCCATGCTGGGGTCCCACGGCCCCGCGGTGGCCTCATACAGCCTACACTGGGGCTCTCCTCTTCCTGTCATGCGAGTGAGGGTTTCACTCATGTCTGCCTCTCCCGCCAGCCTGGGGGCCCACCTGCATGCAGGGGCCTTGCCTACTCTATACTGTATCCAGCGCACAGAAACGTTGTCAAGTGCCTACTAGGTTCTGGATAAACATTGGGAAAAAAAGGAACAGCGTTAGCGTGGCAAAGAAGATGGACACAGACACCACTCGGATGCCGAGGGCCGTGGTTCTGCTGGGTCCGGAAGAGTGAATGTCGGGCCTCCCTCGCCAAGGAGGGTGGGGTCTGGAACGCTCTGTCCAGGGATTGATCTTGGTGGTCACAACTCCTCAGGTCCTCTGGCTCTCCCTTCTCCCCACCTCTGGCCTCATGTCCCCCCCCCGAGTAGTGCCCACGGTAGAGAGCCTGCTAGGCAAGAGCCATCCTCTTCCGCTTGCCTTACAGCCTGGGCCCATGTTCTCACTGCCCCAAGCTTCCAGGCATGTCAGAAGTAGAAGAAGCCAGAAAGCCCCGCAAGAAGCAGATGTCCTCAGGATCCGTGGGGCAAGAGCCCCCTGATGTGTGCTGACTTCTCCAGGACTAGACCCATGACCCCATCCACCATTCCAGCTCTTCCTGGCTCCAAGTTCAATGCCAGAGCAACTAGCGCCTCTTGTGGACTTGGCCAGGGTGCCAGGTAGCACCTCCGGAGACTGAGGTCAAGCTTGAGTTTGCAGACATAGAGGAGAAGGCCGGCAGTGGCCCCTGGAAGACCAGAAGCTCCAGTGCCCAGAAGACGGGTGGGAGGGACCCTTCCCAGCAGAGGAAAAGAGCCCGCCCCCTGCCCAGCAGGGGCTCCCCTCGCCTGACCAGGCTTTCCAGGAGGGGCAGGAGGGAGGTCTCCTGGGCCTCGGTGTCCTCAGCGAGGAGACAGGGGCCCACTGCCTGGGGAGGCCTGGGCCTGGCTCGGCTGCCCCTCTGCAGATTGTCATGCCTACCCTGAAGGAGAGACTCTGGGCCCTGTGGCCTCTTATCCGCGCCAGGGCAGGAGTGCCCTGTGCAGCTGGGGGAGAAGGTGTGCAGGTATAAGGCCTGTGGACGGTGCGAGGCGGGGGACCTGGTGCTCAGCCCTGGCCAGGCCGGACAGGCTGGAGGCAGGCCAGCCCAGTGAGGGTGAGGAGGTGAGGTCGGCCGGCATCCTCATAGCCCATCTGGCCAGAGAGGCACGTCACCTCATGAAGCAGAAGAGACACTTGCTTCTTGGTCGGGGGGAGCGGCTGCCTGGCCCCGAAGCTGCTGTGCCTGCAGAAGTCGGGGAGAACCGCGCAGGCCGAGGCCAAGGGCTGGGCACCCAGGCTGTCCCTGGGTCAGTGGCCCTCGCCCGACGTGAGGTGCTGCTTTACTGTCAACTTGCAGGAACGTCTGCTGGGTCACCCGCACCCCATGCCAGTTGACCATCAGGCCTGGCGAAGTGAAGAGGCAGCCCCAATGCTCGCATCTGCCCCATCACTTGGCGGGGAAGCATGGGGCTGGAGGCGGGAGGCCCGGGGAAGCAGTGGGGAGGGCCGCCTGAGAAGCAGCAGAAGGGCCTGGCCTTGGTGGGCCAGCAGCTGTGTCCCTGAGGGCCGCTGTTGCCACGCCAGCACCCGATGCCTCACCTCTGGACGATAGGGACGGATAGGTGGTTCTGTGTGGGCCTCCCCAACCTGCTCCCTCCCTAGAGATGACCCTGCCGCTCCCCTGATGGTGGTGGGGCAGGACCCAGGTGGCATGTATGCCCCCCAAGCAGCCCCAGGCCCGGGCCTGGAACCAGAGCACTGCGGAGCTCCTCTGTAGCCCATCCCTGCTGCCCTCCTTTCCACCCTTTCAGGAGGTTCGTGGCCCAGGGGGACATTTGCTACCGCCTCCCGCCTCCCGCCTCCTCCCACAAAGCAGAGCCCCTGCTCCACAAGGCGATGGGTGAGCAGGTGTGGGGTCGAGGGCGTCCAAGTCTACTTTACCATCTCCGTGGCAGACGGGCCGAGGACATGGACTCCGTGGGCGTCACTGCCCACCAAGGGGGGGGGTGCCTGCAGGGGGCATCGGGGAGCCCGAGGAGGCAGGCGGTGCTCGGGGTCCACGGCCTGCCCCTGGGCCGCGCTCCAGAGGACAGGCTGTGGGGACAGCTCAGCCTGTGGCTCTTGGACCCGTCTCCCCGCACCTGTGCTTCCTGGTGAGAAACTTCCACGGACCACAGGGTGTCTGCGCATCGCCGGCTGGAGTGGCTGGTGGTGCAGCAGTGGCTGCCACATGAGTTTACAAGAAGCAGCGGCTGGGCAAGGTGGGGGCCACCCTGTCTCCAGGCCACCTCCTGGAGCCTGACCAACAGCCCAGTGCCGCGCCCATGGCCCTTCCGGATGGCAGCCGAGGAGGTGTGCACCGTCCAGGTGCGTTCCATCTGGTGCTGCCCTAGCTGCGCTGCCCACATGTCTCCTTGGAGTGGAGCGCAGGCACTTTGAGGAACGGAGTGCCCGGGAGATGGGCGCGGCTGAACGGCTGGCCGAGGGCCTGGCCCCTGCAGCTCTCCATGGACCACCAGCTTACCGAGCTCTTCCACCGTGAGTACCCTGCTAGACCCCCACTTCAAGGGCAGGATCGAGACCATCCTCCCCGAGGGGGCGAGCACCGACCACTGGAAGCAGGCTCTCGGTGTACAAGGTGAAGGAGCTCATGCTGTCTGAATAGCCCGTGCCACCCTCCCCTTCCCTGCAGGGCCCCAAGGCTGGGCAGGTGGAGGCCACCCTGAGCGAGAGGAGCTAGGAGCCCCGGGGCAGAAGGGAAGGGCCTGGGGGAGCCAGTGCAGAGAAGCCAGCCCCCTCCTCCGGGTCCTCGCTGCTGGGTCAGAGTGAGAAGAGCCTGTTGGAGCGGCTGGAGAGCGTGGGGTTGCTGGCCTCTAAGTGGAGCGATGCCTCCCTTTCCACGGAGAGCTGCCTGGCTAGCATCATCAGGAAGCACCTGCGTGAGAACGAGGCAGGGGGCCCAGGAGGACCCCTGGGCTTACTGGAAGAAGCAGTGGGACGTCTGGCCACCACCCACCTGTCCTGTCTTGCTCCCCCTGCTGACACGCGCCTCCTCAGCAAGCATCTTTGCCTCACTGGGCAGCCCCACCATCGTGGAGTGCCACTCCCTGCTCCCGGTGGAGACCGCTACGCATCTTCTTTTGAAGACCAACCTGGAGCATTTCTCCAGCTAGACGCCCCCCCCCACCCCTCACTTTTCCCCGCGGAGACCTGGCCAAAGAGGGGCAGAGCTGGGAGTCTGAGCGCTTGGAAGCCCCAGAAAGCTGCCCCTGGGGACGGCTCCCTAGATGAGAGAAGTGGGCAGAGCGTCCTGTTCTAGGATGGCCAGACTCTGGAGCCTGTTTGAGAAGAATGAGGACGGTTTCTCAGTTCTGGCCAGGTTTCCAGTTTTGTTTTCAGGGAGAAGCCGTTTTCCATCTGCCCACTGCTTGTGTTACTGCGGGCGGCGTTTGTGGGAAGGTGGGCCGTGTTCCTCGGTGACTCGAGCCTTCCCGCCCGGTGTACGGCTGTGGTCCCCCTTTAAAGCGTTGGCGGGTAGGGAGGGCCCACACACAGGGTCTGTGTCAGCTGTGATGGCCCTGGAGGGCGGCTTTCTCAGAGGGGCCAGGGCTGGGGAGGCGGGGGCGCTGCGGACGCACCAGGGAATGTCCTCAGCCACCCTTCCTGGCAAAGGAAAGAGCCCTGAACATACAGCAGCCACCTCAAGAGGGAGGTGCCCATGCACCCGCTGGTCTCCTTCGGCTCTGTCCCTTCCGGGGCATCCCAGGTGCCAGAGTGCTGGGGGGCTGGACTGCCCGGCTTCTGCAGGCAGGCGTGCGGTGGAGCAGACCTGAGACTCCCCTCATGGCCGTTCTCACCTGTAGTTTGTTTCCAGGCCACTGGGAACCTCAGGCTTTCTTGTTTGTACAGTGACAGTGGTCTCAGGAAGCCAGAAAGGGTATGTGTTCTGGTGCCCACTGGCCTGAGTACCTTTAGGGCCAGGCGCAGGCCCTGGGGGCGTGAGTCCCAGTGCTGGTGGGATTGGGTGGGAGAAGGTGAAGGTGAGGCTGGAGGGCCTGTCTGTCCCATGAGGCGTGAATCCAGCTCTCCTGAGGCACTGGGCCGCTGGGAGCCGGGCTCTGAGGAGGGAAGGTGGTGGAGGCTGGGAGGCAGCAGGCTAACCTGCATGCTGGCACCGGCCATGGGGGCGAGCCCCAGGATGTCCCCTCTTCCCCACCGAGTCACTGTGCCTAGTTCACTGCAGGACATTCGGAAGTTATGGAGAGCGGCAGGCAGCAGGAGACATTCATTGTAGTTGTTTTTGCTCAGCAGCCTCCGTGAACTCTTAGCCTTGAGACTGTAACCCTCTGTACTAGTCAGTCTGCTGTGTGCTCATTTGAGCAAGGTCCTGTGGCTCCTTGAAGAAAGCCTTGTGCGGCTTGTGTTCAGTGGTTGCAACAGCGTGAGCTGGAGTCACCTCCACTCTGCTCAGGTGGCGTCTTCTCCCCCGCTGCAGGAAGGCATGTGTGCGGGATGGGGGGCTGTCCTGGGGGACACGTACTATTGGTTGGTGCCACCATTCCTCGGTCAGCTCTCGGGAGAGGTACCCTTTGGTGTGGCGTCACCTTAACGGCTTCTCCATGTTCCGGGAGAGGGGAAACCTGGGCTGGAGCAGCATGGGGCGTGCAAGGAGGCGGGCGGAAGGCAGGGGTGAGAGGCTTGAGGGTCCTGAGCTCGGGGGCTTGGGCTCTGGAGCAGCCGTGCCCCACCAGCAGCAGTTTAGTCCCCTAGATGTTTGGACGGTCGCGGCTTGTGGGGGGTCACTCCTGTCCTTTCATGGGTGGGAGATGGGCACATGGCAGAGGCAACACCTCGCTCCCAGGCGGCGCCCCGGACCCCGTCTGCCTGGACTCAAGCCAGCCTCCTGAGGCTTGGCGCCACGGGCACCCCACCCCTCATCCTTTCTGCACCTGCATGCCTGAGATGGACCTGGGCATTTGGTCACATGACCAGGCTGTGAGGCCACGTTCTCCCTCTCCCTGGCTCCCTGACCGCCACGGGGTCCTGGTCTCTGGCTCCTGCATTTATGGCAGGACTCCAGTGCCCGTAACGTGCCCCCCGCCCTGTGGGTCAGATCAGGTTTAACCTGACATGGCGGTGACTGTGTCGCCACGCTGCTTACAAACAAACCCTAGCAGACGCTTCCATGGAGTGAGCCAGGCTTCTCATCAGGTACCTCTGTGCTTTGGGACAGAAACTGCTAGAAATGAAGGCGGAGCTAGGCTGCTGCAGATTAAAGATGTGGGACCCCCTTCTTAGAGGTGGGGTGGGGGCGGGATGTGTTGGCAGCCCCCGCAGCTTCCTAGGGGGTGTGGGAGGAGCTCTGGGTCTGGTTTCCTTGGTGGGGATAAGTGGCGTTGCTATGGAGACCGCCTGGGCGCCTGACCACGGCCCTGGAGCCCTGGGCTTTGTAAACAGCAGAAGTGAATGGCCCCGTGGTTCTCCCCAGGCACCACCCTGTCTGGCCTGGGCCTGGCTGGTCTGCAGGTTGGGGAGCTGCCACTTGGAACAGAGGTCTCTGGTTGTTTTCCTCTCTGCCTGAACTCTGACCCCTCTGTGCTCCTTTGGCATGGCGGCCGGCCCTCCCCCTGGGCCGCCTCTCTCTGGCTCTGGGCTTTCGGTGGCCCCTGGGTCACTGCCCATCCCAAGGCCACTGGTGGCCTAGAAGTCCCCTCCCTCCCCTTTTCTGGAGCCAGCATCGGGGCCACCCTGCCCCTGCCTCCAGGATGGCTTCCCGGACTGTTCTGCCTTCCCTCCCCAGCCCCTCTTCTACTTGGGAAACGGCATCACATTTGTGGCTGGAACCATGCTCTCTGGCTTATGGGAAGGGACATTCTGTTGAGGCCAGAGTGAAGCGCTGGGCAGGGGTCGGGGGAGCAAAGGCATGGGGCCTGGCGATGCTGCCACTCACTCCCTTGACCCCAGCTTCCTCGTCTAGGACTGAAGGCTGGGCGCTCAGCCCCACAGCTGCCACCAGGGTGGACCATGGAACCCTGAACCCATTTTGAGTTCATTGCTGATGCTGAAAAAAAAAACCATGGAGGGAATAAGGCAAGGCCCAGGTGCTCTCAGCTGTGTTTGCAAAAGCAGGGCACTCCCAGGAAGGAAGCAGAGGAGATTGGTGACTCTGGGGGCCTGTGTCTATTCAAAGATAGACTGAAAGGGTTTGAGAAGAAACGTCTCAATTTATGATACTCACGAGCAGTTACCGAGAAAGGAAAGGAATGAGATTGTGCACACTGGGGGCTGTGGAGGGATTGGAATGTCGGGCCTGAACTTCATCTGGGAGCCCCTCAGGTGGGGGCCTGTGCTTGGCCAGCTCCCGCCGTGGGGTCTTGGCCCTCCTGCGCCTTGGGCTGGAGTCCTCCAGTCCTGCTGGGCAGCTAACCCTAGTGGCAGGGGACTGGTGGTCACGGACGCGTCCCCTGCTGCAGGTCTGTGGTGCTTAGAGCCCCACTCACTGTTTCATTGTCTCTCCTTAGGGACCTGCTGGCCCTCGATTGAGGGTGTCCGAGACGTGTCCAACCCTGGCCCAGGCCAAGTGGAAGGGGCGACCCATGGGGTGAGCAGCCTGCTGACCGCCAGCAGCACCTACATCGCAGCTGCCCGACCCCCGGCCCCCCAGACCCACTTGGTCTCATGGAGCCTCGGGGCGAGAAGTCGGGAGAGGCTGACGGGGTGCACGTGACGCCCCAGCTGCTCAAGGCGCGCTCAGGCGAGTTTGCCCTGGAGTCCATCTTGCTGCTCAAGCTGCGGGGCCTGGGACTGGTGGGCCTGGGCTGCCTGGGGGACTGCCTGGGCCTCGAGTGGTTAGACCTGTCGGGCAATATGCTCACCCAGCTGGGACCGCTGGCCTCCCTGCGGCAGCTGGCAGTGCTCAACGTGGCCGACAACCGGCTGACAAGCCTGGAGCCCCTAGCCGCCTGCGAGAACCTGCAGCGTCTCAATGCTGCGGGCAACCTGCTGGCCGGGCCTGCGCAGCTGCAGTGCCTGGCGGGGCTGCGGGGTCTGGAGCGCCTGCGGCTCCGAGACCCGTTGGCGCGGCTCAGCAACCCGCTGTGTGCCAGCCCCTGCTACTGGGCTTCAGTGCGCGAGCTGCTGCCCAGCCTGAAAGTCCTTGATGGTGAGCGCGTGAGCGGGCGTGGCAGCGACTTCTACCAGCTGTGCCGGGACCTCGACAGCTCCTTGAGCCCTGACCCTGGCGCCCCCGGTCCCCGGCATGTGGAGGCCCAGCCCTGGGTGGAGCCTGGCTACTGGGAGGCCTTGCCCCCGCGCAGCAGCTCCATCCTCGAGGAGGCCTGCCGCCAGTTCCAGGACACGCTGCAGGAGTGCCATGACCTGGACTGCCAGGCCCAGGACAGCCTGGCCCAGGCTGCGCGGGCACTCAGCCCCGCGGGTGCCGCTGCGGCCTCCTTCATCTTCTGAAGGCACCCTGGGGCCCTCGGTGGCCTCCCTGCTCATCTGGACGGTTCGTCCTGCTGCTTGTTGCCCTTCAAGGAAAACTCCCCACGCGTCTCTTGGGCCCTCCCCAAGCAGCCGGCTCAGCCTGAGGCTGTACTGCGCCACCTAGCAGAGCGCCTGGGAGGAGGTCCCTGTCCCCTTCGGCGCTACAGCTGCTGCCTGCCCTGGCTCCATCAGCCTGAGGCTCAGAGGAAGAAAGCGGCTTGGTCCTAAGGCTGCAGCTGGGCGAGGCGGGGAAGGCCAGCCTCCTGCCCTGCCCGCCCTGGGAGAGGCTGTGGCTGAGCTTGCCGGCGGCAGCTGCTGTGGAAGCTGCATTTACCCACCTCCCTGGTTCTCCTGCTGTGTCCGTCACTCCTGGGTCTCCCTGGAACCTCCACTGTCCCCATTCCCACCCATGCTCATCCCTATTAAATTATGTTTTAATTAGCATCAGTACACGTGGGTGTGCTTGGTTTTCCCAAGAAGGAGCCCCTGAAAGCAAGCCTGGGTCCTCCACCCCCACCTCTGGTCTCCCCTGGGCAAAGAGGAGGCGTCTGGGTGTCCAGGCAGCTGGGTCCTGCCCCCACCCCACCCCCACCTTAGGGCTTTGCTTCCTCCCTGTGAGGCCGGAGCACCAGGGCCTANATAAGGAGTTCATGATCTGAGCCACAGTCAGCTCCTGGTCTTGTCTTTGATGACTGTATAGAGCTTCTCCATCTTTGGTTGCAAAGAATATAATCAATCTGATTTTGGTGTTGACCATCTGATGATGTCATAAAAAAGGTCAAATCCCTGACTTTTATTGTGCTGGGTAACTAAACAAGATTTATGCAACTGAAGGGAGTCAGTGAAGTTGCTCAGTCATGTCTGACTCTTTGTGACCCCATGGGCCATAGCCCACCAGGCTCCTCTGTCCTTTCTGGATCTTCCAGACCCAGGGATCGAACCCAGGTCTCCTGCATTGTAGGCAGATGTTTTACCGTCTGAGCCACCAGGGAACATCCCTATTTAACTGAACGTATGTCCAAATAATGTCAGGTAGGTGATCAAACCTATGAGAAACTGAGTAGGGAGCTAGAAGGGGATGGGGTAGGAGTGGGCGGTGGGCTGAATCATGGCTCTAATCCCTTCCCAAACCCTAATCCCTGCCCAACCCTAATCCCTACAACCTGGAAATGTTACCTCCTATGGCAAAAAGGATGGCAGATGTGATTAAGCCAAGAATTCTTAGATGGGGATATTATGTTGGGGAAATAAAATTAAAAACAAAATCTCCTGCCTGCCCCGGAAAGCTCTGCACCAAGGTAGAGGAGAAAGAGAACAGTTTTATTACTGGATAAGCATTAAGCCAGCAAGACGCATATCACAGGCGGTGCACAAAGAGACGGCACAGACAGAGAGAAATGTCATGCTACCTTACAGCCCAGCAGATGCGACCCCACTACGCACGTGCTCTCAAGGGAAAGCATAACCGGTTCTGGGTGAAGGGACCTGATAGCACCATTCGTCACACAGAGTTCGCCCTACATTCACCTGGAGTTGGCGGCCACCCGGGAGAGCTAACTGCCTTCATGCCAAGGAAGCGCACACTTCCCGGATCTTGGTGACGATGGGAGGAGGTTGGCATCTTGGAGCTGGGCGCTGCTGAGTTAGGCTCCCACCTCCCACGGGAGGGGACACTGGCTGCTGTTCCTTTGATGTTTGCGCTTCGAAGAGATGGCTCCAGGTCCTCAAGAAACACAGTCCTGGGTGTAAATCTGGCAAGAGGCTTAGTGAGCTTTTCAAAATATTTACATACACCTCAAAGGCAGAGAGAAAGGACTTCCAATTAGAAATTTTCTAAAGAAAGTGCCCCTAGGGATAGGGTGGGAGGGGGACTTTTCCCCTTTTCTCACCAGGGAGAATTAGAATGTTTTTCTTAGTTTGCACTTGTATCTTCCCTTACATTACCCTGAGAGATCTGGGCCCCCCCCCCCCCCCACAGTGTAACCACAAGTGTCCTCATTAGAGAGATGCAGAGAGAGGGTTGACTATAGCAGAGACAGCTGTGGCCACGAGCCCAGATGCCACCCCGCTGGCTCTGATGCTGGAGGAAGGGGCCCCGAGCTGCAGAGCACACGGGAGGCAGCGCTAGGAGCTGGAAAAGGCAGGCCCAGCTTAGCCCTGGGAGCCTCTGCAGGGACTGTGGCCTTGCCGACACCTTGCTTTTCACCCAGTTGAAACTGGTTTGGGGGACTTCGGACATCCAGAACCGTGAGAGAATAAATGTGTGCTGTCTGAAGCCATGGAGTTTGTGGTCATTGGTCATTTGTGATCTCACCCAGGTGGGGGTGCAAAAGGGAGAAGAGGGACATTGGGGAGCGTGTTGTGAGGAGATGAGGTGTGTGCGTTTGTTAGTTGCTTGGTCGTGTCCGACTCTCTGTGACCCCATGGACTGTAGCCCACCAGGCTCCTCTGTCCATGAAACTCTCCAGGCAAGAACACTGGAGTGGGTACCATTCCCTTCTCCAGGGGATCTTCCCGACCCATATTTGAGCCCAGATCTGAACGAAGTGAAAGAGTAATTACAAAGAGCTGGAGAAAGAACAACCCAGGCGGACGAAGCAGGGACTCCAGAGGCTCCCCCTGTGGTGGATGGGCTTTTGAGGTCACCAAAGCAGCTGGTGGGAGGTCAGATCCTGCAGAACCTTAGAGGCCCAGGCAGCCCATTGCCATGTTGTCACATGGGGAGAGAGCCACCAGATCTCTGTTTAAAAGGATCACATGGTCTGGGAGACTGGGCTCAGGGTGGCCGGGGCAGGGTGGGGAGAGCAAACAGCAGCCAGCAGGGCAGAAGCAGTCAGCCAGCAGGAAACTTGGTTTTCTTTGTACCATGTCCTTTCCTTTCAGGAGAACGGATCCCTGGAACTAGACCCACAACAGAAGCGCCTTGTTGGCACTTGGCCACAGGGATGGGGGGATGACATTTGATCTCAACCTGGGGATTCTGTACAGGGTCTGTGCTTGCCTTGTGTCCTGAGGTCACGTTCCTGCATTTAAGGATGGTTTGGGAACTGCAGAGGGAGGAACACTATGACCTTTTCCTGAAGCTTCCACAGGACCCAGCAAGACCCCTTTCACACAGGATGCTGGCCTTGGACAGTCTGGCTTCCACTCTTGGTCTCCCTGTGGGAAGCTGGGAAGTCTCCGGGGGTCGAGGACTGGGGGAGCACCTAGGGGTGATGACGCCCATGTGACGTCCCCCCTGCAGAAGTGTCCTCCACCACGGTCAGCGAGGAGGAGCTTCCTGCCTCCTCCCCTCACTGTCTGCCGCCCGAGAAATGAGCTCTGAGAGTTTCTGAATCAGTCTTGGAGATGCTGTGTGAAGCCAGAGAAAATGATACAGTGGACCGAAGTTTCCTCTCTCTTCTCTTGCTCCCTATTGGTTCTTTCAGAAATCGGCAACAAGTATTTGGCTTTATTTCATATGAAGTACTAACTCAAGAGGCTTCCCAGATGGTGCTAGTGGTAAAGAGCCCACCTGCCAATGCAAGAGACATAAGAGACGTGGGTTCGATCCCTGGGTCGGGAAGATCCCCTGGAGAAGGGAATGGTCACCCACTCCAGTGTTCTTGCCTGGAAAATCCCATGGACAGAGGAGCGTGGTGGGCTACATCCATGGGGTCACAAAAAGTCGGACATGACTGAAGCGACTTAGGATGCATCCATGTGAACCCAAGAGGCACTTCCATTGTTAAACCAACTTCCTCTAAGCATCCTTCTGCACCAAGGAGAAGCAGCACAGACCATTTCTGTTGGGCTTTTGGTCAGGCCCAGCAGCAGGTGGTGGCACTGATAACATGTTTGCTGGGTGTCATGAGCAAGGCCTGTGAGCAGGGCCGGGATACTGTACCTGCTAGAGGGATGCAGTTTTCCTTCCTGTGGATGCAAGCCTCCTGCTAACCAATACCTGGGTGTCTTGGAACTGGGAAGGACCCTGTGGGGACTTCTCGGGGACAGACCCCTCCACCAAATTCTCAGCTGTAGCATCCCTCTGAAGTACCTAGATAACAGTATCTGATGCACATTTCCTGAGTTGTTTTACAGCTACAACCCCCACCAAAAGGAAGAATTTAACTATTTGATGACCATGAGTTTGAGCGTTGATCATGGATTAACTCCTGTGACACAGCTCTATTACTCCACCATCAACCAGAGGCTGACCACACACCAAGACTCCCCTCCCTCACCTGGCCTTTAAAAATGCTTGGCTCATGGGGAGGGAGGTGGGAGGGGGTTCAGGATGGGGAACACATGTACACTCGTGGCGAATTTATGTCAATGTATGACAAACCCAATACAATATAGTAATTAGTAATTAGCCTCCAAAAAAATAAAGTGGAAACAGAGACACAGACACAGAGAAGAAGCATACGGATGCCAGGTGGGGAACAGAGGATGGGATGAATCGGGAGATGGGGATCGACACATATATACTATTAATACGACATGTGTGCTCAGCTGCTTCAGTCCTGTCTGACTCTTTGTGACCCCATGGACTACAGCCCACCAGGCTCCTCTGTCCATGGGATTCTCCAGGCAAGAATACTGCAGTGGGTTGCCATGCCCTCCTTCAGGGGATCTTCCCAACCCAGGGATCGAACCCAAGGCTCTTACATTTTCTGCATTGGCAGGCAGATTCTTTACCACTAGCGACACCTGGGAAGTCCTTTGTATTAAAATAAGATAGATACCTAATGAGAACCTACTGTATAGCAAAGGGAACTCTTACTCACTGCTCTGTGGTGACCTAAACGGGGAGAAAATCCAGAAAGGAGGGGATATAGGCATATGCAGGGCTGATTCACTTTGCTGCACAGCAGAAACTACGCAATAGCAAGAGCAACTATACTCTAAAAATTAATTTTAAAATATTCTTATTAAAGCTTCAAAAAGTGCATTGCTGAAACCCATCAAGGAGTCTGGGTTTTTTGAGCACTAGCTGTCCTGGACTCCTTGCTTGGTGCCTGAATTAAATGCTGCACTTTACTTCACCACGATCTGGGGTTGATTGGCTTCACAGCGTGCAGGCAGCGAGTGGATCCAAGTTTGGTTCAGTAAGGTCTTCACAGGGGATTTCTGGAGACATTGCCCCCTGTACCCCTGGGAAGCCCACCTACCTTGCCATATAATCCAGTAGTGGGTGTGGTCATGGGTTCAGGCGCCAGTGAGAGGGAAGAAAAAGCCTCCCAGTATGCCTCTCTAGTTTCACTGTCCACTGGGCTCCTGACCCTGTACAGGCTTATCTTTTTCTCAGGCATGTTGAAGCTGAGACAGCGTCCACGGGGCTAGGCCATCTGGCTGTTCAGCTGGCCGTAGAACCGTGTCTCCCTAAAGTATGTTGAGGGGTAAATCCCCGAATGCCAAGGTTCTAGAATGTCTGCCTGAGTGAAGGTCAGGAGCCCTTCTCCATTCCTGTGCGTTTCCTCTCTGCAGAGGGAAGACCCTGTGGTTCTATATGAGTTCCCTTCATAAAAGATGAAGGCACAGTGGATGGAAAACTTCTGACAGGACAAGAGGATGCTTCTAGTCAGGACCAGGGACTATAGAGTAGTTGCTTTTCTTGTTGTTCAGTTGCTCAGTCGTGTCCAATTCTGCAACCTCATGGACTGCAGCACCCCAGGCTTCCCTGTCCTTCACTATCTCCTGGAGCTTTCTCAAACTCATGTCCATTGAGTCAGTGATGCCGTCCAATCATCTCATCCTCTGTCGTCCCCTTCTCCTGCCTTCAATCTTTCCCAGCATCAGGGTCTTTTCCAATGAATTGGCTCTTCATGTCAGGTTGCCAAAATATTGGTTTCAGCTTCAGCATCAGTCCTTTTGATGTATATACAGGACTGATTTCCTTTAGGATGGCTGGCTTGATCTCCCTGCAGTCCAAGGGACTCTCAAGAGTCTTCTCCAACACCACAGTTCAAAAGTATCAATTCTTCGGCACTCAGTCTTCTATATGGTCCAACTCTCAAATCCATACATAACTACTATAAAAACCATAGCTTTGACTACATGGATCTCTGTCAGCAAAGTAATATCTCTGCTTTTTAATATGCTATCTAGGTTTGTCATAGCTTTTCTTCCAAGGAGCAAGGGTCTCTTAATTTCATGGCTGCAGCTACCATCTGCAGTGATTTTGGAGCCCAAGAAAATAGTCTGTCACTGTTATCATTGTTTCCCCATCTTTTTGCCATGAAGTGATGGACCCAGAATCAAGGGAAATTGGAAGTGGTCAAACAGGAGATGACAAGAGTGAATATCAACATTGTAGGAATCAGCGAACTAAGATGGACTGGAATGGGTGAATTTAACTCAGATGACCATTATATCTNAGTCCCTTGGACTGCAAGGAGATCCAACCAGTCCATCCTAAAGGAAATCAGTCCTGGGTGTTCATTGGATGGACTCATGTTGAAGCTGAAACTCCAATATTTTGGCCACCTGATGCAAAGAGCTGACTCATTTGAAAAGACCCTGATGTTGGGAAAGATTAAGGGCAGGAGAAGAAGGGGATGACAGAGGATGAGATGGTTAGATGATATCACCAACTTAATGGACATGGGTTTGTGTGGACTCCGGGAGTTGGTAATGGACAGGGAGGCCTGGCATGCTGCGGTTCATGGGGTCGCAAATAGTCGTACTCGACTGAGCGACTGAACTGAACTCATGGGCCCAGATACNGAGGATGAGATGGTTAGATGATATCACCAACTTAATGGACATGGGTTTGTGTGGACTCCGGGAGTTGGTAATGGACAGGGAGGCCTGGCATGCTGCGGTTCATGGGGTCGCAAATAGTCGTACTCGACTGAGCGACTGAACTGAACTCATGGGCCCAGATACCATGATCTTCATGTTTTGAATGTTGAGTTTTAAGCCAGCTTTTTCACTCTCCTCTTTCACTTTCATCAAGAGGCTCTTTAGTTCCTCTTCGCTTTCTGTCGTAAGAGTGGTATTATCTGCATATCTGAGGTTATTGATATTTCTCCTGGCAATCTTGATTCCAGCCTGTGCTTCATTCAGCCCGGCAAATCGTGTGATGTACCCTGCATATAAATTAAAATATGCTTACTCCATGGAAGGAAAGTTATGACCAACTTAGACAGCATAAAAAGCAGAGACATTACTGTGTCAACAAAGGTCTTTGTCAACTCCGGGAGTTGGTGATGGACAGGGAGGCCTGGCGTTCTGCATTTTATGGGGTTACAAGGAGTCAGACACGACCGAGTGCCTGAACTGAAGTCTGCATATAAGTTAAATAAGCAGGGTGACAATATACAGCCTTGACATACTCCTTTCCCAATTTGGAACTAGTGTGTTGTTCCATGTCCGGTTCTAACTGTTGCTTCCTGATCTGCATACAGATTTTGCAGGAGGCAGGTAAGGTGGTCTAGTATTCCTACTTTAAGAGTTTTCCACAGTTTATTGTGATCCACACCGTCAAAGGCTTTAGCATAGTCAATGAAGCAGAAGTAGATGTTCTTCTAGAATTCTCTTGCTTTTTGTATGATCCAGTGGATGTTGGCAATTTGATCTCTGGTTCCTGTGCTTTTGCTAAATCCAGCTTCAGTTCAGTTCAGTCATTCAGTCATGTCCGACTCTTTGCGGCCCCATGGAGTGCAGCATGCCAGGCCTCCCTGTCCATCACCAACTCCCAGAGCTTTCTCAAACTCATGTCCATTGAGTTGGTGATGCCATCCAACCATCTCATCCTCTGTTGTCCCCTTCTCCTCCTGCCTTAAATTGTTCCCAGCATCAGGGTCTTTTATAGTGTGTCAGTTCTTCACAACAGGTGGCCAAAGTATTGGAGCTTCAGCATCAGTCCTTCCCATGAATATTCAGGACTCATATCCTTTAGGATGGACTGGTTGGATCTCCTTGCAGTCCAAGGTACTCTCTAGAGGCGTCTCCAACACCACAATTCAAAAGCATCAATTCTTTGGTGCTTAGCTGTCTTTATAGTCCAACTCTTGAACATCTGGAAATTCTTGGTTCACATACTATTGAGCCTAGCTTGGGGAATTTTGAACACTACTTCGCTAGTATGTCAAATGAGTGCAGTTGTGTGGTAGTTTGAACACTTTTCGGCATTGCCCTTCTTTGGGATTGGAATTAAAAGTGATCTTTTCCAGTCCTGTGGCCACTGCTGTTTTCCAAATTTGCTGGTATATTGAGTGTAGCACTTTCCCAGCATCATCTTTTAGGATTTGAAATAGCTCAACTGGAATTCCATCATCCCTAGCAGCTTTGTTCACAGTGATGCTGCCTAAGGTCCCCTTGACTTTGCACTCCAAGGTGTCTGGCTCTAGGTGAGTGTTCACATCATCATGGTTATTGGGTCATGAAGATCTTTTTTGTATAGTTCTCCTGTGTATTGTTGACACACACCTCTTCCTAATATCTTCTGCTTCTGTTAGGTCCATACCATTTCTGTCCTCTATTCTGCCCAATAATATTAACTATTATTATTAAGCATTTTGGGGTCCCTGGTCTCTCAGGTGGTAAATAATCTGCCTCCAGTGTGGGAGACCTGGGTTCAATCCCTGGGTCAGGGAAGATGCCCTGGAGAAGGGAATGGCTACCTACTCTAGTATTCTTGCCTGCAGAGCTCCATAAAGAGAGGAGCCTGGCAGGCTATATGGCCTATGGGGTCACAAAGAGTCGGACATGACTGAGCAAGTAACACACAGTAAGTATTTTAGTAAAAACTCAAGTGTTTTCTGATTTCATGCACGGAAAAATCCATTCTTCTATAATCATCAAACTTGGCTTACATGCTACAATATCCATTCTACCATATTTTCTCAACCTTAAAACTTTCACAAAGTTTCTGACAGAAATTTTTCATATTTGTAAATTTTGGATAGGATAAGTATAAAAGTTACACTATTTAATCAACAAATAGAAAATGACTATTAGAGGTAAAATAAAGCCTGGCCAAATAGAGGGACATGAATCTTAAACCTCTTCATCTGGGTTTTTTAAATAATGACAAGAAAAAATGTTAAATATTGACAAGAAATTCTAAAGTTCATTTAGAAGAATAAACGATTGATTTTATTTATTCATTCAGGTAAGAAGTGGATTTATTGAGAGAGAAACACATTCCACAGATGAAGTGTGGACCATCTCAAAAGGAGAAGGGATAAGTGAGTCACTTTAGCTAAGAACGTTTTGGAGAGAAAAAGGAAATCTGTGTATAAGGGGAGTACTTACACTAAAAATATTAAAACATTTTCTGTCATAAAAATACAAACATAAAATTGAATTTGGGGAGGGGTGGTGTAATCTCTCTAAATATAAGGCAGAAACCATAGAAGCCTTTTACTTTAAAAGGAGTGCCCCCACCCCCAAACAAAGTGAAATAAAACCGATTTCCCAACTGTTGTTTTTTTTTTTTTTTTTTTTTTGAGGTATTGATTTACCATATCCTATTAGTTTCAGGTGTGCAGCATGGTGATTCAAAATTTTTATAATTTATACTCCATTTATAGTTATTATTGGAGAAGGAAATGGCAGCCTACTCCAGTACTCTTGCCTAGAGAATCTCATGGACGGAGGAGCTTGGCGGGCTACAGTCCAGGGGTCGCAAAGAGTCAAACACGACTGAGCGACTTCACTTTCACTGTATAGTTATTATAAAATATTTGCTATAGTCCCTGTGATCTTATAGGAAATAAAATAAATAAATGAAAAGATACAACTCATCCTTGCAGCTGCCCTTAGCTTGCTCCTCCCTCCTTCTCTCGCCTCATTTATAGCCACATGTTTGTTCTCTGTATGTGTGTCAGTCTCTTGTTATGTTCAGTAGGTTGTTTTATCTTATGTTTTAGATTTAACTTATAAGTGGTAACATAACAGTATTTGGTTTTCTCTGTTTATTTCACTAAGCATAATATACACAGTGTCCATTCACATTGTGGCAAAGGGTAACATTTCATTCTCTTAAGGCTGAGTAGTATTCCACGTTTATGTACACCACAACTTCTTTATCTTTTTTGTCTGTTGGAGGACACTTAGGATGCTTCCCTATCGTGGCTATTGTAAATAATGCTGCTATGAACACTGAGATGCATGTATCTTTTTGAATTATCTTCAGATATATACCCAGGAGTCAATTTCCCAACTTTTTAAAATGAACAAACAGAAAAGTGGTCAAAGGGACATAAGCAAATTCACAAAAGAGAAAATACAGTTAATATATAACTACATGAAAAACAAGCCAGTTAACTAGTAATTTAAGAAGCAACATTCAAAACAATGAGAAAGAACAACTTATTTGAAAAAAGCCTGTATTTTCAAGGATATGGAAAAGGGGGCATTACTCACAATAAAACCAATAAAATTTTCTTGAAGATAGTTTAGAAAACGTTTGAAAAATATACTTTGCCTTTGACCTGCCAGTTCCCCACTTCTAGAATTTTTAAATCAGGCATCTGCAATAAAATATGAATCCATGATACAGAAAAGTAGAAAATGTACGTGCACTTATGTTGCAATTAAGAATCTTGTTATAAAAGAATATTTAATAGGACGGAAGAAAATTCACAACATTGTTAAGCGAAAAAGGCAGAATACATCTTTGTAAGGCATTACCCCAACCTCAAAAAGCATAGATAAGCCTAGAAAAAATGCCCGATGATACGTTATGTTGTTGTTCAGTCGCTAAGTCCTGTCAGACTCTTGCATGCCAGGCTTCTCTGTCTTCCATTATTTCCTGGAGTTTGCTCAAATTCATATCCAAAAGGATTCCTGATGGTGATACATACCAAGGCATTAAATGTAATTGACATTTTACATTACATTTAGTGTAAATGTATGAGGTAAGTATGAGAAATCTGCATTTTTTTCCCTATTAATGCAACAGACTTTGTGTTTTAAACAATAATTGTACAGGAAAACGGATACATGTATGCGTACGGCTGAATCTCTTTGCTGTTCACCTGAAACTGTCACAACCTTGTTAATCAGCTACACTCCCAAAGTTTTTTAAAAAATGTACAATTGTAAAGTTGCCTGTGTTGAAAAGCACAAGAGTACGTGAAACTGTCTAAGTCTAGAAAACCCAGAAGTCTTCCGTTGGGAAAGCCAAGGCCACCTGCTAGACGGCGAGTCGGACGCAGACTCGCACCTGCCTCCGCACTCGCCCTTGGGATGCGGTGCGTTTCCAAGCGCAGCGCCCTGAGTGCCAGGACCGCCCGCGCCCCGGGTCCCGCAGGCACGGAAGCCGGGGCACCTGCGCTCGGCTGATTTCTGGAAGGGAGGGCAGCCCGTTTTCAAAGTTCACCCCATCGGGCCTTTCCTTTTCTCCAGCTCTGAACTACCCAGAAGCCGACTTTCTCGGGTCAGCCGTGCCCCCAGCCCGGGCTCAGCCGCTGCGCTATTCACGGTCTGCAGCGCGGCCAAAGGTCCAGGTGACCGGAGAAGCGGAGGGGGGCGGCCGGGTGAGTGGGGGTCGAGGAGCGCCCTCGCCAAGGCTTCGGCCAGCGAGGCCGGATCTCGCCGAGTGACCGCGGTCCGGCCACGCGGTCGCCCAGGGACCCGCGCTCGCCGGGAGGGACAAAGGGTCGGGGAAACCTGAGCTGGGCCAGTCGGGGAAAGATCCGGCCGGTGGTAGCCATGGCAACGGAGTCGGGCCCCCGCGCGGCCCGCGAGGGGGCGCTGGGGGCGGGAGTGGGGCCCCGTGCAGCAGGCCCCGCCGCCCGCCCCGCCCTCCGGCCTCGGCCTCCGGCCCGAGCCCGCGACTGACCCTCGGCAGCTCCTGTAGTCACGTGGCGCTGGGAACCGGCGGGGCGGGCGGGGGTGGGGGGGCTGGGCACGGGCCTGGCGGTGGTGAACCCGAACCTGCTGCTGTCGCCGCGGCGGGGTGGCGAGCGCGGCCGGCGCCGGCTCTCGGGCCTCATGGATGCGCGACGCGCCTCCGCGCTCCCCGCTGGAGAGGTTCGTACCGGGCAGAGCGCGGGGTTTCACGCGGGCCCGTGGTGGTGGTGGTGGTGGTGGTGGTTCGTCGGGGTGGGGGGGCTGCCCTACCTGCGGGGCGCGTGACCGGGTGCGCGCTGTGTTGTTGGGGTGCACTGCTGGACCGAGTCGGGGGGCGAGTCCGTGCACCTGCGCGCAGGCTCTGCGAGCCGCGCTCTGCGTGGGGACCGGAGGAGGGGGGCCCTTCGGGGAGCGCGAACCGTGTGTCCGCGAACGTGGACGGGGGGGAGGGGGGCAAATCACACGCTCAAATACAAAAAGAGGGTTGTGGGGGTCTGCACGGCTCTCTGCCACATGGGACGCGGCAGGGGTCTCTGCCCGAGTCCTCGTCAAAGGAGCGCGCCTGGCAGCCCCCCTAGGAACCCGGCCTGGAATTCCTGTCGGGAGGAGGGTGGGGGAAGGGGAGCCAGCGGGGATTTCAGAGTTCCTGCCCTCAGCCCGGGGGCCTTTGGCTATCAGCATGGACAGTTCGTGCTGTGACCTTACCAGGGGAGGAAGTGAGCCTCCAACGCAGCCCCGGGCTTCCTTGGTGTAGGGGACACGTTCAGTTATTAATCCGATGGCCGCTGAGGTCACTCTGCCCGGCGGGGTGCTGGGGTGGGGGAGGGGGCCGTGGCTGCCGAGGACACAAAGATGACTCCCTCGGGGAGCGCTGAGCCTCACGCACACGTCCTCTCCCCTCCCCGCAGGTAAGGCTGGCCTCTCTGCCACCGGAGGTCTGAGCTCTGCCATGGGGGTAGGGGTGTCTTTACTGCTGCAGTTTTCGCTGACATCCGGGGGCTACCCGAGTGTGGGCCGAAGCAGGCGCTCCAGCCGCAGAAGTATTCCCGGGAACAGCCCCAGGAGGAGCTGGGCCAAGCCTCATCTCCAGCTCCACAGCCTCCAGGGTAGAGTGTGGCCTTTGTTGGGTTCTAGCACCATTTCGTGGCCCCAGTGCCCCACTACGGCGGGGAGCAGGGGTGGAGGGGGTGGAGGGGGAAGGGGGTAAGTTTCACGTTCGTCACGTCCTGGGAGTCTTGCCGGGGCTCAGTCTGGCCGCTGGGAATGAGTCATGTCTGTGCTCCTGGAGAGGAGTACAGGTTCGGGGGAACTTCGGGGGAACTTGTGAGCAGGCAGTGAAGGTCCCTTAGGAGTCTCATCACCACCCCATCTGGCAGTGGGTGTAGGAGACTCCCTTGCAGGAGTCTGGATTCTCCCTGCTCTGGAAGAGCTGCCCGGGGGCAGCCCCTGGCGGGACTGGGGCAGGCCGGGACATGGGACAGAGATTACAATCTCCTTCCCTTTCCTTGCTCCAGTAATCCCAGTCCCCCGAGGGAAGGCAGCGAGGCAGGCTCACCCCCGAGGGCAGCAAGCTGTGGGTGTTCTTTGGATTCAGTAGTGCTCTCCTTCCTGCAGTGTCCTCATCACGTGCGGGGGCGGAGGAGGGCAGGCGGGCAGAATGCGGGCACAGTCTGGGCAGGCAGTGGCCTGGCATCGCGCTGGGCTGGCAGTAGCATCCAGAGCTCTCTCCTGCTCCCGAGAAGGGGCTGTTGTCACTGGCTTTCCTGGCTGTGGGAGGCTGAGGCTCGGGAGGTCAAAGTGCTTTCCCTAAGAGGGGGTTAGATTGGAGCCCTCGTCCAGGTTCTGCTGTAGGTTTACCCTGTGCCCCCTGGGGCAAGTCCCGTCACCCTGTCGTTCCTGACAGTGACTTCATCCATCAGACCGCGAGTTCGTATCTCTTGCCCAGCCTCACTGAATTGCTGCGAAGCTCAGATGTGACCAGAGCAAATAGAAACAAGGAGAGGGAAGCACTTGGGAAAGCATATAAAGCGCTGAAGGGGGAGGTGACTGCGTGTTTTGGTGAGTCCCAAGGCAGCAATCTTTGTGCAGCCAGCCCTGGCGTGTTTATTCCATGCCGGAGGGGGATTCCAAGAAGGGTCAGGGTTCTTCCTTCTAGTCGTTTCCAGGGCCAGTAAAGACTTAACAGCAGATTTACTTGAAATGCTTTCTAGAAACCCAAGATGGAAATAACGTAATAGGAGGAAATAACGTAATTAGGTGGTCCTAATTCCAGGGCTGGAGGAGTGGAGAGGGCAGGCTCCTCTTGGGACTTGGGGGGTGGGCAGGTTGTGTGTTTTCCAGCGTGACTGTGCCTTTCCACCCTCAACAGAGGAAGAACCGATGCTGGAACGTCGCTGCAGGGGCACCGTGGCCATGGGCCCGGTCCAGCCCCAACTCCTTTCCGGGCCCTCCCAGGAGTCGCCCCAGACCCTGGAGAAGGAGCCCCAGAGGCTGAGGTCGCGAAGCACCGCCGCGGCCCAGTCGGGCGGCCAGGCCCTAGGTCGGGCCCATCGCTGTGCGCACTGTCGGAGGCACTTCCCCGGCTGGGTGGCCCTCTGGCTTCACGCCCGGCGCTGCCAGGCCCGCCTGCCCCGGCCCTGTCCCGAGTGCGGCCGCCGCTTTCGCCACGCCCCTTTCTTGGCACTGCACTGCCAGGTCCATGCTGCCGCCACCCCAGACCTGGGCTTTGCCTGCCACCTGTGCGGGCAGAGCTTCCGAGGCTGGGTGGCCCTGGTTCTGCACCTGCGGGCCCACTCGGCGGCGAAGCGGCCCATCGCCTGTCCCGCCTGCGAGAGACGCTTCTGGCGGAGAAAGCAGCTGCGGGCCCATTCGCGGCGCTGCCATCCCCCGGCCCCCGAGGCCCGGCCCTTCATCTGCGGCAACTGTGGCCGCAGCTTCGCCCAGTGGGACCAGCTGGTGACGCACAAGCGGGTCCACGTGGCCGAGGCGCTGGAGGAGGCGGCGGCCAAGGCCCTGGGGCCGCGGCCCCGGGGGCGCCCGGCGGTCACCGCGCCCCGGCCGGGCGGAGACGCCGTCGACCGCCCATTCCAGTGTGCCTGCTGCGGCAAGCGCTTCCGCCACAAGCCCAACCTGATCGCCCACCGCCGCGTGCACACGGGCGAGCGCCCGCATCAGTGTCCCGAGTGTGGGAAGCGCTTCACCAATAAGCCCTACCTGACCTCGCACCGGCGCATCCACACGGGCGAGAAGCCGTACCCGTGCACCGAGTGTGGCCGCCGCTTCCGCCACAAGCCCAATCTGCTGTCGCACAGCAAGATCCACAAGCGCTCCGAGGGTTCCGCGCAGGGCGGGCCCCAGCCGCCCGCCAGCGCCCCGGAGCGCGGCCCGGAGCCCCCTCCGGAACCGGCCCCAGAGCCTGCAGAAGTATCCGCGGGGCCCGGGCCGCCAGGCGCCGCGGCAGAGGCCCCGCCCTCCCTCCACACCTGCGCCGACTGTGGGCGGGGCTTCCGGCTGGAGCGCTTCCTGCGCGCGCACCAGCGGCAGCACGGCGGCGAGCGCCCCTTCGCGTGCGCGGAGTGTGGCAAGCACTTCGGCAAGAAGACGCACCTGGTGGCGCACTCTCGAGTGCACTCGGGCGAGAGGCCCTTTGCGTGCGAGGAGTGCGGGCGCCGCTTCTCCCAGGGGAGCCACTTGGCTGCCCACCGGCGTGACCACGCGCCCGAGAGGCCCTTCGTGTGCCCGGACTGCGGAAAGGCCTTCCGCCACAAGCCCTACCTGGCCGCGCATCGGCGCATCCACACCGGCGAGAAGCCGTACGTCTGCCCCGAGTGCGGCAAGGCGTTCAGCCAGAAGTCCAACCTGGTGTCCCACCGGCGCATCCACACGGGCGAGCGCCCCTACGCCTGCCCCGACTGCGACCGCAGCTTTAGCCAGAAGTCCAACCTCATCACCCACCGCAAGAGCCACATCCGGGACGGCGCCTTCTGCTGCGCCATCTGTGGCCAGACCTTTGACGACGAGGGGAAGCTTCTGGCCCACCAGAAGAAGCACGACGTCTGAGCGGGCCGGGGCGGCGGAGGCCGAGGGAGGGCGGGCCCGGGCGTCGTTCACACTGTGCCCTCTGCTGCTGCTGTCGGCTCAGGGGGTGGCGAGGTGCGGTGAGCCGGCCCCGTTAGGGAGGGAGGTCCCCCGCTGTGATCAGGGAGTCCACTTGCAGAGCTGGGACCCCGGCCTCCCGCTGGTGTTTGCTAAGGTTTGGTCCCAACTATCCTGTGCCCTGGAAAAGTAGCAATAGCAGCTCCACCCACCCCTTAGAGCCCTCCGGCCGGAGGGGCCACCAGTGGACAGGAGGACCCCTCTCCTCTGGTGTTAACGCCTTAACGTCCCGTCTCTTATTATAAAAGTTCCTTCGGCTCGTTTTATTTTTTTTTTGCAAGTAGGTGTGGTTCAGCCCTTAGTGAATGAATGCCCAGGAGGATCAGTGGAGCAGCTGGACACACCTGGGAGAACTTGCCGGCCTTGCTGGGCAGCACCTGGGCCTTTTCCAGTCCTGGGAGGCAAAGCCGAGCTCCTCCATCCTGCCCCAGCCCGGCCCCTCGCTCCTGCTCCTGCACAGGCACCTAGATTTGGAGAGACCCGTCTACTGTTAGTGCCCTGGCTCCCCTTCCTCTCCCGAAAGATCAGTTCCACCCCCTTCAGAGCATCTTCCCACGCTGCGACTGCCTTCATCCAACCACCTTCCCAGCACTTAGAGCAATCCCGTGGCTGTCAGCCGCCCTGTGTCAGGGCTTTTGTCCGAACACCCCAGCCTGCCTTCACTCCCTTCAGAGCTCAGCACATTGTGGGGAGAACTGCTCCATTGCTAACAGAAGGCCAGCTGATGGGAAGTGGGGGTGAGTTTCCCTTCCAGCATTCTAGCGTGTGGATCCCCAACCTCTGCTTGAACACTTAGGTGACAGGGAATCTCCTGAGGCCCTGGTTCTGTTGTAGAATGATTCTAATTGTTAGAAATTCTTCCTTATAATGAATGAAGTCCGCTTCCCTGTAATTTCTACTGTTGGGCCTTGTTCTCTGGAACTAAACACAACCACTTAACCCTCCTTTTCCAGCTAGAGAATAAAGATCTGGTTTTAGAGCTGGTGGCTGTAAGTGTTCCTTTGTCCTGGGGAGGGAAGGGCGGCTGTTCGACACCACTCGGGGCTGGGATGGGTGAAGGCTTGGATTCAAGCTTCTGTACTACCCCTGGCTGTAACCCCCGCCCCGATTTAGGGTCAGGCACCCTCAGCAAGTGAGGTTTCTTCTCTAGGAGTCCAGCCTTGTGTGGGGTCAGGTCAGCCCCGCCCAGTGTCAGCCACCTGGGAGAGAAGGTCTGACTTGCTGCTGTCCTGCTGTCCTGCTGGGCCTCCCTGGCTGGCCTGCTGCAGTGCTCACGTCTGTTACAGTGTATGCTTCGCTGCACTGGTTGTTTCCCATGCATTTGAGTGCTTGTTTTTGACAGGCTCTTCTGACTGTCTTACTAGTTTCTACATAGATTTCTAGCACCTAGCACAGAGTTTGGTGCAACCACCATTTGTCTATATGACTGGCACCTTGCAAAGAAGTTTACCTGAGTTATCTAACAACTTAGGAGTTCAGTAGGTCCTCTTTTTTTTTTTTTTTTTTCTTTCCAGATGAAAACATTTGCTCAAGGTCATATAACCATTAACCACCAGAAGCAATTCAATCTCGGGTCTTTTCAACCCACAACCCGTGCTGTTGACCACCACTGCATGTTCATTAGACAAGTGCAGTGCTGCTGCTTTTGGTGTAGACAGGTGGTAAATGTCTGTGGTGTGCTTGATGCAGTGGAAACTGGGAGTTTACAAAAATAAGACCCAGTCTTACCCTCTAAGCGGCCTAAGTCTGGGAGGACCTATTCCTATACACAGACTGTGAATAGAGAGAGATGGATGTGGGGTGGGGTGGGTTCTAAATGTGTAGGATGGAAGCAGACAGCTTCAAAGATTTTTAGAGGTTTATGGGGTTATGGGGCCACTTCAAAACCTGTGCCACTGAGGGCAAATGATCTCTCGGAGCCTAGGAACATGGTCTCAAGAAAGCCCCACCTAAATATGTCATTTTAAGGGCGCTCAGGGCTTCCCAGGTGGTACCAGTGGTAAAGAATCTGCCTGCCCATGCAGAAGGGGCAAGAGATGCACGTTCCATCCCCGAGTCAGGACGAGCCCCTGGAGACGGAAATGGCAACCCGCGCCAGTATTTCTTCCCTGGAGAACTCCATGGACAGTGGAGCCTAGTGGGCCACAGTCCCTGGGGTTTCAAAGAGCTGGACTCGACGGAGCGCTCTCTGACTCAACAGGCACATGACTGAGGACGCACATGCCAGGGCAGCGCAGAGTTTCTGGGGAAGGGAGCTTTTTTTCAAGTGATCAGGAGAGTAGCTCGAGCTCTGAAGATGACAGGAAATAGGTCTTCAGGAATCAAGGGTTGGGATGGGGTGACTGGGGAAAAGGATGAAGGAGAGGGAATGTGATCAGGGTTCCTGACTTCCTGAGAAGTCATTACGTGTAAAGGAAATGCCTGGCGGTAGGTCCCCTAGAAACATGCCTGCCCACTGCGTTGGGGCAGAGGGTGAGGAGAGGACCAAAGTTCAGGGAGAGCCACGGCAGTGACCTTACGAGGGCAAGGACAGAGTGAACTTGCCCATGGCTCCTTCCTGAGTCCCTCAGGGGGCCATGTGGGAGCTGAGTCCTTGCTCAGCAGGGCACATGAGGGATGGCCCCATTGGAGGGGTCAACACACTAAGAGGACCTCCCCTTCTAAAGAGTTCAGGTTTTTTTGACCCCTCCTTCTACAATTACAAAGTATTAAATTATCAAATTTAACAATGAAGAGATATTTAGGTTTTTTAAGGTGAAAGTTATCCTTTACTTTCCCCCAACTCCAGCCCCCCTCCCCCTCCCCCCCACCTTGTGGCTCTTCTCTCTGCATCCAGTAAAGAGTGCCGGGGTGGGGGCGGGGTGGCCTTCCTGATATTTTCCCTGTGTCTTCACAAACACGCATGTGCAGCCTCCCTCTTGTTTTCCATCAAGGGAAATAGGATCCCAGATGTGCTTCGTTGTTTTCTACCCTTGAAGCAGCGTTGGTCATGAAATGTCCATCTGGAGGAAGTCTTTCACTCTGTTGAAAGAGGGAGCAGGCCAGAGAGTGGAGATGACTTTCCCACTCACAGCCGGTGGCAGAGCGGAACTATAACACAGGAATTCCGTAAGTCTTGGTTGAACTTCCGTCTAGGTACTCTAGAAAATAAGATGATGGAGACTCTTTAAAGGGTTGATAACCTAGTGATGGATAGGGAGGCCTGGCATACTGCAGTCCACGGGTTCACAAAGAGTTGAACATGATTGAGCGACTGAACTGAACTGAACCTAGGGATGTCTGGCCACTGGATAGGGTTTTACACTTTACAAATGCTTCTGTAGACCGTAGAACCAATTAGGGTCCTGCAAAAACCCAGGGTCTCTCAGGATCCTCAGGGGATTATTTCCAGGACTCCCCTGGATAGCAAAATCTTTGGATGCTGGAGTCCCTTCTTTAAATGGCATTACATTTTCATCTAACCTTATGCACTCATGTCCTCTTGTATACTTTAAATTACCTCTAGATTATTTATAATACTTAATGTAAATGCTATATACAGTTGCCTGCGCCCGGGAAAATTCAAATTTTGCTTTTTTTGGAACTTTTATTTCCACCTGCATATTTTCATTGGGCTATTGGTTGAATTCATGGATGTGGAATTGGCAGATGTGGAAAGCTGACTATAACTAGGAAATTATTAACTCTTACAGATGAATAAGTCAAAGTCCAGGGACAGAAAATATCTTTTGTTAAAAGGAAAACGAAACAGAACAAAACTGCACACGAGTTCAGTTCAGTTCAGTCGCTCAGTCGTGTCCAACTCTACTCTGGCAAAACATAGAATCTTGGGCTTCCGGTTCCTCTTGTGATGTGAAGCTAAACAACAGCTGAGCCCCCGGGCAAACGCTTAGTAGACTGTTGCTGACTGATTAGAGTAAGATCCAACGGCTTAACAGTAAGGTTTGTAGGAAGTCTCAGAGTGAGGCCGGCTTTTCTCCGTATCAACCTCATGTCCCAGAGGCAGTTTCTAAGCAGTTCCGGAGAGAGTGTGCCGGTGGGAGTTGCCCTAGCTGGCGGCCCGCTTTGAGCTGGCAGTGAGGAATTTTATTGACTTTATAAAGGAGCATTTCCTTCTGATCAGGGTGGGTAGATGAGAAAATCCTCTCTTTTGAAGGACTAAGACCCTGCTTGGTCATCTGAACGCTACCTCTAAATCAGCAGTCGCAACCCACCCAGGAACGTTACTGCAGGGCGAGGGGNACACATAGTAGGTGCTTAATAAATGATTAAATGAATGGGCCTGAGCTTGGGGGCGAGAACAATGAGAGGGAAGCACCACGGAAATCGAAGAGGGGTGTGTGTGTGTGTGTGTGTGTGTGTGTGTGTGTGTGTGTGTGTGTGTGTAAGGGTCTCCCCGAAACCTTCATTCCAGGAAGATGGGCACAAGAAGCCAAGATCTTAGTGGGGATGGGGGTCGGCGCTGGAGGTTTCTTCCCTCCTGAAGGTGGAGTATATGGAGATGCAGTCCCGCTCCAGCCCTTTGGGAGGATGGAGCCTGGTGCGTACTTGGTCCTCCCGACTTGGGATGGGGTGTGGCCAAAGCCCCGAGGCCAGATTCCATTATTAGGTGTCCATTTTGGGTCCCAGGGTTCATCTGTAAAATGAAGAGGTGAGAGGGTATTAGTCTCCTTTCAGCTCTAAGGTTCCCTGGTTCTGTTCTGTTTTGGACTTACACATTTCTTTTATTTAAATATTCCTTTGTTAACATTTTTATTAATGGTTTACAGCATGCTGGATCTTGTGCTGGGTGTTGGGGAGAGAAAGGCTCCCTGTGTTAAGATGTTTACAGTCATGCTGTTGAGACAGATTATATTATTGTGCCATGTGGATGGTACTGGGTTGGGTGGGTGCACAGGTTAAATGGAGAAGGTCCTTGCTCTGAGCCTGGTGAATCCACACAGACTTCCTGGTGAAAGTGATCCCTGGTTTGGTCTGGGCAAAGAAGAGTTGGGCGAAGGTATTCCAAGACTGATGACAGGTGTTCTAGACACAGCAAGGTCAGGGAGCTGCATTTGGGGACAATGGGGTAGGTTGATGGTGCAGTAAGAGGTGCTCAGAGGTCAGATTTTAAATGGTCTTGCCAAAAAATTTGTAGAAGAACCTGAAAGTACTGGGGACTCCCTGAAGTTTTTAAGCAAAGGAGTGCTGCTGCTGCTGCTAAGTCGCTTCAGTCATGTCCGACTCTGTGCGACTCCATAGATGGCAGCGCACCAAGCTCCCCCGTCCCTGGGATTCTCCAGGCAAGAACACTGGAGTGGGTTGCCATTTCCTTCTCAAATGTATGAAACTGAAAAGTGAAAGTGAAGTCACTCAGTCATGTCCGATCCTCAGCGACCCCATGGACTGCAGCCTACCAGGCTCCTCTGTCGATGGGATTTTCCAGGCAAGAGTACTGGAGTGGGATGCCATTGCCTTCTCATGTTTAAATTGTAATTTTAGGAAAATTGCTATGAGTCTGGATGGTGGATGGATTGGAGAGCAAGGTAATATGGGTGCTGCTTCCAGATGAGCTGAAGCTTGTAGCCGCGGCACGTGTTGGAGGTATTAAAACAGCGCTAGTAGGATTTAGTGGCCTGTGAACTGTGAGGGCTGCACTCTGCAGTATTGAAAGGTGGTGAGAGTTTTGAAAGGCCTGCAGAGTCCCTACTGGAGGGGCGAGGGATGCCTAGAGCAAAGTGTAGAGCTGGTCTATGCACCCCGTGGTGTAAGCTTACCCGTTGGTGAGGGGTAAGCTGTGGAATCTCAGGTTTCCTAGGATGGGCGTGGCCTGCAGGGAAGTAGCAGACAGGCTGTGCAGGAGACCTGAGCTCTAACTCATCCAAAAAGGGGGAAACACTCCTTATCCTTGTCATGCTCCTGTGAATACAGCGAGGGATGGAAAAGTGTTTATGAATTAAAATGTGATAACTGTTCAGAGTGCTGTTAGCAGCTGGTTTCATCCCTTGTCTTCGGTCAGGTAACTGGGGTCCCCAAACCCTGGCAGGTGCTGAGTCTTGGACTAGGGGCAGAAGAATATGGGTGCTGCTCTATCTTCTGAAGGGAGATAGGTGAGCAAAGACTGGCGATGTGGATGCCATGGGTGGGGGCAGGCCTGGGGCGGGGAGGCGGGGGGTAGGACAGTCCCAGCAAAGGTGTGCATGTTGGGCAGGGCTGAGGGGCAGGAGTCCCGGAAGGCGGTCCCTTGGGGACTAGTGTGGGACCCAGGACCTCTGGGAGGTGGGTGGTGTGATGGGATAGGGCAGCTTCCCTGGCCGGCCATGGACCTGGTTCCCAGGGAATGTTGAGACTGAAGTCCCTAAATTGGGCTGTTCCTGTCAGGGCAGCCGTGGGGTACCATTCTGAGGTCCAGCTGAGGAGCAGGGAGCGGGTGATGGCCATGCAGCTACCTGAAAAGAACTCCTCTTGGACCTCGTGAACCTTTCCCAGAGTCCTTTGACAATGTTTGCTGGCACAGCTTGGTGGAACCATTCTCCACAGAGGACCAAGCCTGATTTCCATTTGCAGGTGGAGACACTGAGGCCCAGGGAAGGAGACTGGCTGGTCCAGGGCCACCTGGCTAACCAGAAGCAAGCTGGGTCCCCAGGTCTCAGGCCTCCCAGTCCTGGAATCCTTCCTACCGCCTGGTCTGTCTGTGGAGTGCTGGCCTGTCCCACCCCTTTGCTGCCCACCTCAGTCCCCTCTCCTGGGACTGAGGACCACGGTGTTTGGGAGCCCGAGGCCTGAAGATGCTGGCTTAGGAGGAGGGAAAGGGGCAGCACTTAGAAGCTATAACAGTAGGAATGCAGGGGGACACCTGATCCAGTGGTGAATAGACCCCAGGAACGAGGGTGGAACAGGGAGGGTGATGAGACAGGAAGATGGGGTGGGGGCCCTGGAGGGGCTTGGGAGGTGCTGTGGGACTTGTAGAAAGATGCTGAGCATGCCAGATGCTGGCACGTGGGATGGAGGCGGGCCTGCAGGTAGGGGTGGAGGTGATGCTCTCGTGGGCTGGCCTAGGACCTTGGCCTGCCTGTCTGTCCTCAGCACTGGGCCCTAGAAAGTGGGAACGGCAGTTGCCCTGCCTTTTTGATATCATTTAAAAGCCACTTGTTGGGGGTTGGTTTGCGTGTCCTCCTTGGTCATAAACTCTGGAGGAGAGGGAGGTGTGAGGTCTGGTGGGTCCTGGGATGGCTGTTCAGAAAGGGTGCTGATTATCCAGGGGCTAGCCAGAGCCCACGCCCTGGGACCAGGCCTCCTGGGCGAGTGGCCTGCCTGGGATCGGCTTTGGAAGAGGACCTGGAGGCTGTCTCCTGGGAGACAGAGGCTGGACGAGCCCCTTTTCCCCCAGTAAAGTCAGGGTGTGAGGTCCTGGGGCTTGCCTGAGCTGAGCCGGCAGAGCATCCAGGGCTCTTTAGTCCAGCCCCCTGCCTGGCGCTCAGGTCCTGCCCCACTCAGGCTGGAGGAGACCATCCTCCGGCTCAGCCTCCATCTCCTGGGAGAGACGGGACCTGGAGCTGCTCTGTGGAGCCTGGCTCTGCAAGCAGCGTGGCCCCTGAGAGCTATCTACGCTCTGCTCCCCTGGGAGGCTAGCTCCTGTTGCTGAGCAGAGCATGGGGTTCCCGTGTGGGCTCCGAGGGCCTCAGGAGACTCTGAAGCCGCTTAAAAAGGGCCAGTTTAGAGTGAGCCGGTAGGGAGAGTATCTGGGGAGAGGGCTCAGAACCTTTGGGTGTGGGTTGTTCTCAGGCCCTGGTGATGGGAGAGAAAAGATACTTTACAGGCTTTTAGGAAGTCGAATGTTTCCCTAGCTGATGCTGGCAGCAAACCTCCAGAGCAGGCGTTTCCCGTCACCTTCACCACTGAGAAACCAGGCCGAGAGGAGCAGTCATTTGCCCAGAGCAGCGGGGCTAGAACTCAGGGCCCCTGATTCTGGGTCCTGGCGTGTGTGGGCCTGAGTAGGGGGCAGTGCTGGGAGCGGACTGCAAGGGGCAGAGTCGGAGGTTCAGCTTCCTAGGGGAGGGGGGAGTGGCCTGCTGTTGCCTCCTGGCTGGACCCCTCCAGCCTGGCCTTGAGTCTCGGGCTGCCCTGGCCTGCTGGGCACAGCTTCATCTTCTTTCTAGAGCTTTCTGCACCCTTCCAGCTTCTCCCTGTGCTGACTCATGCCACCCCTGCCCTCAGCTCGCCCCACAGGTGACCCAGCAGGTGACAGTTCCCTATTGCTTCCCAGCTCCCTGTGGCCTCGGTGTCCCCCTACTTCTGTTCTTTGGAGCAGTGGACCTGGAGGGCTGGTCGTAGCTCCCGAGGACACTTGTGTCAGCAGGGAGTCACATTGCTGGAAGGGTAATGGCTTGTGCTCATGCGGTTCATGGTGGCACACTTGTGTCTCTGGGCCTGTAGGGGTGTCCATGGGTTTTGGCATATTTCAGTTTCTCTGTGCTGTGCGTATGCAGTTTTGCAAGCGTTCTTGTATGTGTGAGTATCTGCATTTCTGTATCTTTAAACTTGTGTGTACTCAGCTGTGTTGGATGTGAGCTAGTATTATGTCTGGATGTGTTTGTGTGCATTGAGTGTACAGATCAGTTTCTTCTCATATGCCTATGATTGTATTTTATCAATATCTTTTAAATTGAAGTATAGTTGACTCACAATGATGTAATTTCTGCTGCACAGCAAAGTGATTCAGTTATACATATATAAACATAATAAAGAAGAATGTATATATACATGCATATGTATACATTCTTTTTTTAACTGTTTCCCACTGTGGTTTATCACAGGTTATTGAATATAGTTTCCTGTGCTCTATAGGAGGACCCTGTTGTTTATCCATCCTCTATAGAATGGTTTGCCTCTGCTAATCCCAAACTCCCAATCCATCCCTCCCCCGACGCTCTCGCCCTTGGCAACCACCTGTGACTGTAAACCTTAAATGAAACATCCACTGATGTGAACTGAACTCTGTCTTCTAGGCAGAGGACATTGTTAGCTCATCCTGAGGTGTCTGTCATTTGTGATGAAGCCCTGGGGCCAGGGGACCCCCCTCGTCAGTCCTCCCATTTCATGCCCTCATTCAGTATAAACTGAGCGCCTTCTCCATCTCTCCCAGGCAGGTGGGACCCCCCACCCCCACTCCCCGGAGCTTTCTATCTCAAGCAGAACTTCATGAACTTGGAAATCTTTTATTCCGTTGGAGGTTATGGTAGCTCTAGCCACATGTGGGCGTTGAGCACTTGAAACATGGCCAGCATGATTGAGAAACTGAGTTTTTAACTTAATTTATAGACACTTAAATAACCACATGTGAGTACAGGGGCCAGACTCCTGAACGAGGTCCTGGTAGCTTAAGGCTTGGTTCATCCCTCACCTTCTTTTAGAGACAGCGTGGTTGCGGAGAAGGCGCTCTGGCTGGGGTGGGCCCACTGAGCCCACCCACCTGACCCATTGCAGCTCGTTCGGTTCTGGCTGCAGCCTTCCCAGCTGTGTAACCTTGAGTAAATTGCCTAACGTCTCAGAGCTGGAGCTGTGTATCCTCAGGATGAAGCGGCTGATGCTTGCTGAGTGCTTGGTACACAGTCCGTCTCCTGGTCCCTAGCGAGTCTTGGCTGGCCACCCCCTCTTCCTCCCAGAGCCAGCTCAGTACCGAGGTGTCCACTGAAGCACCCCCCACCGCCACCCCCCCCCCCACCCCCATTCATG